>JAYEPQ010000020.1:10476754-10949254 GCA_036321105.1 Dracaena cambodiana | reverse complement strand
AACCAAATCTGTCTGTAATTTGAGCGAATCCATTTTTATTCATAAATGACCTTCTAGTCTATCTACTTACAACTTTCTGAAACTAACCATTTCAAAATAAATAAATATAAATACCCATAAATGGACTAACTATCACTAAAATGCTACCTTAACAGTACACTGTAACTGAGCCCCTAGCACAAAAGCTACTGGAATTGGGCTTGCTAAAATTCCAACACTTATCACCTTGAGTACTCAGCTTTTTACTTGTTATAATTTGCTCACACATTGTACTTTGGAAAAAAAAAGGGAGTCAGCAAATCATCACCAACTCACTGTTCATTTTGCTAACAGCCTTTAATACAAGCTAAAGCAAATATACAAATTGAATGACCTTAACATACCAAATTTTATAGTTTAATCAACACCAACTCACTGTTCATTTTGCTAACAACCTTTAATACAAGCTAAAGCAAATATACAGATTGAATGACCTTAACATACCAAATTTTATAGTTTATGATATCGTCCTAATGAATAAAATTATAAAACAAAATAATGGGGTATGGGGGAACTAAATGGAGGAACTTGAATACATATTTTGAGAGGTATACATTTTTAGGTTGCGCAGCCGAACTTTAGGGACCTACCATGGAGGTTCCGGGTGATTACTGGATCACCGTCATTTCATATTATAAGGCTTCGGGCCCGGAGCATACGCTCGTCCATCATTCTTGAGTATCTAGCGGTACGTCCTGGAGCAGTACTATGAGTCATGGGGTCGTGGTTCCGGACATGTACGGGACTCTCTTAAAATATGTGGTCTTTCCTCCTAATAGTTCCAAACTAATTCGTATTAGATATCAATAAGACATAAGAAGTCTCATATGCATATTTATCTCATATTTCCTATATTTGCTATCATATCATTCAGAACATGCAGATACTACGTATTGACCACTATTATATTCAAAACAAGTATATTAAATTCATAAATCAATCTATTAGATATTTTTTTTATTATCATGTCATATATTTTCTATATCACTTATTTCATGTATATGTGTACATATATAAACCACGCATAGCGTGCCTTTGTGTTATTATCCATTTTTTTTAGTACTTGCAAGGTCGTTCTAACGACCCTGGTTTGGCACGCCCAGATACTGATTTGCAGGTTAACGAAGAGGAAGACCCATCACAGTTGGAATCATATTTTGAGGAGTTAGCAGATTCTCAATAAGTGCATTTGCTGTAGGAGGGACACGATAGAGACTCTTCTAGTTTGTTTTCAATTTTTTTAGGAAACTTTATCATTCACTTTTCTTTCGTTTACTTAAACTTTTCGATGATGTAATAAAGATTGTTTGGCCCTCCTATAAACTCGTATTGATCTTTATTTATGGAAGAAACCCATTGTTTTTAAATCCATGTTGTTATCTCCTAGTATATGTGTATGTATTTGTGGCAGTTGTACATATGTATTTATGTGTTTTAGGCGTGGCGTATTTATTTATGATACGTCACCGAACGCTACCCGTATCTTGGGATGCGGGGCGTTACATATAGAATGTATGCCAAGACATGAGCTAGAACAGGTTTGAAATCGAAATGTACCAGTAATAACAAAAGTGATTGAACATTTTCACATATGTATTATATCATGTGTTGAGCGGGACATGCACAGACATGATATATGTACTTATGTTGTTGCAACTTACTGGACAGTTAGATTTTCTAGGTCTTATTTGTCTAGTAAAAAATAGAGTTAGAGACTAAGATTTAGTACAATGATAGAGAATTCAATTATCTTTCTAATAAATATTGAATGAAATAATTGGATTTTTAGAACAAATGTTATGGTTGATTTGTGTGAACCTACTACTATAGAAATGCAGCAATAATAAGTAAATTTTTAGATTAGATTTGACTAGAATAAAAGTTTAATTAGAATCTAAGAATTGGGCTAATTGTAGATAATTTAATTAACTTTCCAATGAAACTTGAATGAACTCATTTGGAGTTCTAGAGCAAAAATTATGACTATTTTACCATAAATATGGTAATGTTGAACTGCAAACCTGATGCAACAGCTTTGGGTCAACTTCCAGGTTATTTTTTGTTATGAAGATGGCTAAATTAGGATTCCATATAGTTGAATGTTAATGAATCATCTTTCTAATGGCACTTGAATGAGATTAATCAGAGTTAATATACAAAGTTATGATAGTTCTAAGATAGGTTGCTGCATATGTATGGTCTGCGATATTTGTTTATGTGTAACGTGCACGGTGTGATATATATAATAAAACTCAAGATAAATACCATTTAGAACATGTAAAATCTTGAAATTAGGATAATATTACTTCTAATATCATCTTTCCAGAGATTTAATCAAGAAATTACAAATTTAAAGGATTTGAGACTGTATTCTTACTTTTTGTTGAACCCGAATAAAAAAAAAAACTGATATTGATGCAATTGCTCTTCAAAAATGGAGAAATTCTCCCAAAAATCACCATAAAAAATAAGTGCAGGTGTTGGAGAATGTTTTTCTATATTGATAAAGAAATTTAGAGTTGATTTGAAGAGGCTAAACTCAAGAACAAACTCATGAGGCTATTTTGTGGATTTTTCAGCCCACTCTCATACTAAATATTTGGTGATTTATTTGAGAAAATGTGAGGGAATTGTGGTTCGAGGTTTAAAGAGAAAATAAAGAGAAGAACGAGAGGAAGAAGCTAGATTTTTTTAGATTTTTCTGAATTTATTTCAAGGGTTAAAATGTTAGTGGAATATGCTTACTCTACCTAATTAAAAATTCTTAAATTTCATCTTAATTACAAGTTTACCATTGAGTTAACTCCTATTCAAATTTGGTCAAAGATGGCTGTTGGGCTTTTGGAGATATCAAAGATGACATGTGGATATGAGTGAACACTAAGATATGAGTGAACACTAAGATAGTTTTCTTTTTTGAAAACTAAAATCCAAAAAATTGAATATGAGTGAACACTAGGTGGTTGAGATCATAATCCAAGAGAAATCTTTTTAAAAAATTATTAGAGATAGTGAAAATGAATCTCAGCTCAAGTAACTTGCATGTGATAACAGTTCATTTCCATTATTCTACACACACACACACATATATATATAAGTCATTGCCTCAACTAAGTTAACTGAGCTGTAATCCATTTTTACTATCTCTGATAATTTTTTAAATGATTTTCTTGGATTACGATCTTGATCCCTTAGGGTTTACTCATACTCAATTTTCTAGGTTTTAGTTTTAATTTGGTTTTCCATCTAGCTAACACAAAATTAATGGTTTTCAGCTAATATAATATTTTTTATCCACTTGATTAAATGACAAATAAATTTTAAAACGAATGAAATTTGATCTTAAAAAATTAAAGATGTAAAAATCATGATCTTAAAAAGTTTTGTAAAATAATGAGATTATTACTTTTTCGCCAGTGACCACGTAACTTATCAGAGATGGCATCTTATACACAGTAATACCATATAATATATGTGTGTTTGTGTGTGTGCGCGCGCGCGTGTATGTGCGTGTGTTGACCTATTATTGATAGTATTTGAATATGGATACTATTAATTAACTATGATTTTAAGAATGAACAAGCCAAAATAAAAAAAAATATTTTAGTAGATGTGATACATTCTACATAAACTATCTACAAATAAAATGTTATAAGGATTTGATTTGATTCTACGGATCAAGTGCAAATAAAATGAATGCATCAAAACTGTCATAAAATTCACTATTATTTGAATGCTTCATCCATTAGTAAATCACACTAACTTCTAATAAAAACTTTGTTTATAGGTAATTGATAAATGATAGATCATATCTAGTAGAATAAATTTTTATTTTTGGATTGTTCATTCTTAGATTTTGGTTAATAGTATCCACTTGCAAATACTATCTATAGTATCTTCATGATGATTCGCTTTTTGAGTTTAAAATGCAGTTATCTCTTGATGATCCACATTTTTAGTTTAAAACACGGGTGTCTCTCAATGATCCACATTTAGAGTTAAAAATGCAGGATCTTCATTCCTTCTATATATTTATTATTTTGGTTTGTATGTGCATATATATCATATTTCCTAGTTCTGTCCATAGTATCCGAACACTCTTGTATATATTGAGTACTTGAGTTGCTCTGTTCCGATACTATACTTAATTTTTAATTCTACATGAGCAACCTTTTGATGTATACATATAACTTATCATTTCCATATACTTACTTTTGAAAATTGCTATATTCATACATGTGATGTTGTGGCAGATAGATTCAGACATGTGGAATATATCTCATATTTATGCACTTCCATATCTCTTACCTGTATTTGAAAAAAATAGTCTCGTGCACTTTGGTATTGAGAGTACCCACCAATGATATCCTATCCGTTATTGGGATACATACTCGGGCCCACCTGGGCGATCTAGGGCGTCACAAAATAGTATCAAAGCAGCTATTATTTTTAACGTTTGACTCGTGACCTTAGGACTCTGGCACATACATAAAATATCCATTAAAATTTTCTTGTTTCTTTATCTTGTTCTATATCTTAATCTTTGTTTCCGATCCTAATTCCATTCTTATCCTCTATGACCAATATGTGCTTATTATTTTATGATTAGGAGCTTGTCATAGATTATCATATTTATCCAAATACTAATAATATTTTTATCAAATATTTGTATATAAGAATCCAATATAACAATATCTGGGATCACAGAGAGACACATTGATCTTTGTCAAGGTAAGTACATTGTGGATTTATTTCTTGGTGAGATACAAGAATTCAAACTATTGCGGTAATTTGCTTTATTTGGATAGAAAGGGATTTAATGTGACTTGAATCAATGAGACTTCATTTAATGAACTCAATTTGATAACATAATGACTGAACAAGTAGGGGTGGCTAAAGATGCAGTATGCGTATAACCAACACTGAATAAGGATAGCCTTGTGTGTATGGATGTTTATTCGGTTCTTGCGAAATATGTCAATTATGAATTATTAAATTGGGAGATCCGGGATTTAAATTTGGGTGTCTTTGAAATATATTATATTGTAGTTAAAAAAAAAACTATGTTGAGATGAATCTTTATTTATCAATCAAGATTGCTGTTGAAGATAAAAAATCACAAGGATGGGAGATGAACTTTCTACTATTACTCAATTATTTATTTAGTTAGTGTTTGAATGGTTTGATTGTGAATTATTTGGTGGATCTATGCCATCTTTATAGGCAATATTGTTTTGATTTTGAATTTTACATTACATTAAAATCCCTTTCTGATATTACAATCTATTCTGAAACATAGACCCAAACCCACATGACTTATCCTTTATTTCTGTGGAGATACTTCTATATTTCAGGCACAATAATTGTTCAAGTGATTCGATTATGAGATCAATAAGACTGATATTCAGATATTTCTTCTGATGTTTAAGGGCAATTATGAATATTCATTTTAAGGTGAAACTTGAATTTCTATATGGTTAAAAAAAAAATTGATGACTATCAAAGATATCTAAAATTGTTGAATTTGATGACCCAAGTAAAATGTTTAGGATATGAATATTTGGGGGTATGTTATAAATAATATTTCTCTTGTGAGCATTGAATAGAAAAGATAAATCATTTAACTGACTCTATAGATTTCGGATAGAGCCTTGTCATTATTTACATCAATATTGTATATTTATTTTAGGCTTCCTAATTTTAGTTATGGAGATTTATAGATTTGAAAGTGGATGCTGACATATTTTATTTGGAATCAGATTTGAAAGTTTTTGAAATTATTGGAGAGATATCCACACCTATTCCAATGATATCCCATTACCCATTTAAATTCAATATCTTTCCATCAGTACATCTCCAGTTCTCTTACTATTGTCTTTCATTTTTTATCTAAATTTTCGAGGACGAAATTTTTAGAGAACAAAAATTTTTTGAGGACGAAATCTTTTGTTAGGTGAATAGACGATAACACCCCTTATTAGTAAGCCCATCTATCGATTTATTTCGTATCATCCGTATCAATTCGGGAACCCGTATACTGATACGGGTAGATACTAAGTAAATTGTATTATGTTTTTTTAATATAGTTTTCAATTTCAAACTTCATAAGCGGAGACGTCTTATCTGATTGTTTTAGACTTTTTTATATATTTCTTGAACTATTCTGGATCTGTCAATTTTGGGGCAAATACTCAATTAAAATAATCAAATTAAATCAAGAATTCTAATTTTACCCTCCTAACAACTTCAGATTAGATTAGTCAAATCTAACCTGAAAATTTACACATACACAAATATCGCAGACCATACTTTTGCAGCGACCTATCTTAGAACTATCATAACTTTGTATATTAACTCTGAACTGTCACAAATATCGCAGACCATACATATGTAGCAACATATCTTAGTGTTCACTCATATCCACATGTCTGAATCTATCTGCCACAACATCACATGTATGAATATAGCAATTTTCAAAAACAAGTATATGGAAATGATAAGTTATATGTATACATCAAAAGGTTGCTCATGTAGAATTAAGAATTAAGTATAGTATCGGAACAGAGCAACTCAAGTACTCAATATATACAAGAGTGTTCGGATACTACGGACATAACTAGGAAATATGATACGTATGCACATACAAACCAAAATAATAAATATATAGAAGGAATGAAGATCCTGCATTTAAACTCTAAATGTGGATCATTGAGAGACACCCGTGTTTTAAACTAAAAATGTGGATCATCAAGAGATAACTGCATTTTAAACTCAAAAAGCAAATCATCATGAAGTTACTATAGATAGTATTTGCGAGTGGATACTATTAACCAAAATCTAAGAATGAACAATCCAAAAATAAAAATTTATTCTACTAGATATGATCTATCATTTATCAATTACCTATAAACAAAGTTTTTATTAGAAGTTAGTGTGATTTACTAATGGATGAGGCATTCAAATAATAGTGAATTTTATGACAGTTTTGATGCATTCATTTTATTTGCACTTGATCCGTAGAATCAAATCAAATCCTTATAACATTTTATTTGTAGATAGTTTAGTAGAATGTATCACATCTACTAAAATATTTTTTTTATTTTGGCTTGTTCATTCTTAAAATCATAGTTAATTAATAGTATCCATATTCAAATACTATCAATAATAGGTCAACACATACACGCACACACACACGCGCGTGTGCGCACACACACACACACACATATATTATATGATATTACTGTATATAAGATGCCATCTCTGATAAGTTACATGGTCACTGGCGAAAAAGTAATAATCTCATTATTTTACAAAACTTTTTAAGATCATGATTTTTACCTCTTTAACTTTTTAAGATCAAAATTTATTAGTTTTAAAATTTATTTGTCATTTAATCAAGTGGATAAAAAATATTATATTAGCTGAAAACCGTTAATTTTGTGCTAGCTAGATGGAAAACCAAATTAAAACTAAAACCTAGAAAATTGAGTATGAGTAAACCCTAAGGGATCAAGATCGTAATCCAAGAAAATTATTTAAAAAATTATCAGAGATAGTAAAAATGGATTACAGCTCAGTTAACTTACTTGAGGCAATGACTTATATATATATATATATATATATATATATATATATATATATATATATATATATATATATATATATATATATATATATGTGTGTGTGTGTGTGTGTGTGTGTGTGTGTGTGTGTGTGCGCGTGTGTGTGTGTAGAATAATGGAAATGAACTGTTATCACATGCAAGTTACTTGAGCTGAGATTCATTTTCACTATCTCTAATAATTTTTTAAAAAGATTTCTCTTGGATTATGATCTCAACCACCTAGTGTTCACTCATATTCAATTTTTTGGATTTTAGTTTTGATTTGGTTTTCCATCAGGTTGGTATAAATTAATAATTTTCAGTGAATACAACACTTTGTATCCACTTAATGAATGGGTAAATAAAGTTTAAAGTTCATAGAATTTGCTTCTAAGAAAGCTAAGAATGTAAAGATCATGATCCTAAAAAATATTTGAATGAGATCATTGCTTTTTTCGTTGCCAGCTAAAGTAAGTTTGCATGAGAGCGGTGAAAAACTAACATGATTTGGTTTTCCATCATTGTTTTTTTTTTCAAATTTCTTTATGATCATAATCTCATCTCTTCTTTAGGATTAAATTCCATAGGCTTTGAAGTTTATTTTCCATTTAATCAAGTTAATAAAAAATGTTGTATTCATCGAAAGCTGTTAATTTTATGCTTATTTGATGGAAGACCAACATAACTAAAATCGAAAAAAATTGGGTGTGAGTGAGTCCTATGGGGTTGAGAGTATAATCCAAAAGAAATTTTAAAAAGGCTTATTAGAAATAGTAGACATAGACTGCAACTCAGCGGGGCCTGCTGATTTCTATATATAAATTTATGTATTTGTTGAATAGGCTAAAAAAAATAGTAAAATAAAGTGGGCAGACAAACCTCAGCGGTGGCGTTGTCACTTGGTTCTATAGTCGTATAGATTCGATACCCCTGGAGTTGTCATAGAGCACTATAAATTTCTTTTCTATATATATATATATATATATATATATATATATATATATATATATATATATATATATATATATATGAGAAAAGTGGAAATGAGCTGACAGCTCACGCAAGTTACCTAAGCTGTAGTTCATTTCCACTATCTCCAATAATATTTTTTAAAAAATTTCTTTTGGATTATGATCTCAACCCCTTAGGGTTCACTCATACCCAATTTCTTAAGTTTTAGTTTTGATTTAGTCCTCCATCAAGTTAACTTAAAAGTAACGGTTTTCAATGAATAAAACATTTTGTATGCACTTGATGAAAAAGTAAACGAACTCTAAAATTTATGAAATTTAATCTGAAAGAAATTAAGGAGATAGAGATAGTAATTGTTAAAAAAATTGAAAAAAAAATTATTGGATCCTTATAGTTTTGCCGCTAGCTCACGTAACTTTTCCTGAGCTGGCGGCTCACCTACAATAATCCCTATATATATATATATATATATATATATATATATATATATATATATATATATATATATATATATATTTATATATATATGCAGTGAAGAAAATGCTAAAAGCGCACATCCTCTTCAGTATCATAATCTTCTCATCTTTGCTTTAATTTGTTGTCGTGGTTGCGTACAAGTTGCCACATGCCCATTGGAGTGAACTGATTTTTTATTTTTCCAATTTTAAAGCATCTCTTGTGTCGTTCATTTATAAATTATCAGTAGACCAAATATAGAGAATTTAATATCCCTAAAAAATAGTCTGGCCATGAAGATCTTATTATTATTATTTTTTTTCTTTTCCTCGAGCATTTGAATCCAATTATTCAAGGGAGTTCAATATTTTCTTTTTTTTTTTTTTTGGGTGGGAGAAAGGCAGCATGAATATATTGTGCTCAAGTATATTAAAATTGGGACTTAAATTTTAAATTATTTAAGATTGATATTAAAATTAAAATTGGTAAGACTACAAAGTGCTCGAGTATATTATTTTGTTTTTGTTTTCTATTTGAAAGAACATTTTGGACATGACATGAAAGAAACATTAAGTAGGATTTTTTCTATGCTGCTTCTACCTACGGCCATGGGCAAGTCCTTTTAGAGATGGCTTGCTCCAAAAGCGCCTAGCATTTTTCCATTTTTGGGATACTAAGATAATACGAGCTTCTAAAATAATATTAGTATTTAGAATAAAATATTTTGAACGTAATTAACATCAGAATGAATACGTTAGAAATAGAGTTTAGATAACATTTTTTCTCAAAGAAAATAATTGAGAAGAGAGTTTAGGCAGATGACTACTTGGTAGATCATTCGAAAAAAACAATAAAGATAAAATAAGTGCCAGACTCGAAATTCGCTTGGGTCTGAGATGTACTGATACGAGAGAATTGGTCTAACACCAATGGGTGTGTAACCTAAAGAAGAAAGAAAAAGGTGATAGGCAAATTAACAAGGTTCGGCTGAGATGGATTCTTGCCTAAGTCTTCACGCAGAATATGCCATTTAGCAAATACATTATTTATGGAGAAATTACAAGTACTTGACCTCTTTTGCCTTTCGAGGTTGCAGGTTACGTAACCCTCTCCAATTGAACTACATCATTGTTACGGAGCAGAGGATTATTTAGAGTAGAGAAATTATCATCCCCTCACTCTGTGGACAAATGGGGTATTTATAGTGGAGAACCATTTTGGGGGTTGAGATCCTCCAAAATCCTGCAATTAAGGGCTATCTAATATAGAGCTAAGATGATTTCAATGCAGATATCGATTTGATATAATTTGACCAAACGAGGAATATGACAAATCTTTAAAGATGGAGGAGTCAGATTGGGTCTAACTTCCTTATTCGGATGATCTAAAAGGGTATCAAGTTACATAGATTATGGGCTTGAAGGCTTACTAGGTTTCTTGTCTTGAGCTTTCTAGGAGAGCAAATTTGGACTCGACTGTCCACTCATGAGTTTAGTCCATTGAGCTTAGGGAGTATGATGAATTGATACTGAGTTAGTACTGAATCCTAGTTATCGTGGAGGCGATTTCCCTTGCTTCAGAGATGACTCATTCAATCGGTATTCGTTGCTGTGTTAATTACAACTTTTGATGAGGACAGTTGTGCTATTATTTTTGCCTATCAATACTGCACGCAAGTGGCGTAAGATCAGGCAACAGAAGCGTAAAGATTACCGAGCTCCACAAATGAGGACATATGGTTGGTTGAGTGATAGGGATTTGATAGTTGATTTGTCTCCCATCAATTGAGTGGGTGCTTTGAAGTGGCATCGAAGAGATAAATCATTGCTTTCATTTCCCAAAAGCCTTAACCTCTTAGCAAATTATCTATAAATGGGTTGTTCTCTTTTCTTGACTATGAACTTTCAAATTAATGATGAATCACACATAGAATCTGACATTAGAGAGATGGTTCAACCCAGGATGGGCATCGGAGGACTAAGCTTGTCGTCTCTACTAGGAATATCTCCGGAGAATGTATATCAATTCTCACCATGGAATGCGTTTCCCGATAAGCTCCTTTCGGGTTCTACAAGAGATTTACAGTACTTTTCATGTTTCTCCACTTTTCCTCATTTCTTCAAAGGGAGGCAGAGAACTCAACGAAGTAATGTTATTAGAGGTGAGGTAGCGCAGGTTAGTTGCCTTGTTGATCCTTGTCTTCCAAGCATCAACTATTCTTAATCGTTGGCTTTTGCAGTAGGAGACCCCTGAGTGGAGGTCCCATTGGTACTTGGCTTGAGCATTGACGGTTGAAGCTGTAAGATTCTTGGAGGCTCCTCGTGCTTTACATGAGTATTGATAGGATGTAGTGGAAAGATCCCTACTTTTGATGCTTTACTTCCATGCACCACTTGATCTGTTTTGATTGAATGAGTGCAAGGAGGGAGAAACATAGAGCTCTTCAACTAAAGAAACAAGGTTTGGACAGAGAGCAATCGGGGCAAAGAGTAATCTTCAACCACATCCAAATTGGAACAACTGTACTCGTCTTTGAATTGTAATGAGCATGTCTACGTCGCCGTACCCTAGTTTTGTAAATACTTCTCTTAGTGCATAAAATAAACATTTAACTTGTAAATCCTTTATAGCATTTTGTATTTTCCAAAGATTTTGAAACTTTTACTTTGCCTTGCAAAGCCATAAATTCTAAGAAGTTATCTTGTGGACGAAATATTAGGTATTCATTGGACATGTCACTGGGCACCTTATTGAGCATAATCATCAGGATGCTTCATGGGCGTGTTTTTACAAAAAATTTACTGAAGGAGCCATTCAGTACTTGTTGGGCATATCACCAAAGTACTTAAATGGAATTTGGAGATATCTTTTCAGATGCAATACTGATTGGGGTACATAATTGGGCCTCTGTTGGGTGACTCGCCGATATATGGAGTGAAACATACTCAGAATGGTTCTTCGACTCGACTTCATTTGATGACTTGTCATGCCAATTGTCATGTGGGTGATGCTTAGCAGTGACTCTTTGATTTTGTCTTGTCTTGTCAAATCATCTAGGCATTTAATATCGTGGGGGGCTTTCTTTGGCTAGAAGATTGGTGGTTGCAGTCGGTAACTGGGCGAGGTGCAAGACGAGGAGTCACATATGTACTCCTGCTAGAAGTCATGTCCGCTTTCCCGCCTTTTTGACTTGTAGAGACGGGAGGAAGGCATATACATTTCCTAGTGCAGTAATTTATTTTTTAACAATATCAGATTTTTGCACTCCGGCTTCCTGATCTCGAGCTTTTTGCTTCTTCTTTTTAATCTAAGGTAAGAATTCATTTTTTTCTTGCTTTAGTTTTAGTACATATCATGTTCATCTTAGTCTGTATTACCTTTCGAATTCATTTCTAGTTATAACACTAGTTTAGTTGTCATGCCTCTGTGTCTTCTTCATACTCGAGTCAGTCTTCATCCTTCGAGTCGACATCCTGGGCTCCCTTCTTCGAAGTCTCAAATATCCAAGTGTTTGTCATTTTTTTAGTGAATGGCTCATGATTCAGCCATCCCCTCCTGTTTGGCTCCCATTATTATTCCTCCTGATGCTCATAGAGAGAATATTCAAGTTGTTGAATTTAACGGGGATGGGCACTTTCTTGCTAACATGGTTGCTCTTAGGATGTCGATTGAGGATGGGAAGAACACTTCCATGCTTGAGACCAAGTCCTCCATTACTGCTAAAAAAGTGGTTATTTTAGAGGGTAAAGTCTGATTTCAAACTGAGAGTCAAGTCGTGCTCCCTCACCTTGATTTCTACATTGTCACAGTATCTCTGGGGTACATTGGAGTGTATTTTCATGCTTTCCTTCTTGGACGACGGTTTTTATTTTGGTATTTTCTTGGAAGATTCTATAATTTATGAAATCGGTCTAACCCAACTTACTCCCAACTAGGTAGGGATAACCATATCCTTATGAGTTTTTGTACTCTTCGCTGCTATCACGAGCATCTTTATAATTTCTTCTATCATATCAAGTCATCGAATGGCCATAATTCTTAAGTGTTCTACGTGAGGAGACCCAATAAAAAGCTCTTTGTCGAGTACCCTTCCAACAATAAATCTTTGAGATGCAAGTTTGTCTTTGTTAAGATCTCAAAAACATGCTTGGATGAAGGTTATGAGTATTGTTGGATACGACGTTCGGATGTGGGCGATTCACCTACACTGGATCCTGTATTGTTGGCATGGGCCAAAACGTTATTCAAGTTATCGTCTTTCTAGTGAAACATTGAGTATCTTAGTGATGAGGTTTCCTTGGTTGCCACATGCATCAACAATGCTTAGGGTGACCATAAGTGTTGGTCCTATTTGTATTCATTTGAGGTACAATCAGCTAATATTTGACCTTATATTTCTTTTTCATAATTCAATTTAGCTAGATGCATGTGAGGGAAGGACTATACTGCCATCTTTACCGAGATTTTTGCTCGAGAAGGCCCAAAATAAAGAGAAGAGGAAGTACAAGGCCAGGTGGAAGGCCAAAACTTATGGGACTACATGGCGGTCAACATTGCTTATAAGAGGCAAAGAACTTCTCTAGACCCATTAGGCCAAAGAAGAAGAAGGAAGAGGAGGCTTCTTCAACTACAATCAAGTGGGTATGCCTTGATGTCGACGATGAAGAAGAAGAGGATGAAGAAACTCCCTTGTCCATCGCCATGATAAGGAATGTCATCCTTAAGGATGGGGCCATCTCCTCCATCAGCTCAAGCAACAATGACCATTTTCGTTCCCCTTGACTAAAGTCAGTGATCTTGAGCAAGTGGGCACAGAGTCAATGGCCTTCCTACTCCCTAAAGATAAAGTAGAAGAATAGGTTGAGATCCTCCAAATAACAAACCAAATTGGCAAAGAAACCTACTATGACTACATTGCTCATCTGTGGAAGTTTACGGATGTAGGCAGCTAGTGCAAATACACCTTTTATAGCGACCTTGATTTCCTAGACGAGAAGAATACAATCGCAACAAACGTGATTACATAGTCACTCCATCACAAGTTCTATGATGCGGGCAAGTCCTGTGCAAATATGAAAGAAGAAGCCTAGGTGAAGATAGGTCGTCTGGAGGCCCTACTTGTGGGGGAGTAGAAGGCCAAAGCTAACATGTTACTGATGATGTGCAACTTAAGGCTGAATCCAATCTTCTGGAGGCTGAGAAAGAGAAGCTATAGCCGACTTCACAGTAGTCATTGAGAACTTGGCTAATCTAGAGTTGGAGGCTTATCATAAGGAGGTGATCTTTGCTTATAAGGATAGCTTCCAGTTCATTGGGAATAACCTGAAAATCTTCACCACAAGGTTTGAAGTATACGCCCCCACCCGAAATTGGGTAGTGGAATGCCAATAACATATTCACTTAAGAATATACTAAGATTTTAGTAGAGTAGCATGATTTAAATAACTTATAAATAGCCACAGATTCTCCCCTGAAACAGCTAGCTACGATTACTTTGTGGCTTCATAGGAATTATTATAAACTATTTTAGTTCTTGTCTCGTATCCGATGTTGGACTATTGAGCAAGGAGTATTATATTATCCCCCTCTTTTAGGATCTGACATCCTCATCAAAAGAGCTCAGTAACACATTAACATTCACCAGACGATGTAGGATTCTAGATGTATCCCTCATGGATTTTAAAGGTGACTCCCAATGGATTTAAGAGGTGGCCCCCACTTTTTGTGTGGCACTTTGTTCCGAGTAGTACTTAGTTCCACGTGGTACTTAGTTCCATATACTTCCGGCTAGTATTGGGCTTTGATACCACTTGTAATGCCCCCGACTCGGAATTAGGTAGCGGAACACCAGTAACATATTTGTTTAGGAATATACTATGCCTCTGGTTGAATAATATGAGTTAAAATAGTTTATAAATAGCTACGAAATTTCTCCCCAAAATGGCTAGCTACTATTACTTTGTGGCTTCATAGGAATCACTATAAACTATTTAAGTTTTTGTCTCACATTCAATGTGGGACTATTGAGTTAGGAGTTTTACACACTACCATGTGAAGCTCTTTTTTCTTACAAGCTAGCAAAGGCTAAAAAGCTTCTACCAACTTGGAAGATTGTGGATCCCGAAATTGACTCAGAGAATGATGAGGACGAAGATGTAAACTTGAGATCCTTACCAACAATCAAGGGGATTCCTAAGGCAACCACAATGAAGTAGCTTTGGGCATCGACAATAATGAAGAGGCCCCAGAAGATGGTGACCAAGGGCCTTAAGTTGATAATGATGTATCCCCATTTTGTATTTTTTTTTTTCTGAGATTTGATGGCCAACATCACATCTTCTCTTATCTGAATGAAAACAATATTTTGTTTCCTGTTTCCAAGCTTTGGATTTTATTGCGTATTTTTGAACTTGTTCTAATATGTTGTGTTGACATATGCTGTGATAGTTAAAGAATCTTGCTTAACAGTAGTGGGAATATCACCGATAACAGACATTCATATTTCTGTACTAGCAATTTGGTATCTTCCTTCATGGTTGGCCAATAAATACTTTGTCAGAGTGCTTTCAAGGCAAAATCTCAGACTCCAATAGGATTGCCACCACCTTTGTGGATTTCTTGGGGAAGTAAATCGGCATCTTCTAGTGCCAAACACATGAGAAAAGAGATGATTTCAATTTTCATGAGATATTTTTAGAGAAGGTAGTCAACCAAGAGAGAAAACTTGGTAGCTTGGCACTGAATGGTCCTTACTTGATTCTTGTCACATGGTGTGTCCCACTCTTTATACTAGTAGATTGGGATCATCAATCCAATTATGGCATATATATAGACAACTTCCTTTATTTCGACCCTTTATGCTTATAGAAGATCTATGTATATTGTATTGCCTAATGTCGGTGTTGCAGAGGAAGCAAGTTCTGAGAGTACATTGGCTCGGTTTATTCTTCCTTACCACCTTCCTATCTGAATGATTTTAAATGTAGCAGAGAGTTGCTTAAGTATCTTTCATAATCTTGCAAGTTGCTCCTCTTTTGCCATTAATTCCCCTTGATCTGGTTAACAACAAGGCAGGAATCGATCAGAAGGCTTACTCAGCAAGCTCTGAGACTTTTGGCCATCCTCAAACTAGTGATAACTACTTCATTCTATGCTAGATTGTTTGATGCCTTAAAGACAAATCGTACTCTGTTTATATTCTTCTGGGTTTTATAATTAAAACCCTAGCTCTGCTTTTAAATTTGCATGATGATCCATCAATGCTAAAGGCCCATGCATTTGCCATGTCAGTATTAGCAGATGCCTCTTGATCCACATTCAAGGAATTCTCCTGTTCTAGAGCAATCTGCTTAGGAAGGTTCATTCGACGATGAAGTCAGCTAACACTTGTCCTTTTATAGCAGGCAGGGGGAGTATTTGATGTCAAAATCAGTAAGATCAATACTTCATCACTACAGGCAACCTAATCTTTCAGTCTTGGTCATCATCAACCAATCCAAAATGACAAAGAGCATTTGATTGTATGGACTTGGAAGTACGGCCTCAGCTTCCTAGTTGCTAACTAAGGCTTATGCAACCTTCTTAACCCATGAGTAATTTAGTTCAGAATCCTTTTGTGCTCTCTGACATAATAAACAGGTCTTTGGATCTTTCCTTCTTTCCGAATTAGCGTGGAGCTGAAGGCTTTGGAGACGACTATGAGATATAGCAAAACTTCTTTCCTTAGGCAAGTTAACAATTGATCTTGAAGATGCTTCTTGAAATCTTCGAATGCTTGTTAGGCTTCGGCACTTTAGATAGTATTTCCATCTTTCTCGCCAAAAGGAATATGTTTTGGTCATGCTACCTCATCCCTTAATATCTTAAGAATGGATGGCATCATTTTGCTGACTTGGATAGGAGCCTGGCAACTATAGAAAGCTTCCCCCGTTGTGAGACTGGACTTCTCTGAAGGTGGTAGGCTCCTATATGTTCAAGACAACCATTATCTTTTTTAGATTAGTGATGAATATCATATATTGTATATTTATATCCCTCATCTTATTTATATTTGTATATAAATAATGCTATTCAATTATGTTTAGTGTGTTTTTCAGGTAAAGCCTATTACTATAAGAATTTGACATGAAATCAGAAGAAGACCGGAAAAACCGAGTCCAGAAAGAGCAAAAGAGATGAAAACTACAGAATCATAAAGCTAGAAGCCACAAAATTGGAACCCAGTCATGAAAATGAGAAGAGGAGCATAGCACTCACTGCAGTAAAGATCAAATCCAGAATAGCTACTTTTGCAGCTTTTTAGTGGCAATTGCTGCCATTTAGCAACAAAGTGGGCCCCGCTTGGCTTTAGAATTCTTATGCTGATTAAGACACTGAGTAGTACTCTTTTGAGAAAAATTAATCACAGTTATTTGGCAGTCAAGGCGACAATTTAGTAGTGAAGAAAGAGATTATGTATCCAAATTTTTATGAGGGCTCTGTTGTAATTTTGTAGTTTATAGTCGTGACTGGGTTAGGGTTTGGAAGTCTAGAGATTTGTATATTGGTTGTGTCATTGCAAATTAGGGTTTTCTATGTTTGTTATGAGATAAATAGAATTAGTGATTAACCCTAAGGAGTAACGATCACCATACCAGAACTTCGAAGGTGTTTTCTTGTTGTTCTTCATTGTTCTTCCTAGGTAAAATTATTTATTCACTTTAGTAGTTAATTTTTATTGTTTTCTAGTTAGGATGTTATAGGCTTTGTAGTAAAAATTAGATGTTTAATGGTTCTCATGAACAAAAACATGAGTAACTATTTTTTCTTAGTCTAGGATATAGATGAAGTTAGGGCAACAATCGTAGCATAATTTTTATTTATTTTCTTCTTAAAAGAGTTAAAAAGATACGATTTTTCTAAGATAAAGCTAAAAAATAATAATTCGTAGATCTAAAGGTTTGATATATTATGCTTAAACTTGCTTTGGATAGCCTATGCTTAGTTAGGATTTGAAATTATTTCTTTGGATTTTATTTGTAAAAATCTCTATTGATATAGTTTGAATTTTATGAAAGTCAAGAACTTTGATGAGTTATGCTTGCACGAATACTTGATAATTCATTAATAGGGTGATTGACTAAAAATTAAAGTAAAAAGATCTTCTTTTTGATATAATCGTAATTGTTTATATTAAAAAAGATAGGAGGAAGATAATAAAAAAGAGTGCTCAATTATGAACTAGTGGATTCGATGTCCTAGGCTAATTTTTGAATAAATAAAAAACTCATATTTTTCATAACAGATCACCTTAGTTAACTTGCTAGGATAATAGAAAAAGAAAGATTACAAAATACCTAAGATCCTTGTGGGGACAACCTTTTGCACTACAACTATACTGTGCACTTGTAGTAGATTTATCACATCAAGTTTTTGGCATTGTTGCTAGGGATCGACAATGTTTTATTTCCTTTTCTTGAGTTTTACGAGTTAACAGTGTGTGTTGAGTATGAGTTGAAACTGCAGTACATCAGCATGCTTTCTCAGTTCATTAGATCTAATTCTGAGGACGCATACCTATTTATCAGTGAATTTCAGGAAGTGTGCTTGATGATTAAATTGCAGTATTTATCGGAGGACTTAATAAAACTCCGCTTCATCTTGTTTTCCCTAAAAGATAATGCTAAGAAGTAGTTATATAACATGCCTACTGATTCAATATACTTGGAATAAATTTATAATAGTATTTTTTAAGAAGTACTATCCCACGAACAAAATAGCTAAGATAGAAATACCATTAATCAGTTCTGTCAAGTGCAGGGAGAACTCTTCTGAAAGTATCTGGAAAGGACTTATTAGTACAATACCCCCAGCATGCAATAGAACATGATGTGTCAAATCATGTACAAAGGACGTGATTACACTTTCAAAACTCTTCTTGAGTCTATGTGTTAGGGGAGTTAATAGGAAAAATAGGGAGGAAGCATAGAAATTCTTAGAAGACTTAGTATGGAAAACTATGCAGAGGGATAGTTCTGCTGAGAAGCCTAATGATTTGACTTCTGCGAATAAGGGCTGGATCCATAGCGTTGACATCTCTATAGCTGCCGCAGGTAAGATTGCGGACTTTATGAGGAGAATCGAGATGCTGGAAACTCCTAGTGCTCCACAGATAGGTCAAGTCAATCAATTTCAAACTCCCACATGCTTCAATAGTAGAACTCCGAATCATGTAATGGAGGAGTGTCCACTGCTAGTGAATCCTATAGGTCTGATACCTAAGCAGGCTAATGTTTTATATCAACAATCCTTGAACAATTCATACACTCCAGTATACAATCCTAGATGGAGGAATTACACAAACCTTTTATAGAGTCAAGGACAGTATCAGGAATCCCCTAACTCTAGCATACATCCTCCACCCAATGTTCAGTTTCCAATAACTCATGTGAGTGCCTACCAACACTCAAATACCATAAATGCTGGGAACAATAGGTTATACCTCCTATAGCAAATTCTTCCTGCCAACCGCAGGGGTCTTACAATGATCACGATAGATGGCTGACGTCACTTGAGAAGAATGTGGAGAATCTTCTAAGGATAACGTCCAATTTAGGCACACATATGCAAAATCTAATGAAAGAGTCTACTGATTTTATACAATGGACAAACCAACAACTTCTTATAAATTCTTAGTCGATCAAGAGTTTAGAGCAGCAGATTGGATCGTTAGCCAAACAACTGAGTGAGTGAGGGTTCGGTACCTTTCTGAGCCAACTAATAATGAATCCCAACTCCAACTCATCTCAATCTGTTTCATCTCATGTTCAACAATGCAATGTCATTCACATGCTCAAATCTGGCAAGCAAGCAGATAATAATGTAGCCATGTCCCCTGATCCTACTCCTACTATTCCACAGGCTAACCATCTCTTCTCTCTCTTTTAGGGAATCTATCTCTATCACCTCTATTGTCATCACAAACTCACTCTAACGAACATGTTTCTATGCCAAAAGCGTTTATCTCAATTGGTTTAGGAAGCCTTCACCATAAGTAGAGAAAGTTTTGAAACATTTTAGCAGATGAAAGTTAACATTTCACTCCTTAATATCAAACAACATATTTCTACTTATACCAAGTTTCTCAAGGATTTATGCACTATGAAATGAGTAAGAAGCATTCATGAGAAAATCTTTCTTACTATAAATATATCTCAATTTTTCTCTAACTCTTTGCCTTTCAAGTGTAAAGATCGAGGTTCTCCCACAATCTCATGTACCATTGGGAATACTATTTTTAACAAGGCATTACTTGATTTAGAAGCAAGTGTCAATTTGTTTTCTTATATTATTTTTCAGCAATTGGGGTTAGGAAACCTTCATCCTACCAAGGTCACTTTACAGGTAGCTGATTATTCGGTCAAGAAACCACTTAAAATGGTTGAAAATGTGTTTATCAAGGTTGGCAAATTCATCCTTTCTGTAGACTTTATTGTATTAGAAACTAAACTAACCCCCAATCTACAGAATGAAATTCCCATTATCTTAGGCAGACCATTCGTTATAACTTTAAATGCATTAATTGACTACAGGAGTGGCCTCATGAAGTTATCATTTAAGAATATGATTATGGCGCTGAATAAATTTAACATGGATGAGCACACAACGAGCTCTCTCATTGAGGTAAATATGGTTCACAGCATACACATTCATTCTATTTTTTGTGCTAATGTTGAACCCACAATTTGAGCAAATTTTTAAAGAAAAGCTTATGTTATTAGATGAGTTGGCACACACCGACTTTATGTGTGATGACACTTTTGCAAGTGTGTCATTATCTAATGAGCAAAACTTTGATGATTTGTTTGTGGAGGAGTTCGAGTTACTTCATGAGTTAGAAAGGCCACCACATTTTATAGTCCATGACTAACTTGATCATGATATACTCTTCACATCTCATGATATTCGCATATGCGTGCATGATACTAATGATGATTGGAGTATTTATAATAAAAATTTATTTAAAATAATCATTAATATTTACATGGAGAAAAGGAGAATGCAAGGATGACATAAGAAATACAGAGATAATTTCATGACTAGTAGGAGTTTGATGAGACCCTTTAATGCACCCATTTTACGCTTAAAATGTATACATTATGAAAGTAGAAAGCGATCAAGAGGTCGCAACTGCTATTCGTGCGTTAATTGGATGACCTTATTGAGATCGTGATCTTTCACTATTTTGATTATTTGTGTATTATTTTTAAAATAGATTTCATCTTTATTTTACTATCCTTGGTTCACGTATGAGGGCATACACGAGTTTAGGTGTGGGAGAGGATTAGGAATTTTTGTATTTTCTTTCTAGGATTTTTTTAGTTTTTAAGGTTTTTGGGTTTCTAATTTTTTTTTTCTAGATTTTAGGAATTTTGAGTTTCTTCATTTTACACTTGGGGTAGTTTTTAGGGTAAAAAAAGTAAAAAATTTGAAAAACTATTTTTTGCAATAAATCAAGCTAATCACAAATAAAAGAATAAATATAGATTTGAGATTTGATAGGAAAAGTATACTGGATAATATACTTAGAATTTCATAAAAAAGATTAAAATTTAAAAATAAATACCACTAATGATAATTTTGAGGTAATAATATGTTTATTTTCCACTTTACAATGGTTTATTAGGTTAAGAATAAAAATAATAATAATTGAGTAGTTTTTTCTCTCTAAAAAAAAGAATAAAGAGGTGGGCCTAGTATTAAAACAATAATCCTTTCTAAATAAATAATTTTTTTAAAGAATTACGAATTTGTTAGTTATTTGCACCTAAGTAAGGTGATTATTCACATGAACGGGGTTTTTTAAGAAATAGAATATAGCCCAAGTAATCAGGTATTTGCGCCTAATTAAGTATGAATATCCACATAAAAAGTGAAATATTCATAATAAAAAGAAGAAAAAATTGAACTATTTAGAGTTAAAGATGGATCAAAAGTTAGACTTTGAGTTTAAAACTAAAAATAAAACATTACACGTGCACATAGATGTATAGGAGCCAAACAATAATTTATTAGTGGGTATTAAAAGATAGAATTTGAATTTTTGATTAAACTAATAAGTGCATTTGATATGTAGTTTGTTTTGAAAATGATCTAAATGTGTTCTTGAATTTGTAGATTAGTATGATTAATTGCAGTAAATGTCAAAAAAATTTCTTTCTTTTGTATATAAAATTTTGTTTTTCTTGTTTTTTAGTTATGCTTATTTTTTATTTTTTTTATTCCTTAAGCTCCCTTCTTCATGATGTTTGTGGGTAATATCACTGAAAACTCTCATGAGACACAACTCATCCACTAGGGTAACATAGGGATTTAATGGTTTGTTGCACATACTAAATGCAACCTCTATTCCTGTAAAAGTGAGTTATGATTTTCTTTTTTCTTCATAGGTCTAAGTTTTGCATGAGTACTAGCAAAATATAGGTGTGGGGATATGATAAGTGTCATATACTGCATACTTATATCTATCGTCCTATCTGTTTTTATATATAAATAATTCTACTTGGGTATATTTAGTGTATTTTTTAGGTAAACCCTATTACTATGAGGATTTGGCATGAAATTAGAAGAAAAGCAGAAAAACTGAGTCTAGAAGGAGCAAAAGAGAAGAAAACTATAGAATCATAGAGCTAGAAGCCTTAAAATTGGAATACAGTCATGTAAAAATGACAAGAGAAGAACCATATCACTCGCTGCAGTAAATATTAACTCCAGAATAGCTACTTTTGCCACCATTTAGTGGCAGAGTGGGCCCTGGTTAGCTCCAAATTTCTTGTGCTTACTCAGACATGGAGTATGACTCTTTCAAGAAAAATTGACCACCGTTATTTAGTGGTCAACACCGCTATTTGGTGGGAAGAAGAGATTCTGTATCTAAAATTTTTATGTGGGCTCTGTTATAATTTTTGAGTTTTATAGTCATGAGTGGATTATGATTTGGAAGTCCAAAGGTCTATATATTGGTCGTGTCCTTATTAATTAGGGTGGTTTCTTACGTTTTTTATGAAATAAATAAAATTAGTGATTAATCCTAAGGAACAACAGCTGCCATATCAGATCTCTAAAGGTGTTTTCTTGCTTTTTTTTTGTTGTTTTTCATAGGTAAAAATATTTATCCACTTTAGTAGTTAGTTTTTATTGCTTTCTAGTTAGGATCTTTTAGGCTTTGTAGCAAAAATTAGATTTTTAATAGTTCTCATGAATAAAAATATCATCTTGATTAATAAAAAATATGAATCACTAATTTTTCTTATTTCTAGAATGTAAATGAAGCTAGGGTAACAACCATAGCATAATTTTTATTTACCTTCTTCCTAAAAGAATGTTAAAGACACGATTTTTCTATGATAAGATTAAAATATGATAATTCATAGATCTAAAGTTTTGATAGGTTATGCTTAAGCTTATTTTTGATAGCCTATGCTTAGTTAGGATTTGGAATTATTTCTTTGGATTTTATTTTATGAAATATTTATTGATATAGTTTGATTTTTATGAAAGTCACAAATTTTGATGAGTTCTGCTTGCATGACACTTGATAATTCATATTTATGGTGATTGAATAAAAGTTAAATTAAAAAAATCTTCTTTTTAGTATAATCATTATTGTTATGAAAAAGATAGGAGGAAGATAATAAAAAGAATGCTCGGTTATGAATTAGCAGATTCGATGTCCTAGAATAACTTTAGAATAAATAAAAAATTCTTCTTTTTCATACTAGATCACCTTAATTAACTTGCTAGGATAATAGAGAAAGTAAGGTTACAAAACACCTAAAATCCTTATGGGAACGACATGTTTGCGCTACAACTACACTGTGCGCTTGCAGTAGATTTATCATATCAATTGGCCTTGATCCCTCTTGATGTGAACAAGTATCCTAGAAACTTTTCCAAAGTGACTCCAAAACCTACTTTGCGGGATTATGCTTCATATGATATTTCTTTAATGTGGTGATATCACCTGGAGAACTCTGATGTGGTTGGTCATTATGGGCGACTTCATAATGTGTCATCTACAAAGCCCTTGATGTTTCTTCTGGTTTGGGGCTTGTAGAGTTTCTTAACTAAATGCTTATTGGTAGCACCAACATTCATCAGGCTAAAGAGTATTACATGATAGCGATATGTACCCTGATTGGTGATGAAAGAGATCTTCGTCTCATTGTCTAGTGAAATTTTTATCTGGTTGTAACCAGAAAAAGCACCCAGTTGGTTCCTGGTGGCTGAATCTACAAATTGATTGATTCAGGGGAGAGGAAAGCAATCTCAAAGGTTAAAGAAATCTAAGAGTGGGGATCCAATTTGCATCATTTTTGTAGGATCCGAGAGGTTAAAAAAGATGGTGGTTTCTTCTGTAGGCGAATATTATTCATCAAGTCATGTTGGAAAATTTAACTTCAATGTTGGCCATGTGAACCTCTTCAAACCTTCTTTGGCGCTTTTTGTACATGAGTTCGGATGCCTTTATCTATGACTTGGTTGCTATAATGTAGCAAATTCTTGATATGTTTTGGTTGCCAAAGATGCAACTGATCCCGTAGTCGATTGGAACTTCCTAACTTGGTGGAGGGGAGATGGTCCAACTCGGAGTGCATTGATGGAAGATCGCCCCAAGATCATATTGTTCAGAGAAGGTACATCTATGATGGTTTAAGTAACCTTCAAAATTACCTTTCCTACTGCCTCTAAAAAAGAAGTGTAAAGTGTAAATGTTTCTATGTTGGCGGTTTCAACACAACTAAAACCAATCATCGGTCCATTATCAGTGCTAAGCTCCCGCATATTGGTTCCCATCTATTTGAAGGCACTTATGAATATGATGTCAGAAAAGATTCTCATATTGATGAGAACCCTCCTTATTTTAACTCTAGAGATGTTCAGAGTTATAATGAGTGCATTTTTATGGGAGAGCTTGACCCTGACTAGGTCTTCATCCAAGAAGGCTATTGGTTTTCTATAGAGCTTCATGACGTACTCAGTAGCATTTATAGTTCAGACAGTGCCTCCTAGCAAAGTTGCTATTCCTCTTTGTTTCCTTTGAAAGATGTTTTTCCTTTCTTTGCCATGGATTAATAAAGATTACAATAAAAATATCCAAATTACAAAGAAAAGAAAGAAAAGAAATAAACAAGAGAGACTTATAGATCACGTCTCTTTCTCTTTTACAGAACTTCGTGGGTTCTAATGTGGCTATGGAGTGTCGCTCTTGTGCTCTGTTGACAATCTAACACCCAAAATCAGCCTTGAACGTGGAGAATAGCTTCTGAACTGTGGCCTTTCACTACTGGACGATGGCTCTGCAGAATATAATCTGATCTTAAATCTCTCTCCTTCCAAAAGATCCCCAACAATCATCTCTTGGGTCATATTTATAGATTTCAGGGTTTCCTTCAAGATAAGGACGAAATCCCAATCAAATATATCTCTAAATTTGTATTTAGATATGAAATCTTTGATTCTAAGTAATTGGATATGATTAGAATCAAAATTCAGGATGAAATCTAGAAGAAAATCTAATTTAGAAACTGAAATAGCCCCATGTGTACGAGATTGTCATCCCCGTGCGAGGTTAGTACGCGAGGCTATTTCGCTCCGTGTGGCTTTTTTGCTTACTTCTCAATTTTTCCTGCCTATAAGACCCCCTCCAAAATTTTTAAAATCTTATTTATTGATGTTGAACGAGTTTTGAAATACTTTAAAGTTCAAATTTTTAAGTTTCTATCACTCAAACTTCTTTAATGCGCCGAGTTACTTAGCTTCACGGAGCTAATAGCCTCGTGAAAAATAGACTCACGGTGGAATAGTAACTGCTTGCAAAGTTTCAGCCCCCTTTTGGCACCCTTTCCTTCTTTAAATAGCCTTCACCTTCCTCTCTCCCTCATTTTCAAGAAAACCCATTTGTTTCTCCTTTTGAGTTCCTTTGGATTTCCTTCGAATTTCTTAAAATTTCTTCAATTCCTCGGATCAATCTTCATCAAATGGCACCCAAAAAGTCTCTAACCAGCCGTAGTTGCACCGTTTCAGCCTCACGGCCGATCGCTGTTATCTGAGCGTGTCGATTAATCAGGCACAAGTAGCCACGATAGTGATGGTGGTGAAATTGCATCTGACGTGGATGCCTATGAAGAGAGCTACTTTGCTCCTGCTCCTGACACAAGCAAGTATAGTCACCTTCGTTCTGAGGAGTTTGAGACAATCATTCTTGAGAATATTCCTCTTCCGACTATATCTGCTGGCTTTGCAGGTGGTCTTTTGTATATAGTCCTCATCAATGACTTGCATCCTACTATATTCTTAGTTCTTACTTTACTATGATTATTTTATAGATGTCGGTAATCAGCCAAGTAGTCTGCCAGGTGCTATTATCATGTTAAAAAGTAAAGAGAACAAAAACTCAATCTCTATATTCATAAGTCAAAGGATTACATATACTTATAGACCTTTCAACTCTACATAAACCACTCAATAGGCGACGTGGTACTAAACTCAAACTAAACCCAAATGCAAAATAATATTCTAATCTAACACTCCCCCTCAAGTTAGAATATAAATATCAATCATACTCAACTTATTACATAGATTAGAAAATACAATTGGTGATGCAGTTTTAGATAGAATATCGGCCAATTGCTTTGATGGAGTAAACAGAGTACATATTATGTTCTTCATCAAATTATCTCGATCCAGATGACAATCTACCTCTATACGATCATGAAACACTGGATTTTGAGTAATATGGATGGTTGACTGATTATCACAATACATAGGCATAGAATCTTTTGAGTTGAACCCAAATTTAGTCAGCAAATCCTTTAACCATAACAATTCGCACGTAGTATATGCCGTGGCCCGATATTCTGTCTTAGCTGAACATCTAGACACTACATTATGTTTCTTACTTCTCCATGTGATTAGATTATCTCCAATAAATGTAAGATATCCAGTGGTCAACTTTTTATCTCCTTTATCTCCTGCATATCCAGCATCTGAAAAGGTAGAGATTTTAACATTTTCATATTTTTTATAAAATAATTCTTTCCAGGAGAGCTCTTAATATATGCCAAAACTCTCAGAGCAGCTTTCCAATGTATATCCCTTGGTTTATGCATGAACTGACTCAGCAGCTCAACAACAAAAAAAAATCAGGTCTAGTGATTGTGAGATAAATAAGCTTACCAACCATTCTTCTATACTGCTTGAAATCCTCATATAAAGCACTGTCTTCACTCCACACATCTAAATCTGACTCCATTGGAGTATTAGCAGGTTTACACCCATGGCGACCAGTCTCTTCTAAGAGATCTAGCACGTACTTTCTTTGAGAGAGAAGTAACCCATATTTATAATAAGCTACCTCAATTCTAAGAAAATATCTCAATTTTTTCATGTCTTTAGTTACAAAATATTGACTGAGATAATCTTTTGTCTCACTCAGACCTGTGTATCACTCCCAGTTAGTAGAATATCACCTACATACACAGTAAGAAGGACAATGCCAGAACGAGTATGCCGGACAAAAACAGAATAATCATAGTGGCAACGCTGAAATTTAATACCAAAAATTACAATGAAAAACTTCTCAAACCAGGCTCGAGAACTCTGTTTAAGACCATAAATTACTTTTTTAAGTTTGCAGACTATATTCTCCCAATGAACAACATACCCTGAAGATTGTTACATATACACCTCTTCTTGCAGATCACCATATAAGAAAGTATTTTTAACATCTAATTTGAATAATGGCCAATCATGATTCACAGCAAGAGAGAAGAGAATGCGAATAAAATTTAGATGTGTTATAGGAGAGAAAGTCTCAAAGTAATCAACACCATAAGTCTGGGAAAAGCCTTTCGCAACAAGACAGGTTTTATAGCGATCAATGGAGTCGTCCAGTTTATATTTGATAAAGTAAACTCAGCGATAACCAACAATAAAGGTATCAGGTGGAGACGGAACCAAATTCCAGGTTCTACGAGAAACAAGGGCTTACATCTTCTCATCCATAGTCAACTGTCAAGCAGAGACTAATATTGCTTCCTGAAATGACCTGGGTATAGAGATTGAAGAAAGAGAAAGGGAAAATTAGTGGAATATTGGGTGAAGGTGATTATAGGAAACGAATTGAGAAATAGAATGAGCAATAGTAGAGCGCTTATCTTTACAAAGAGTAATGAAAAGATCAGCGATAAAAGCAGAAGAATACTGTGGTTGTTGGGGGCCTGCAGCTGGAGATGGCGGAGCAACATGTAGTGAGATGGGAGGAGGCACTTTTTGACGATGAGAAAAAATCAATAGTGGTTTCTTGTGAGTCACTTGTTCATCCCCTTTATGAGGCACCGATACTTGTGCAACCTCAATAGTAGAGACATGTAGGGGTAAAGAAAGAAAAATATCTAACTAGTATTTTGATGTGGAAGTGAAGTAGGGAACATACTCGAAAAAAGTAATATCAGCATAGACAAAATACTTTATAGATATTAGATCATAACACCTATATCTTTTTTGTGTCCTAGAGTATCCAACAAATACACACTTGATAGCACATGGAGATAACTTGTCCAAAGCAGGAGATAAATCTTGAACAAAACACGTACAACCAAATACTCGGGGTATAAGAGGAAACATGTGTTTATTAGAATAAAGAGAGAAAAAAGGAGTTTTACTATGTAAGACAGATGATGGCATCCTATTTATTAAATGACAAGTATACAGAACAACATCAGATCATAAATATCTGGAAAATGCATGCGAATTATTAATGTCCAAGCAATATCAAGAATATGTCTATGCTTTCTTTCAGCAATACCATTTTGCTAGGATGTGTAAGAATAAGAAGTTTGATGATTAATTTTATTATTAGCTTAAAATAAGGAAATATCAGTTTTCGTATACTCCATAGTATTATTAGTGCGCAAAATACGAATAGATGCAGAAAATTATTTTTTTATTTCTTTATAAAATAGTTCAATTATACTAACAACAGACCATTCACTTAGCAAATACATCCATGTCATGTGAGAAAAATCATTCACAAATATAAGAAAATACCTAAAGTCCTTAAAAGAGGGAAAACGACATGGACCCCAAATAGCAGAATGGACAATTCAAATGGAAACCTAGTACGCGGATTGACTCGATTTGGATATGAGATGCGATGATGTTTATTCAGTTCACAAGACTCACAATGTAAAGTAGATATGTCAGCCGCAGTGGGTACAACTAGACAAAAACTTTAGAGAGAAGGATGTCCAAGACGCTGATGCCATTGTAAAAGGGAATCAAAGGAAGCAGCAAACCCTGTAGATGATGTCTCATCGAGATAATACATCTCCCTTTACTCACGCCCATATCAATCCTCATTCCAGTCTGGAGGTCTTTTAAAACACAGTAAGTAGGAAAAAAATATTACAGAATATTTATTAGTTTTGGTGATTTGGCTAATAGACAACAAACTAATAGGAAAATTGGGAACAAATAAAATATTATCCAGGGTTAATGAATTAGTAGCGTGAACTTTTCCATCACTAATAACTGAAGAAGATGAGCTATCAGTAATATGGACAGGAGGATATTTATTTGAAAAAAGTAGGGAGACAAACTTGCTTCTAGTACCTGTCATATGGGAGGAAGCTCCAAAATCTATAACCCATGATTGCTAGAGGAAGTAATATTAGTATCAGTACCTGACAAGGATACTTGAGTAACATGCGGACTGGTCACAGTGGATTGAAGACGGAGAAGTCTGTTATGTTCACTTTGTAGAATTTGAACCATCGTTGAAGATGTCGAGTACTAGCAGAATTTATTGTCAATGTAGTATCTTTTGTTGGAGGTAAAGGAGTAGCAGCTTGTGCCCATTCTGATTTTCCATACTTCTCCCAACAGTATGCAGATGTGTGATTTTTCCTACTATAGTAATCACATTTACGGAATTCTCGTTCATCATCGGAGTTTCGATCACCATTGCCACCACTACCATGGCCTCCCCCTGAATCATGACCGTGACTGTGACCGCAACCACAGCCACGGTCTCATCCCTGACCAAAAAATAGGGCAGAATGGTCATTGGAGACAAGGGTTTGAGGTGCTAATGTTGTAGAACCAGTAGAAACATAGACTCAGGAATACGTTGCTGCCAAGGATGGAACACTATCACCAGCAAGAATTTGACCCCTCACCTGGGTCAATAAAGAGGAATCCAATTCGAAAAGAAATTTTGCAACAGCTAGATCTTGACGATATTGTCTCAAGGTCTTAAGATCTGTAACAAGTGACTGGTGAACCTCAAACTCATCCAATATACCTCGGAGAGTGGAATAGTGCTCGGATATAGACATTTTATTTTCTTTGAGAGTAAACAAGCACTCATACAGTTCAAAAATTCGTGATATATTTTTCTCATTGTCATATAATTTTTTTAACGGTGTCCTATATCTCTTTTGCATTTTTTAAGAACATAACACCAGAACTTATTTTTTCTTCCATACTATTAAGAAGCCATGTAATCACGCAATAGTCATTAACAAATCAATCAGAATATGGAGGATCGTGGGCATCTAGTGGATCATCCAATAAATGCGTAATTTTTCTTTGAGCACCGACAAATACTTTGAACGACTGAGAGTATAACAGATAATTATAGCCATTCAACATAACCATAGTAGCAATAAAATTTTTGGATATAAATTCTCAGTCATTGAAGTAATTGTAGCACTAGTAGTAGATGAATCATTTGAAGTTGATGATACCATAAAAAAAAGATGGATAGCACAAAGTATAGTGAAGTGCTTTGAGCAATAGCAGCAATAGACCTATCGCGATTTTTAAGCAAAGAAGCTTCGGCAAATAGATTTGTTGACTGTCCAAAGCAAGTCTCGCTGCTCTGCTCTGCTACTACACTGCTACTGTTGTGCTACTGGCTGCTATTGCTGCTGCTCTGCTGCTGCACTGCTGCAACTGCTGCGCTGCGCTGTTGCTGATGTAGAGATAGTTTTGGGCAAATAGATCTTTTCTGCTTCTGCTGGCTACTGCGTGCTGGCTGTTGCTGCGCTGCTAGCTGCTATTGTTGCTGTTGCGCTTCTACTGCTAGGGGTTTTGAAGGAAGCCGCCATAGGTAAGCTAGGTTTTTTCTTTTTGAGTGGATTGAGATTAGGTAATCGAATCGTATGGTTGAGATATATTTCTCAAATCTGCTCTGATGCCATGTTAAAAAGTAAAGGGAGCCAAAACTCAATCTATATATTCATAGGATTGCATATATTTATAGATCTCTCAACTCCACGTAAACCACTCAATAGGCGATGTGATACTAAAGTCAAACTAAACCTAAATATAAAATATTATTCTAATCTAATACTCGCAACTCTGCCTCCACCTGCGGCGACAAACATAGAGGTCATTGCTACCTCATCATCCACTGATCCTGGTGTGGGGCCCTCGACCAGAGTGCCTCCTATGTCTAAACCTTCATTGATATTTTTTTGAGGGAGTAAGATCTAGCACTGAAAATGTCCTGGAAAAAGTACTCCTTCAGACTCTGCTCCCATCACCACCATCATTGTGACTCCAGGGGGTCCTCTGTCCAAGATTCCAGAATTAGCTCATCCATTGTTGCAATCATTGGCGCTGCACATCACGGCGGTCTTAAGCGGTGAGACTTCTCCTAGCATTGTAACACCTTCTTCGACTCTTGCTCTGATATAGTTCCAGCTTCAACGGAAGTAATTCCTGATGATGATGCACTTGAAGAGTTTTTCAGTACAACGTCATATACTTCTTGCGGTTGTTATGGAACTGCATGCCCATGTTCTTGGACAACTGTCGTTCCATTAAGCTTGGGCGCTCGATGTTGTTAAATTATCTGACCAATATTTGGAATATCAGGAGACCAAAACGAACTTCTCCCTATTGGGCCCGCCTGACCTCTCTAGACGAACAAGTTTGTACATTGGAGACTCTTCGACGAGCTGATGTCACTGCTATAACAGAAATTGAAGTTGCTCATCGGAGGGCAGAGTTGTTCGCACGGAAAGAAGAGTTTTACTGTCAAGAAGAAGCTTGGACTATTGAAATTAGTAACTCTAGGCAGATCAAGAGGTCATTAATGGAGAAATAGAGCATGAGAGGTTCAAGCTGGATGCCAATCAAGCCACTATAGACCGTGCTCGTGAGACAATCGTAAAGCCCAAGCCATTCTTGCAACCGCTCAGGTGAAGTAAGATGAAGTGCTAAAGAGATAGGACAAACTTGTTCTACACCATGGCCAGTTTCAGCAGGAGGTCAATATGCAGAGTAAGACAATTGAGGATGCTAGGGCACAAGTTACTCAGCAGCTGGCCATCAATGATGACGAATTTTGTCACTAATGCTATCAATTGTAGAGGAGACTCGATAAGTGGCTCTTGAAGAAGCAGAGTCAAGTTTAAGGGATTTGGGCAATATGGTTATTTGTACCGCCTTATTTTCTTCCTCTGCATTGTTATTGAATAAACAATTTAGCTTCAATATGTTGTATTGTTCATTGCTCTAGAGTTGCTGTATAACATTCTTGCAGATATCTTGGGGATTTTTGGGTCGATCTTTTTGATCTATGGTACATAACATTGCTTTTATAGCCACTTTTTTTCTTTTTCTTTATGAAATAGACTTGTCTTTAAAGAAGACAAAGTCGAGGTAAAAATTGCATATGCGAAATTGCAGATTTTGGAAGATAGAGTTGCGAAAGATGGAACTTATCATGGGAATAGTGGGACCATAACAAGTTAAGTTTCGGAATTTGTAATGAGAGTGACTTGCCTGGATAATAGACAGAGTCGGGGTGATTGGGTTAGGATCAAGAGTTGACTCACCTGGATAACAAATAGAGCTAGGGTGATCGGGTTAGGATCATAGGTTGACTTGCCTTGATAACAGACAGAGTCCGGGTGATTCACATGGATAACAGACAGAATCAATGATTGGGTCAAGATCAAAATAATGTTGATTCACTGAAGTATTTATGGGATGACCAGTGAAATGGGTGAGAGAATCAAATCTCGCTGCCAGAGGTAAGATATTAACATGACAGGTTTGCGATGAAGGTCGTTTATATGGTGATGAGATGAAACAAATCTCGCTATCAGAGGTAAGAGTATAACATGACAGGTTCGCGGGATTTTTAGTAAACCACCAGCTGTAAACGGATTTGGTATGTCTTTACCAATCGCCTTTTGCATTGGGCTAGTCATACTATTCCCCTCAGCATGATGAGTTATCGAGAGTTTTATTTGGGTTTAAATGCCAAACGTTCTCTCTTCCCTTTGCCTTTCGTTTTTGGGCTATTTAATTCCATACACTTTAGTATGGTAGAACTGGTGAGGAAGGTATCCTCTTCCCGTTGCTTTGATGGTATTGGGCAAGTCATGCTCCTATATCAGCATGATGAGTTATCGAGAATATGATTTTCTCTCCCCTTTGCTTTAATAGCATTAGGTAATTCATGCTTTCTTCCCTAGCATGATAGGTTAGTGAGAAATTTGTTCTCTTCTCTTTACTTTAATCGCATTGGACAATTCATACTTTTTCCCTTAGCATGATGAGTTGTTGAGGGTTTTATTTAGGCTTAGATGCCCAACATCCTCTCTTCCCTTATCTTTTGAGGTTTCGGGCTATTGATGGTCATACTCTTACCCTCAGTATGATATGATTGACGAGAAACTTTTAGTTTTTCTTCTCGTTGCCTTGGCAGTATTGGACAACAAAATTATTGTGTATGTATTCATATATATTTACATACTTTTTTTTGTTTCTTTGGCACTCATTTTCCATTCCAATGGCTAGCAAGAGCAATAGAAGCAACATGACGCTTAATATTTTCAGTACCCCCGGCCCAATCTGGCTGCTAATAAAAGAAGACGACTCGGTCATAGTTTTGGTTTGGAGTGCACTCAGGGAGTTCACTTGCCATTGCTGGCTGCTCTTGCTCGACAAGAATGCTGGAAGGTTCAAATTCTGCTGCGCTAGCATTGATCGAGTGTTTTCCTCGGTTTTTCTTAAGTTGGCAGATGAAGTCCGTTGCTCGTTGATAAATATCATATATTGTTTTTTTCCTCCCATACTTTATATATTTTTGTATATAAATAGATACTACGCAGGTATTTTTAGTGTCTTTTTTAGATAATCCGATTCATATAAGGAGATAGAATGAAATCAGAGCCGGATTAGGAAATTAAGTGCAGAAAAGAGTTTAAAAAGAGTAAAACTACAAGATTAAAATACTGCAGGGAGCCAAAATCAAATACAGTCAGGAGACTCAAGTGTATAAGATAAGAGACTCGTGCAGGAGAAAAATCAGAACAAGTGGACAATTTCTAGCCACCAAATGGCGGCATTAGCTGCCAAATAGCAGCTCCAAGGTGGACCCACACGCTGATTTTTCTTCGGTGGTTTCGTTATAATTTTATAGTTTTTTAGTTCTATTAGAATTAGGGTTTGATTTCCAAAACCTATATATTGGCCGTATTATTGTATTCTCAAGGAGAATCCTGTAATTTTTGTACTTGTTTTTCATTAATAAAATTAGGATTTTGCTAAAGGGGTGATGACCACAATACCATACTCCAGAGGTATGCCATTACTTTTTAATCTTCATTTGTTTTATTAGATAGAGTTAATTATTTTCTAGTTTAGATTTATTTGCTTTCTAAATTAGATTTAATTGCGTTCATAAATAAAAATAGGATTTTGCTTATTAGAATTATATATAACTAATTTTCTTTAGCCTTAGGATGTAGATAAAGTTAGTTTAATAGATCTCATATGGATTTATCTCATTTTCTTCAAAAAAAGAAATAAAGTTATGATTTTTCTATAAATAAATGAAATATAGAGTTTGTAAATCATAATTCTTTGCTAGATTATGCTTAATTAATATTTTGATAATCAATGCTTAGATGAGATTTGGAATTCATATTCTTTGTTTATTTCTAGAATCATTAACAAGATTTTCCTATAAATAAATTGACTTGAATAAACTTGTAAATCAAATTTCTTTGACATGTTATACTTAAGTTCGGTCTTTTGAAAGCCTATACTTAGATTAGGGTTTGAAGTTTATTTCTTTGTTTTTGTTTATAAGATTTTCTACTTGATATAATTTGTTTTTAAGAAAGGTGTTATTTTTGATAGTCTATACTTTTACATCACTTGATTGGTCATATTTATGGGCACTTAATTAAAATCAAATTAAAAAGATCACCTTTTTAATATGTTACTTAATCGTGTATAATTAAAAAGTTAGGAAGAAAAACATAATTCATTATTAAGCTATTATTCTAATGGATTCGAAATCCTAGGTTAATCTTTAGAACTTAGAACCAATCTTCCCTCAATTTAGAAACTCTTAGTTAATCCACTAGAACTAAAGAAATAGTAAGAATCATAAAACACCTGAGATCTTTGTGGAACGACTTATATAGCACTACAACCGACACTGTACGCTTTCAGTTAAATTATCACATCAAGTTTTTAGAGCCATTGCCGAGGATCGACAATGTTTTTCTTTTTTTTCTAAAGTTTTACGGGTTAACAGTGTGTGTTGAGTGTGCAGGGAATAGAAATTGCAGATATATGAAGACAAAAGGAATCAGAAGAGCCTCTATACTAAGAAGCATAAACCAGAGAGTCATTGGCGGGTAAACCCGCCAATTGTCGACCTATCAGGTACACATTGAATCCAAGTTTTCTCCAGTTCTGTACTTTAGTTCCCTGGTTCTATAAAAAAAATATTAGGCACTGTAGTAATCCCAGTTTCTATTTGATCATATATTCCACCATTTTTCTCTCCACCACACCCCCCTTCTTACATTAGTTTAGGAAATTCATGCATACACTCACGGTTGTTGGTTCATGCCACATTGGACCCGTGATCAATTTGGTCGACTAGTGAGATCAGATTTGTTCCTAGGGGACAAGATGGACCAGCCGATCCCAATCCTTCACGATCGTTGTTACCCATTGCACACATCACTTCATTCATGCATCAAACTTACACAAGCAGAGGGTAATCACTATGAGTTAAACCCGCAGTACATCGGTATACTTCCTAAATTCACTGGTTCTGATTCAGAGGATGCATATATCTTTATCAGTGAATTTCAGGAAGTATGCATGATGATAAAACTGCAACACTTATCGGAGGATGCAATTAAGCTCCACTTTATCCCTTTGCACTCAAAGATAATACCAAGAAGTGGTTGTACAGTATGCCTACTGATTCAATCACTACTTGGGATGAATTCGTTGCAGTATTTCTCAAAAAGTATTATCCCACCCATAAGATGTCAAGGATTCGAAATCAAATCAATCAATTCCGTCAAGTGCCGGGAGAACCCTTCTAGAAATACTTGAAACGGTTCAAGGACTTATTAGCTCAGTGCCCCTACCATGCGATAGAAAAGTGGCAGTTGTGTCAAATCATGTACGAAGGACTCGATTACACATCCAAAACACTTCTTGAGTCCATGTGTCAGGGGGAGTTTATGAGGAAAAACGAGGATGAAGCATGGGACTTTCTAGAGGACCTATCATGGAAGACTATACAGTGGGAGAGTCCCATTGAGATGTCCAGTGCATCAACTTCTGCACATAAGAGTGGGATCCATAGCGTCGATAGCTCTATAACTGCCGAAGCTAAGATTCCAGCTCTTATGAGGAGAATTGAGGCATTGGAGACCACTCGCGCTCCACAGGTAGGTCAAGTAAATCAAATTCAAGTTCCCACATATTTTAATTGCAGAACTCCTAATCACGTTATGGAGGAGTGCTCATTATTAACGAATCTCATGGGTCCCATATTTGAACAAGCTAACGCCTTATATCAACAACCCATGAACAATTCTAATGCTCCTACATACAATCCTGATTGGAAGAACTATCCAAATCTATCATGGGTCAAGGGCAATATCAGGTAGTCCCTAACCCTAACATGTAGCCTCCAGCCAATGGTTAGTTTCCAATACCAAATGTGGGTGCTTATCAACATCCAAATGCATCAAATTATGGAACAACTAGAATAGACCACCTGCACAAAACCACTCACATTCACAACAGGAGTCTAATAATGAATAAGAAAAGCGACTTCAGTCACTTAAGAAGCACGTTGAAAATCTTCTCAAGTCTCATTTCAAGTTTGACATGTATATATCCAATCTTGACACACACATGCAAAATCTTATGAAAGTGTCAACTAATTTTATTCAAAGTATAGGTCAGCAACTACTCGTGAACTCTCAATCTATTAAGAATGTAGAGTAGTAGGTTAGACAATTAGTGAGTCAGATAAGTGAACGTGGCCAGGGTACCTTTCCAAGTCAACCCATAACGAACCCTAATGCCAGTTCCTCAAACTCCAATCAGTCGCATGTTCACCAATGCAATGCTATTCACACGCTTAGATCTGGCAAGCAAGTGGACAATAATGTGGTCATGCCCCCTGATCTCACTCCTACTATTTTGCAGGCTACACCATCTCTTCCATCCCTTTCTCCACGACCATCTCCATCACCTCCATCATCGTCACATGATCATTTGGAAGAACTTGTTCCTAAGCCGAAAGCACCACATCCAAATCGGCTTAGGAAGCCTTTACCGCAAGTAGAGAAAATTCTTGAAATATTTCAGCAGGTGAAGGTTAATATTCTACTCCATGACGTTATACGACTGATTCCTACTTATGCTAAGTTCTTTAAGGATTTGTGTACTAAGAAACGAGGAAGAAACATTCCTGAGAAAGTTTTTATTACTGCAAATATGTTACAATCCTCTCTAACTCCTTGCCTATCAAGTCCAAAGATCCAGATTTTCCAACAATCTCATGCATCATTGGGAATACTACATTTGATAGGGCTTGCTTGATTTAGGGACAAGTGTCAACTTGCTTCGTTACATTTTTTATCAGCAACTGGGATTAGGAAAACTTCAACCTATCAAAATCACATTACAGCTAGCTGATCGTTCTATTAAGAGACCACTTGGTATGGTTAAAGATGTGCTCATTAAAGATGGCGAGTTCATCTTTCCTGTAGACTTATTGTCTTAGAAACTGAGCCGATTTTCAATCCGCAGAATCAAATTTCCATTATCTTAGATAGACCATTACTTGCAACATCAAATGCATTAATTGATTGCAGAAGTGGCCTCATGAAATTATCGTTTGGGAATATGACTGTGGCATTGAATATATTCAATATGGATGAGCACACAATGAGCTCCCTCATTGAGGTCAACATGATTCACAGTTTGCACTCTCATTTGACCTCTTGCACTGATGATGAACCTTCATTTGAGCAAAAGTTCAAAGATGAGCTCATATTATTAGATAAATTTGCACATACTGATTCTATGTATGATGATACTTACACAAGTGTGCCATTGATTTATGAGCAAACTTTTAAAAATTTATTTGTAGAGGATCTCACATTACTTTGTGAGTTAGAAGGGCCACCACCACATTCACTTGATCCTATAGCACTTTTCTCACCTCACGATATTTCTACATGTATACTGGTTACTAACGATGATTGACAGGTTTATAATGAAGAATTTTTAACCCAATTATTAATACTTACATGTGGACACTTGGTTGATGAGATATAATTTTTTAAGCGAGGACGGCATAACAAGCAGACATGTAATTTTGTGACTTGTAGGAGATTGATGAGATATAATAATGCACCCACTTCACGTTTAAAACGTACACACTATGAAAGTGGGAAGCGATCGAGAGGTCGTAACCATTTTTCATGCGTTAATAGGGTGATGATATTGAGATCGTAACTTTTACGACTCTCATTATTTGTATAGTATTGGTATAATAGTTTTCATATTTATTTTACCACAGTTGGTTTGTGTATGAGGGCATACACGAGTTTAGGTGAGGGTGAGTGGGTTAGGATATTTTCTTTATATTTTTCTAAGATTTTAGTTTTTTTAGAGTTTTTATTTTATTTTTAGATGATTTTTGGATTTCTTTATTTTACACTTTGGGTAGTTTTTAGGGTAACTAACTAAAAAAAACTGAAAAAATAATAAATAAATATTTTAACAACAAATTTTGTATTTTCATCAATAGCTCAACCTAAGTACAGATAAAGGAACAAATTTAGATTTGAAATTGGATATGAGACTAAATTGGACGATAAACTTTGAATTTTATGAAAAAGATTAAAATCCAAAAAATAAATACCGCAAACAGTAGTTTTGAGGCAAGTATATATCTATTTTTCATTTCACAATAGTTTATTAGGTTAAGGACAAAGATGATAATGATTGACTAAGTCTTCTCTCTTTAAATAAAAAAAAGAAAAAAAAGAAAAAAAAAGTTAGAATAAAATAATGGGGTGCGCCTGGTTTTAACGCAATAGCCTAAAGAGTGAAAAAAAGAGTATGATCCGAGTAATCGGGTATTTTGCGCCTAAGTAAGCATGAATATTCACATGAAAGGTGAAATATTTTTTAAAAAGAGAGATAGAGAGAGAGAGTATGATCCGAGTAATCGGGTACTTTGTGCCTAAGCAAGCGTGAATATTCACATGAAAGGTGAAATATTCTAAAAAAAAAGAAAAGAAAAAGAAAAGAGTATATACAGAGTAATCGGGTACTTTACGCCTAAGCAAGAATGAATATTCGTATGAAAGGTAAAATATTCTTTAAAATAAACTGTTATGAGAGAGGAGATGAATCATGAGTTAGAGTTGGAGTCCAAGACTGAAATAGACTGTCACACGTGCACGTAGATGTATAGGAGCCAATAGATTATCTGTTAGTGGGTATTGAAATATAGGATTTAAATTTTTGATTAAAATAATAAGTGTATCTTATATAACACTCGATTTGAAAATTGATAATCTAAATGCTTTCTTAAGTTTGTATATTAGTTAGATTAATTGATGAAATATTATAAAAAAAGATTTTCTTTTCTTTGTATAAAATTTTTATCTTTCTTAATTTTTGGTTATTATTATTTTTCTTTTCTTTATTTCTTAATCTATTTTCATCACGAATGTTGTGGGTATATTCACTGTAAAGCCTCACGAGACACAACTCGTCCATTAGGATAACCGAGAGAATTAAAGGCTTATTTCATGTGCTAAGTGTAATCGTGATTCCTGTGAAAGTAAGTTAGGATTTTTTTTTTTTTAGGTTAGGTTTCGCTCGAGGACTAGCAAAAGATAGGTGTGGGGGTGTGATAAGTATCATATATTGTATTTTCCTCCCATACTTTATCTATTTTGTATATAAATAAATGCTTCTTGGATATTTTTAGTGTCTTTTTTCAGATAATCTGATTCATAGAAGGAGATTGCATGAAATCAGAGCTGGATTAGGAAATCAAGTCCAGAAAAGAGTTCAAAGAGAGTAAAGCTACAAGATTAAAATACTGCAGAGAGTCAAAATCAAATACAGTTAGGAGAATCAAGTGTACAAGACAAAAGATTCGTGCAGGAGAAAAATCAGAACAAGTGGACAATTTCTAGCCACCAAATGGTGGCATTAGCCGAATAGCGGCTCCAAGGTGGACCCACACGCTGATTTTTTTTTCGGTGGTTTTGTTATAATTTTTTAGTTTTTCAGTTCTGTTAGAATTAGGGTTTGATTTCCGAAGCCTATATATTGGCCTATATTCTTATTTTTTTAGATAAAATTAATTGCTTTCTACTTTAGATTTATTTCCTTTCTCGATTAGATTTAATTGCGTTCATGAATAAAAATAGGATTTTACTTACTAGAATTATGTGTAACTAATTTTCTTTAGCTCTAGGATGTAGATGAAGTTAGTTTAATAGATCTAATATGAATTTATCTCATATTCTTCCAAAAAACAAATAAAGTTATGATTTTTCTATAAATAAATAAAATATAGAGTTCGTAAATCATAATTTTTTGATAGATTATGCTTAATTAATATTTTGATAATCTATGCTTAGATGATATTTGGAATTCATATTCTTTATTTATTTCTAGAATCATTAACAAGATTTTCCTATAAATAAATTGACTTGAATAAACTTGTAAATCTAATTTCTTTAATAGGTTATACTTAAGTTCAGTCTTTTGATAGCCTATACTTAGATTAGGGTTTGAAGTTTATTTCTTTGCTTTTGTTTATAAGATTTTCTACTTGATATAATTTGTTTTTAAGAAATGTGTTATTTTTGATAGTCTGTACTTTTACATCACTTGATAAGTCATATTTATAGGCACTTAATTAAAATCAAATTAAAAAGATCACTTTTTTAATATGTTACTTAACCGTGTATAATTAAAAAGTTAGGAAGAAAGAGATAATTAATTGTTAGGCTATTATTCTAATGGATTCGAAATTCTAGGCTAATCTTTAGAACTTAAAACCAATCTTCCCTCAATTTAGAAACTCTTAGTTAATCTACTAGAATTAAAAAAATAGTAAGAATCGCAAAACACTTGAGATCTCTGTGGGACAACCTGTATAGCACTACAACCGACACTGTATGCTTACAGTTAAATTATCACATCACTCATCTTTTAGAGAGTTTGGACATACCCCATGATTTCTCTTTTTGTGGTAGAAATCGGGGAGAGTCCCTTTTACTTCAACTTATGTGGGTCGTAGTTCTTCACCACCATCTTTCCCGCAGGGATCGGAGCTGCATCAGCCGGTATTTTCAAGAATCTTATGGTAATTATCGCTGCATTTGCGGATACCTTTTTCTACTCTGGTCTCAACTGGATTGCCTTCGCATCAATGAGCGCCTGGGTCTTATCCTTGAGCACGTAACAGTCCTTGTTCGGATGCTCGACATTCTGGTGGTAGAGCCAATACTTAGGATTATCCTTCTTCCCAGTATCCTTTGGCTTCTGATTCTCGGGCAATTTGAGCATCTCTTTTTAGTCAACAAATGGAAGAACGTAATTGTCTATTCATCCTTGAAATCGTATGTTCGTTGCGATCTAGAGGAATCTTGATTATTCAGTGGCCGTTTGTTTGCAGTGCGTCTGGTTGTCATTGCCTCCTTCCCTCAGGGCGGGATGATTGTGGGTGTGGTTGATTCATAGCCATCCTCCTCTGGGCATGGTATTCATTGATACGTCGGATTATGTCTTCCGCTTGTTGCCCTTATTTTTCTGGATCTTTCTAGGCTTTGGACTCCACCGCTCCCATCTTAATGAGTACATTGGTTTGGAGATTGTGTTTGCATGTTTCAACCAGTATTTCTTGCGACATGCCATGCGGATATCGTAGTGACATCTCTCGAAAATGTTCTACAAAACTTTTCACGGTCTCATGCTCTTCTTGTTTGTTAGCAAGGAGAGTATGGACGGAGATCTCCGTGTCGTCCTCGAAGAAGCGGTGCAGGAATTTCTTTTCTACATCAAACCATGACTTAATAGTCCCTAGAGGCAATAGCATAAACCATGTAAATGTTGACCCTCTCAAGATACTTGCAAAGAACTTTGTTATTATGGGATCATTCCCCATAAGATGACATGTCTGTGCCAAAAAGTAATATATGTGCTGATTAGGAGAACCTTTTCCATCAAAATACTCTAATTGTAGAGGCTTGTACTTTTCTGAGAAAGGAGCCGATTCCCACTCCATTGGGTATGGTTTTATAATGCCGACTTTTTGCAGGTCCTTTCTCTGCATCAGGGTTTCTAACTGGTCCTGCATCTTCTGCATTTTCTCTGCATGTGGGTCGATAATAAATTTAAACTCCTCTTCTTTTCCTAAATTTCCACAATCATTTTTGGTGGCTTGTCAGAGGCTTTCTCTGTTTTGTCTTCCGTGTTCTTTTGTATATTTTTCACCACTTTTAAAAGAAGCATCTAGAGTTCATCAAAACACTTTTGTTGCTCTTGAATCAAGTGTTCTTGAGCTTCCAGTCTCTGGTTCATTTCACTAAAACTCCCTATCATATGGACTATTGTTTCTTCAAATCGGAAAGATTCATATGACCGAGGTTTTGCAATAGTTGAATGATCGCTATCTTCTTCACTTTTGCTGTTTGGACCCCCAGCCAACCTTTTGTAGTTCGGTGGCGCTAGAATTCCTAACTGAAGTCATGTATAATGACGAGCTTCTATATTCGTAGAGTATCTATCTCCTTGCGGTTTCTTTCCTTTATTCACCATATTCGAAGTCACAAATAGAGGTTTTTCATCATTGGTGATCTTTCTCCTGTGAACATGCCTTCTTTTAGGCATATTGTTTTTTGGCTCGGTTATTTGGCTAAAAAACCGAAGGTCGGGTCAAACCACAATTGCAATTGGTGAGTACTGTGGGGATTATCTGCTCACAATGGCATAATGGATGAGATTGTGCCATCATCCTCTTGTTATTGAGAAATTCTTGCAAGTCATACTCTTAATAACATTAAGAGTATGAGATGATGTTTGGAAGAGTCCCTATTGCGTTTGTGGCAGTCAGTTAGTGTAGAAGCTTGAAGCTTCTGTCCTGAACGAGATGATGTTTTGGCCTTTGTAGATACTTCATAGAACTAGGGCTTAATCCCGAGTTCTAGACTATTTACGCGGGGCTGAATAGCCTGGCGTTTCACTTTTTGTGTGCGGGGCTGATTAGCCTCGCGTAGACATATGCTAGACTGATTAGCCTAGCTCATGGGATTAGCTTCGCGCATGGGATTAGCTTCGCGCAAGGAATTAGCCTTGCACACGGAATTAGCCTCGCGTATGGAATTAGCCTTATGCGTGAAGTTAGCCTCGTGAGCCTCGCGCTTGGCATTAGCCTCGCGCATAGTTGTGCTAGGCTGTTTAGCCTGGCGCTTGGCATTAGTCTCGTGCATTGTCTTGAGACCAGATTTGCCTTGAACTTGATATTTGAACATTCGTCGCCGTGCTTGACGGTTGCGATTGCGAATTTGAGTTCTGCTTAGTCTAGACCTTGGCTTTTCTTTAGTATTTTGTTTAGTCATGTAGGAGAGGATGTTTTCTTTCTCAGATATTATAATTCAAAAATCCAAAGGAGTTCTGTTCAATGGCAATCCCTTTGTCATTGAAATTCATAATTTGGATCTCTTCTTATTTAGAACTCGAAGATCCGAGAAGTTCCTGTTCAACGGGAATCATCTCGTCATTCGAATCTATTTCTTGGACTCCTGCCTTTTCCAAAATCAAATATCCAAGGGGCTCTTATTCAATGGGAGTTCTCTTGTCATTCGAACTTGTACTTGGGGTTTCTAAGTGGCGAAGGAGCCATATTTTGGCTGGACTAACCGACCTAGTGGATAAATACTTCTCATATTTATTTTGATTGATTTCTACGATTCGTTTCTCCATAAACTTACCAATTTTTATGGGTGTGGGATTGGGCCACGATCTTCTTGTTATTGTAGAATACTTCTCCCACTGTGGTCACCAGCTTGTTTTCGTCGAAAAACGTTTTTCCTTTCATTTTCATAGATTAATAAAGATTACAAAAAAATATCCAAATTACAATGAAAAGAAAGAAAAGAAACAAACGAGAGAAACTTATAGATCACATCTCTCTCTTTTACAGAAGTTTGTGGGTTCTAATGGGGCTATGGAGCGTCGCTCTTGTGCTCCGTTGACGATCTAACACCCAAAATCAGTCTTGAACATAGAGAATAGTTTCTAGACGGCAACCTTCCACTGCTGGATGGCGGCTCTGCAAAATATAATATGATCTTAAATCTCTCTCCTTCCAAAAGATCTCCAAAACTCTCCTCTTGGATCATATTTATAGATTTCAGGGTTTCCTTCGAGATAAGGACAAAATCTCAATCAAATCCATCTCTGAATTCGTATTTAGATACAAATTCTTTGATTCCAAATGATTGGATATGATTAGAATCGAAATTCAGATTGAAATCTAGAAGGAAACCCAATTTAGAAACTGAAATAGTCTGCGTGTGCGAGGCTATTAGCCTCACACGGAGCAACTAGCCTCGTGTGCACGAGGCTAATAGCCTCACGTACACGAGGCTATTTCGCCCAGTGTGGCTTTTTTGCTTGCTTCTTAATTTTTTCCGCCAACACTCTTGTTCCAAGGCCACCTGCTATGGTCAATATTAGCGACGTGACTTCCATGGGCTTGTCATTGGTATGAGATGCTGAAGTTGGGCACACTGATGACTTCTTTGTTTTTTCCTAGTTGACAAAGTTCTTGAGGCTACCTCTTTTGATGAGGCCATCAATATTTCTTTTGAGCTGATAACAATCTTCATTATAGTTTCCAGCATCACGATGGCACTCATAGAAGCTTCGACCCTTCTACTTGGAGGAACACAAAACGACAGTGGAGACAGAGGGAGAAGACCCTCCTTCTAAATCTGGTTTAGAATTTTAGCTCAACTTTTTTCCAAGGGAGTATAGTCTTCCCTATCCTTTGCTAGCTCGATTTCTCGGTGAGATTCTCCGTGGCGCCTTGAAGGTTCCTATTCTTCTTTTGGTCCTTAGCCTTCTTCTCGGAGGATTCTTTGCCCCTTCGAGAATCTTAGTCTCAGAAAGACATTTATGTTCTTTTTGTCAGATGCACTTGTCGAAGCACTCTAGTAACTCAAACAAGGAAGTCAACATCGCTTCCAATTGAGTGTCTTAGTCCGACATGGCACAGTCCATTGATAAGAGTTATGAGAATGATACCAAAAGAACACTCATCGATTTAGAGCTTCGCATCATTGAACCCCTCAAGAAACCTGTAAGCAACTTGCCTTGTATATGTTCTAAACCGAGCAAGAAGGCAATGCTCTTCTTGATTCTCATGCTAGTGGTGAACTGCTAGATGAAATCACTACGCAGTTGGCGGAATGAGTGAATAGATCCACTAAGAAGTCCACTGTACCGCTTCACCTCTTATCTAGGGTCATGGAGAAAGCACAACATAGGATGTAGTCTGTGGCACCTTGAAGCTTCGTTGTGGCGCTACAGCTGGTGATATGATTTGTTAAATTTGTCACTTTTGTCATATTTCTTACCATATTTGGGAGCTCAAACTTGGGCTCCTATAGCAGAAGAGGTCAAGAGAGCAGTTCGAGCTCCACGAACTCGGAGTTTGATCCTAGAGGGGTGCTTCTCTGCCATGTTGAGGTTGACTTGGTGCCACCTTCAACTCGGTGGCGTTTGGAAACTTGTGGTTGTTTGAACTCACTCCGAGTTGGTAGTGAGCTACTGTGCATCCCATGGGCACCAGTAGGCTTAGTTGGCACTCTCATTGGTTGTCTTGCTTTTGCTCCATAGCTGTGAGCTAGAGGCTTAAGTAACGCCTCGATGAGCTTGGCAATCTTCTGGATGAACTCTATAAAATCGGCCAGGGTAACCAGGATAGACAAATCTTGAGTCCTTAGTTAATACGAAAAACTCGATTCTCTCCATCTTCCCTATGGGGCAGATTTTGGTGCTTGTCTAACCTTTTAACTGGGTGTTTCTTATGGTTGAGATATTGTTTCCCACATATGCTAAATGTTGAATTCAAAATTTGCTCGGGTTCGAGATTGACTGATATAGGTGAATCGGCCTAACATTAATAGGTGAGTAACTTGAGAAAAATAATTTGAAGAGAAAGAAGAAAGAAAAATGAGACAACAAATTAATGAGGTTCAGCTAAGACGGACTCGGGCCTACATTCTCGAGCTAAATATGCTGTTTACCGAGTAATTTATTTACAGAGAAATGACAAGTATTCGACCTCTCTTACCTCTCGAGGTTACAAGCTTCGGATCCCTCTCTGATTGGACTAGATGGTCGTTAAGAGCTAAGAATCGTCTGCAGTAGAGAAATTATCATCCCCTAATTCTGTGGAAGAAAGGTATTTATAATGAACGATCTTTTCTGGTGGTTGAGATCCTCCAGGATCCTGCAAATAAGAGTTGTTTAGTAGAGATAAGGTAGTTTGAATGTTGGTATCAATTTGGTACTAGTTTGACCGAGCGAGAAATTTGGCAAATCTTTAAAGGCGGAGAAGTCGGATCAAGTCTAACTTATTTATTTGGATGCTCTGAAATGATTCTGAATGATGGGAATTATGAGCACGAAGACTTGCTGGACTTCTTGTCATGGGCCTGATAAATTTGTACTCAACATAAGAGAGCACATAGATGAACCTTTGACTTCTGCAGTTGATGAAAGTTAAGTTTCCTGCACTTTTGTAAATTACTAAACACCTCACTCTGCAAGGGAAAAATATTACTTCGAAAGGTGAGAAAATACTTTTCCCTTAACTTTAATACTATACCTTAAATGAAGAATTAAACAATACTCTTATAAGACAGTATAAATATTACAACCAGTTATATATTCCTTCCCTCAAAATATATATATATATATATATATATATATATATATATATATATATATATATATATATATATATATATATATATATATATATATATACACACACGCACGCATATATATGTTTTCACCTGCCAACAAGTTAGATAGATTTGTCTCCTTCAACCAGGTAGCGGCCGCCGTGAACATGCAGAGCACACCCTTCCTTTCCCGTGTGGGTCCTCTTGCGGCCACCCATGATCAGACTTGATTGAGCCCATTAACATTTGATGGAATTGTCCGAACAAAATACGTTGTGTTGACATCAACATGGCCGATACAACCATAACTAGCACGTAAACAGTGGTGGAAGGTCCTCGATTTGTTTTGAAGGGACATTACTCCGAGATGCTCGGCTAATTAAGAATAATGTTTATCAAATTCGAGTGCCGCATACTTAAAAGGAGGGAAATACACACATATATATAGAAAACGAAAAATTTATTGGCGGTCTCTTCACCGCCGCTTAGATAACCCAATAAAATTATTACATGTAGCCATTCAAGGTAAACAAATAAAAGAACTTCCTTAATCACTTTTTGAGTGGCGCCACGTGTAATAATTTTATTAGGACACCTAAGCAGCGGTGAAGAAACTCTCTTCACTTCCAGTGAATTTTTCCGACTTTTGGTAGTTTTTTTTTTTTTTCCTTTTGCTCCCCCTAAGGTACCTTTTTAGTAATTACATTCGTACATCCCTGTACTTTATGTAAGCTTAAGTTTCCCGGATGAGATGAGAAAATCGAAGTTACACCATCCGAAAGAAAAGAAACCATGCTATCTTCAGGTAAATGTGAAACTATTTTATCCATTTTTAATTATTATAGTTATTATATATACATGTGCATGAAAATGTAATGCAACAAACCGTCATCATAGATGTTAAATATCCCTTTTATTTAGACTTCAAAGTTACGATGAGAATGAGTGAAGTAACTCATACTAACATGTTAGTTCCCTCTCATATGGCTAAAATCTTGACTTTCTTAGTTGAGGATGTATGGATGTCAAATATTGTTTTAAAAATTTTTCCTCCTAATGTCTGCAAAAACTCCATCATTCCCACATTTTATGTAATGTTCTACATTCCAAGGTACAGGTTGTACTCGACAACATATTGAAAACGAATACAACAATGTAAAAGTATTATATTTAATAAAGTGCTATTGCCATATCATCCCTGTTTTCGGTAAAATTGTGTTTCCTTTCATTGCCATTGATATAAACTACAATATTCTCAAAATTACAGTGGAAAGAAAAGCAACAAAAACAAAAAAAGAGAATTTATAATTTATCTATCTCCTTTTTACAAAATCATGGTCACTTCAAGTGGCTATGAGGTTGCTTTGAACCTCACTAGCGATTTGATGCGTGGAGACAATGAAAATGGAGATTTGATGAAGAACAAAGACTGGCCTCTCCTCCTTCGCTGCTGGCCGGAAGCTCTTGATGAGCTCTTGTTCGAGATCTCAAGTTGTCAAAAGATCTTTTTTGAGTTCTCTTGGTTGTCTATTTATAGGCCCCAAAGTAGTTATGGTTGTTTCCATGTAGATAAAAATATAATCTTGTTATAATCAATAAATATTTGATTTTCTATTTTAGTCAGATTTGATAATGTGATTTGTTATATCAGGTCTTGATTTTGTACCCAAATTAAACATGGAATCAACCGAAGCTTTAACTAGCATCCTATTGGGATTCTGTTTCCATCAGCGCACGAGGCATACAACCTCAATGCGCGCAAGGCTAAATAGCCTCATGCACAAATGGAAATAGAATCCAAATGGGATTCTAGTTAAATTTTTGGTTGATTCCATATTTAATTTGGGTACAAAATAAAGACCAGATACAACAAAATGGGGCTAAATATCCTGGCGGCACGTGGGGCTATCAACCTTTCGTGAGGTTTATACATGCTCAGTTTTTCTCATTCTACAAGACTCCCTCCAAAGTATACGAAATCTCATTTTTTTTTATTAAGCCTTACTAAGTTTTGGAATACTTTGAACTCTCATTTTAATTAGAAGTAATAGGTACAAATAACAGGATTTGATCAATTCGTGGTCTTTACCTCGCATGATCAACTTCTTGCCTCTTTCTCTCTGATGCGAGGCTACCATTCCCACGTAGATAGCTTCATACGTGAGGTCATTAGCCATGCATGTACTTATTTGGCGAGGCTTCTAGCCTCGCGTCCGCTTGGCAGTGAATAACTGATGGGCTTCTCTCAGAGAATCCATCTTTAATCTCTTGAGTTTAGCTTGATGTCTCCTCAATTCCTTCAGACAATGGTGTCTCAACGGACTTCATCCAGTCGCGGCAGTTCTTCTAGCCTTAGGCTATTGAGCGCCACTGGTGTCGCCCATAACCCCTTAATCAGAGAGAATTTTGTTTGGTTTCTAATTCCTTATGTAGGCCGCCTGTCAGTGAACAACAGTCATTGTTATCCCCTTAGATTTGTGAGTTTTGTGAAAACTGGAAGGTTAAACCCTTGACATTCATTTATGCAAGGCTACTCTAGCCTTGCGTTCAGCATGAGGCATTCATAGCCTCGCATCAAGCACGAGGCTATCGTAGCCTCGTGTTCAATGCAAGGCTATCGTAGCCTCACGTTTAGTGGGAGGCTACCTTAGCCTCGCATTCAGTGTGAGGCTTTCTTAGCCTCAACGCAAAATTTGACTTGCTCTAATTTTTATTTCCTCTTCTCCTTTACTTAAATCTTCTTTTCTCTTGATGCAATGAACTACTCCAATATTGTGCTACCCAAGCATAATTACTTTGGATATTAAGGAGGACCTGATGGTACCATTCAATTTCGCTTCATGGTGCTCGTACCATCTTTCATTCCCGATAGTAATAAAGACCGTGTCAAGAAGCTTCAGGGCAATCCAACAACTCAAAGGGGGATGATTACCAATGCCCTTTTAGACGGATCAAATCGCTGCGCACTAGAGAAGTCTGGTTTTTTGTTTGGCAATCGAGTGACAACATCTGATGAACTACAAGAATATAGATTTTTTGTGACAACAAAAGTTGTCATTAAACGTCTTCAAGTTGTCATTGAAAATATTCAATGATGAGTTTAGTGATGACTAAGTGTTGTAGTTTATGTGGCTATCACTAAAAATTTTTTGTGATGACTTTTGTTGTCCGTCACGGAAATTAGTTTTTAGTGAAATGTATGACTTGTTATAAAATACTAACTAGATTGTCATTATAATGTTTCTTTTTGTGATAACTACTATCGTTACTAATTAATATTTGTGACAGCAATACTTGTCATGGAAAATTTATTATATAGTCACTATTAGGCATGCTATGCCAAAAGCGAGAGAAACCACATTCCTCTCTTTCCTTTTTGCGGCCCGTGCCAGTGACGACTTTCAACATCACTAAATTATATTTGTGACAATAATACTTGTTATAGAAAAGTTATTATATAGTCACTGGTATGACTCTTTAGTGATGACTTTCGTCATTACTCAATCATATTTATGACAACAATACTTGTTACATAAAAGTTATCATATAGTTTCTATTGCAACTCTTTAGTAATGACATTGACTGTGACTAAAACTAACTTGTTATAATAAAATGCGTCACAAAAGACATGACAATTTATCACTATATGTATATAAAAATTATTCCTAGAGAAAAAGTATTTGTTGATGGTGATCTTAATGGGCATGTAAAAACTAGTCGTAATGGGTTTGATCGTGTATATAGAGGATTTAGTTTTGGAGAAAAAAATGAAGTAGGTAATTCAGTTCTACATTTTGCTTTGTCTTATGATATGATTTTAGTGAATATTTGGTTTAAAAAGAGAGTTTTTCACTTGATTACTTTTAAAAGTAGATCGAATATGAGCCACATGATTTCTTTTTAAGTAGGAGGGTAGATAGAGCTAGTTGTATCGATTGTAAGCTAGTACCAGGTGAGAGTGTAGTTACCCAATATAGACTCTTAGTTTTAGATATTCAGATTAGAAAGAGACTTAGAAAAATTAAGTATAAGTTAAATCCTAAGATTAAGTGGTGGCGATTAAAAGGTAATCAAAAGGTTTTTGTAGATAGAGTAATACAAAAAGCAGATTGGAAGGATCATGATAATCCTAATATAATATGAAACAAAATAGCTAGCTACATTAAAAGGATAGCTAAAATATATTGGGAGAGTCGAGGGGCGGTGCTCCACCATGTAAGGATACATCATGGTGGAATGAAGAGGTAAAAAAAATACTATTAATATTAAGCGAGACCTTTATAGAGATTTGAAGAATAATAATAATATTAATGGAATAAGTTTTAAGAAGTATAAATTAGTAAAGAATGAGGCTAAGAAAACTATTCGGGATGCAAAAATTATATAAACAAGTGCACGAGAAGTTGAATAATAAAGAGGCAGAAAAAGATACATATAGAATTGCTCGAATAAGAGAGTGAAAGTCTAGAGACTTATATATTGTAAAGTGTATTAAATATGAGGATCAGACGGTTCTAATTCGAGATGAAGAGATTAAAGAAAGATGTAAAGATTATTTTGATACATTATATAATGGTAGTTTTACTCAAGATTTGGGAGATCTTACTATTTAATGTGAGAATATGAATTAACTTTATGCGCAAAATTAAAGAGTCTGAAGTAAAAGTAGCTTTGAGGAGGATAAAATTAAGAAAATCTGTTGGTCCAGATATAATTCCTATAGAGATATGTAGATACCTATGAGAGATTGGTGTGAGGTGGCTGATAGATCTTTCTAAAAAAATTTGGCAAGTTAAAAAAATGCCAAATGAATAGAGAAAGGGTACTCTTGTACCTATGTATAAGAATAAGAGTGATATTCAGAGTTGTTCTAACTATCGGGGAATAAAACTCATGTGTCACACTATGAAACTTTGGGAAAGGGTAATTGAATATAAATTGCGACGAACTGTAAAAATATCGGAGAACCAGTTTGGATTTATGCCGAGGCGATCGACGACATAATCTATTAATTTACTTCATCAACTTATAGAGCGATTCTGAGAGAGAAATAGAGATTTGCGATTCTGAGAGAGAAATAGAGATTTGCATATGGTATTTATTGACCTAGAGAAATCCTATGATAAGGTAGCACGAGAGATAATTTGGTGGATATTGATGAAGAAAAGAGTTCTCATCAAATATATCAACAGAATAAGGACATGTATGATGGAGTAGTGGCCAATGTCAGAACATGTGATGATTTAACAAGTGATTTTTCTATCACAATTGGATTGCATCAAGGATCTGTATTGAGCCCGTTCTTATTTGCTATAGTAATTGATGAGCTTATTAGAACTATTCAGGCTGAGATACCTTGTTGTATACTATTTGCTGATAATATTATCTTAATTGATGATATAAGAGCATGGGTAAATACCAAGTTAAAGTTATGGAGGCACACATTAGAATATAGAAGTTTTAATTTGAGTATGTTTGAAACAGAGTATATGGAGTATAAATTTAGTAAACGATGGACCATAGATTATAATGTTGTAAAACTGAATGGGAAAGAGATACAAATGAGCAGTCAGTTTAGGTATTTGGGTTATATTATTCAGAATGATGGTGAGATTGATAATGATGTTAACCATAGGATACAAACTAACTGGTTGAAATGGAGGAGGGCAATGGGAGTTTTATGCGACCGTAATATTCCGTTAAAATTGAAGGAAAATTTTTATAGGACTGCTATTATGCCAGTTTTATTATATGGCATGAAATGTTGGGTTATAAAGAAACGTCATTCATAGAAGATAAGTGTAACAGAGATGTACATGCTCCACTAGATATGCGGCAACATTAGAAGAGACAAAGTGAGAAATGAAGATATTCGTGTTAAGCTAGGTGTAGCTCCCATCGGTGAGAAGATGCGAGAAAATCGCTTACAATGATTTGGTCATAGCAACGTAGGTCTATAAATACACCAATTCGACAGGAGTGTTTATCAATGTAAGACAAGTTAAAAGAACGAAAGAAAGACCAAAGAAAATATGGATGGAGATAATATAAAAAAATATGGATTCTAGAGGTTTAAATGAGAAGATATTACTTGATAGAAATGAATGGAGAAGGATTATCAAAATGATCGATCCGGCGTGATTCTTTTTTAGTTCATGTAGCCTACCCCAAATACTTGGGATAAAAGGCTTAGTTGTTGTTGTTGTTGTATATAAAATATTATATAATGATATTATCTACAAAATTAGTGACGACAAATATTGTCACAAATAAGTAATTATTAGTGATGCTTTTAAATAGTGCCACTAAAATTTACAATTTGCAACAATATTTCATGTCACTAAAACACAAATTTTGTGACACCATTAATTGTCACAAATACATTTAACAGTGACGATTTATTCGTATTGTTATTGTATCTTACAAATAGCTAATACAAATACCTGTTACAAATACATAATATAAAATCATTAATATCTTCAAATACCATATTCATAAGAGATGTTTTATAATTTGCTGATACATATATTAAAGATGTATAGTAGAAAAATAAAATTCATTACATAAACATACTAAAATATTCATAAGATATACAATCTAGTCTTGCACAAATTTTAACTTGTTTTTGCTCGAAGAAAAGTATTAGATCCATATAAACACATTAAAATCATTTTTTTGATTGCGATATAGAGCCAAAATAAGAAGCCATCCGCCCTTAAAACATGGAGTTGAATTTGGCTTGCATCTCAACTCTAATCTCAGTTTGTACCTCTTATAATTTTGCCTTTAATTTCTCATCCGACTTAGCTAGCTATGTCTTCAATTTCTCATCCGACTTAGCATGAACTTCTTCTCTAATTTTTTGAGCTACTTCAACTATTATTGTCTCCTTGGCATCACTTATACTTTTTTGTACTTGCTCTTGAATATTCTACCGAGGTCTTTTACTCGGAGGCCGTTTCTCTGCTCCTTTTCCTTGAAAATATCATAATTTCTCACCAAGCACATAAAGCAATATATTATCATGAGACATCTGAGATTTATTATCTTGTGTTTGTCTCACGACAAGCTCGTGCAGTTTTTCCTGCAATTAAATAACCATAATTAAAGGCATTAGCAACAATGGTCAAAACAAACTCCAAAAACAAAATACAAAATTTATGTTAGAGGTCAAAATCTTAACCAATTAATATGAAATTTTTATAAGAGTGTCATAACATACTTTAAAAATAGAATACAAAATTCTATAGTGATTCAAGATGATTTGATATAATTTCTACTTAATATAGTATATAACTCACGCACCATACCGATATTGACGTAGTTGAGAAAAATATTTAATTTTATGTCAAAATCTCAAACAGTTAATATAAATTTTTAAGAGTATCAAAATATGCTCATAAAACATAATGCAATATTTTAAAGCTATCCATAATAATTTGATACAATTTCAACTCAATATAGTATGCAACTCATGCATTGAATACTTTCATAGTTGAGAAAAATATTTAGTATGAGAACAAAAACTCAACCAATTAATATAAAATTTTTATGAGAGTTTCAAAACATATTTATAAAATTTAATATAAAATCTTAAAGTGATTCATGGTGGTCTAATATAATTCTACTCTATATGGTACACAGCTCACGCACTAGATCGATACCGGTGCAGCTGAGAAAATATTTTGTTTTAGGTCAAAATTATCAAATAATTAATGTAAAATTTTTATGAGAGTGTAAAAACACACTCCTAAATAGAATATAAAATTTTAATATGATCCATGGTGATTTGATACAATTTCTACTCAATAAAGTGTACAGCTCATGCACCGAACAAATATGAGCCCAACTGAGAAATATATTTAGTTTTTGATCAAAATATCAATCAATTAATATGAAATTTTTATGAGAGTGTAAAAAAATATTTCTAAAATAGAATATAAAATTTTAATGTTATTCATAGTGATTTGATATAATTTTTGCTCTATATAGTTTATAGCTAACACTATACCAATACTTACACAGCTGACAAAAATATTTAGTTTAATATCAAAATGTTAACCAATTAATGTTAATTTTTTATGAGAGTGTAAAATTATACTCCTAAAATAAAATATAAAATTTTAACGCAATCCATGGTGATTTGATATAATTTCTGCTCAATATAGTGCACAGCTCACGCACTGGATCGATACCGGTGCAACATATAACAAAAATAAAAATATAAATTGATTTAAGTATATATACAATTATTTGCTCTAAAAAAATAATATCTATTGTCTTTGTCCAACTCTCTATTTTAAAATAAAATAATATCTATTGTCCTTGTCCAACTCTCTAATTCAAAATAAAATACTATATATTGCCCTTGTCCATCTTTTTATACTATCCAGCATTGCTATAGTTTTGATTTCTCCTTCTGAATTTTTTTTAAAGGTTAGATTTCTCCAATTGATAACATCCAATAGTTCATGCCAGGAGTTATGAATGCAAAGTTTTGGTACCCTGGAGATCTGTCAAAATATTTGTAGTTTATTTGAATCTTAGTAGACTCGATATTTTTTATAGGAAAAATAAATGTTGGATAATTCAAAGTTCGAAATTAAATATGATATGCTGTTGGAATTGGAAAAATAGATGTTGGATTAAAAAAAAGGTTGTTTAGCCATGTAGTCATATAAACCCCCAAATTGGTGAACATCGCTTCATGCTTAAGAATAGTACATCATGAAGTTTCAAACTATTTCATTTGAGGTTAGTGATATAGTCCGAAAGCTAATTAATCCTGAATATGACTAGTTTGTGGCATGTATTATGCAGTATGCACATGAAACTTAAATAACTATGTGAAATTGAAAACTTAAATAACTATGCTAATTAATCCAAGATATGCCCTTGTCCAACTTCCTTCTTAAAAGTCATCTCTTCTCTATATTCATTTATTATCACAAGCTAAAATTACATAACATGGTCATGATGCCAAATTTGACAATGTATTAAGTATCCGTGATGCCTATGATGGGATAGATTCTATTCTGATGTATGACTTTTCTCAGCCACAATAATGAACTATCAAGAATATAAGTATTAAGTTCTTTCAAAAATCAATATAATATAAATTTAACAATTTTAATTTAAAGAATAAATACCTTTCACTGTTGGAAGCAGTTGGACGAGTTTAAGCAGCATGTCCGTGGCTTGGCAGGGCTTGGCGGTGGAACGTATAGGATGCTGGGGTGGCCTAAGGGGTGCGGATGCTAGGCTAGGGCGGTGAGCGAAACCGTGGTGGAGTAGTGAGAGGGTTCGAGCAAAAATCGTGGAGGCCTCAAATATTGGGGAATGCAAAATAAGGGTTGAGGCAGTGAGCGAGTCGGAATAGCAGGAGAAACATGGGAAGGGGTGAGGGAGATCTCTGCAAATTTTAACTGCATATTACGGCTGGGTATTAGGTTTTATATACGTATTATAATTATAATATATTAAAGAGTTATTTTATCATAGGATCTGGATAGACGGCTGAGATGAAGTTTAGGTTAAATATATATATTAGGTTAAAAATTATAATTATATTTGTAAGGAGTTATTGTATCACAGGATCCGAATAGATGACCGAGATAATGTTTATGATATATATATATATATATATATATATATATATATATATATATATATATATATATATATATATATATATATATATATATATATATTAGGTTAAAAATTATAATTCTATTTGTACTATAATTATAAAATATCAAGGAGTTACTTTATCATAGGATCTGAATAGACAGCCGAGATAAGGTGTACAAAAACTAATTTTATATAATACGTATGATAAAAATTTGAAGGCTTACAGTTATTGTAAGTTGATAATTTTATAGAAATAATTAAAAATTAAGAATAAATTTTGTGACAATATAATCCATTGCAAAAAATTGTATGTGGCAATTAAAAATAATTGTAATTGATTTCCATGTTTTAGTGGTAACTATTTTTCGTTGTAACTAAGAAAATTGTGTTTTAGTTACAATATTTAATTTTCGTCACTGAAAACTCAATTTTAGTGACAAGTTTATTAGTTGCTACTAAAAATTTTATGTTTTAATGACAATATTTCATTTCTAAACACTCAATTTTAGTGAGAAGTTTTTTAGTTGTTACAAAAATAATTTATGTTTTAGTGACAATATTTAGTTTTTATCGCTGAACACTTAGTTTTAGTGACAATTATTTTAGTTGTCACAGAAAAAAATTATATTTTAGTGATGATATTTAGTGATCGTTACTGAATACTCAATTTTGGTGACATATTTTTTAGTTGTCATAGGAAAAATTTATGTTTTAGTAATGATATATAGTTTTCGTTACTGAATACTTAGTTTTAGTCACAATTTTTTTAGTTGTCCCAACAAAAATTATGTTTTAGTGACAATTTGTAGCCCTCATTACTGAAATTATGCTTAGTGACAATATTTCTTAGTTGTCACTGAAATATTTATATTTTAGCAAAAAATTTTAGTTAGCATCAGTGAAAACTATATTTTAGTAACAAGTTTTTGTCATTGTCACTAGAAAATTTATATTTTAGTTGCTATATTTAGTTCTCATCATTGAAAACTATGTTTTTGTGACAAATTTTTTTTCTGTTGTCACGGAAAATTATGTTTTTATGACAATTATTTATCTCTATTACTGAAAACATAATATTTGTGACAACTTTTAATTTTTGCTACAAATACTCATTTTCTGTGATAATTTTAATACTTACTACTAAAAAATCGTCACTACAGATCCAAATTCTTGTAGTTGTATGTTGACAAGCACAAATGGCTTCGAGAGATAGACAGCACCAGGATCTTTCTGTCTGACATGGTGAGAAGCTATCCATTAGCATATCTTTAACAACTCTCCATTCCTCATTGCATGAATTGGAATGTGACCGAGGGTCAAGATGGAGTGGTGATATGAATTTTCTAACTACAAGTGTACAATATAGTTAAACACTTAACAGATCCTTTCCATAGGGATCTCTATTGTTTTACAATCTCACTTTCTCCATTGTTCTAGCAAATTAATGATATGGTCTATGAAAAGATGGTTTTTTATTTATTCTAAATAAATAAACAAGTTTGACGAGGAGAGCTTATTAATGTAGGACAAGTTAAAAGAGCGAAGGAAAAATCGAAGAAAATATTGATAGAGATGATACAAAAATATATGGATGCTAGATGTTCAAATGGGGACATATTACTTGATAAGAATAAATGGAGAAGGATTATCAATGTTATTGATCTCGCGTGATTCTCTTTTGGTTCATGAAGCCTACCTCAAGTACTTGGGATAAAAGACTTAGTTGTTGTTATTGTAGAGTGAGCCTAAGATGTTGAATCTATTAGACTAATAACTTAACAATCAATTTTCTTTCTTCTTCCTTTCTTATTAATATGCACAATTAAGAACATGTTAAAAGTTGGTCTTTTTAATTTGATTTTTAATTAAGTGTCTTAAGCATGATCTATCAAATGGTGTGCAATTATAAACCATCAAAGATGACTACTTTTTTGAAAACAAATTATATCTATAGATAATCCTATAAATAAAAGTAAAGAAATAAACTCCAAACCCTATCTAAGTATAGATTATCAAAAGACATACTTAAACATAATGTATCAAAGATCTTGGATCTACAAGTTAATCTCTTTAATTTATTTATAGAAAAATCCTATATTTAATTCATTTTATAGGAAGATGATAAGAAAATATCATATTAAAATTGTTAACCTAACTTCATCTATATCTTAGGACTAATGTGATTTGTTGTGCATGATTCTAAATAACAAAATCCTATTTTTACTCATGATATGCAATAAAAAAATAATTTCCTATAAAGCAAGTAAAATCCTAATATAGAAAGTAATAAAAATTAATCTAAAAGGCATTAAACTACTTTATCTATGAAAACACGATAAACAATAAGAATTAGCCTATGGAGCTCTAGTATTATGACCATCACTCCAAAGGTTTAATCTTTTAATTTTATTAGCCTCAATTAAACATAGGAAATCCTAATTTATAAAGATATGGCCAATATATAGGCCTCAGGATTACAAATCCTAATCCAGTGAAAACAGAAAAACCGTACAATTACAACAAATCCTTCATAAAATTTCTAGTTACAAACTCATTGCTTTGTTGCCAAATAATGACGTTGACCACCAAATAATGGTGGTTAATTTGGGTCAGAAATTTTATTTTGTGTGTTCGAGTTATCAGAAGGAATTCGAAACCAAGCAGGGTCCACTTTACCGCTAAATGGCGGCTATTGCCACTAATGGTAAAAGTTGTTATTCTGGAATTGATCTTTGCTGCAGTGTGTGATAAGGCTCTTCTCTTCTTATTTCCACGACTGAATTCTAATTTTATGGCTTCTAATTTTGTGTTTCTATAGTTTTCTTATCTTTTGCTCTTCCTGGACTTGGTTTTCCTGGCCTTCTATTGATTTCATACCAAATCCTTAAAGTAATAGGATTTATCTTAAAAACACACTAAATATACCCAAATAGTATTATTCATATACAAAAATAGATAAGATGAGCAATATAAATATTCAATATATGACTTTCATCAAGTGGCAGTAGGTAACTTCAGCACAATTAACGCCTACCATGATAGTCCCAGCAGATTCATCACCGAATTGCTTCCAGGGAGGTTTAATAATTCTTATCCAATTGGCGAGGTTCCCTACAGAGCCAACAGTTTCCTAAATAGATTTTGATTTTCCAAAGGACAATATCCTCCTCAGCATTTCAGGACTCCAGCTTGGATTCACTCTGCAGAAAATATGTGGTGGAGTAGGTGGTAGATTTTATATTGAGCACTTTTGAAGAACTCTGCAAGATCTTGGGCTTTATGGGGCAATTAGAAATATCCAATTTGGTCTTCCAAATAGTTCTTACTATCTGTTTAGTGTCCTTGAAATGTACAATCCATCTTCAGACACCTTCTTTACTCCATTTGGGGAGTTAGGCTTCGCCCTCCTCGAAATATTCGAGGTTTCAATGGGAGAATTGCCAAATTAAGAGTACGAGCCATCCATTGAATAGTTGAACCAATTGAAGGATAGGGATAGCTCTATGTATGAGACACATTGGGAGATGTGCCATTTAGAATCTATGTCGAAGTTTCTAAAATGAGGGGCCAAGGAGTTGTACATAAAACCTAGGCTCCTTACCTCTTTTGTCATTTGGATCAGGACCCTATTAAAGTTGTGAGGCATGAAGGTTTAAGAGAGGATGCCCTACGAGAGAGAATTTCATAGCTGAGGTCCACGTCTTATGTTGCCAACTCTGACGAGGATGGATTCAAGTTAGGCACATAATTTGAGAGTTTCTATTACCAAACGAAGCAGCAAATTTCTGACAGAGGACTCATAGCCGGTTTCTTGATGCTTTGGCTAAAGAGATGCATTGTGCCTTCGCTCCCCAAGGAAGCTATTGCCATTGGCGAGGTGTACCCTGCCATACTTCTTCCTCATGGTTGATCGTTTTGACTCCTCCCTATAATAGTCTGTAGTCTCCATAATTGTTTAACTGCAAGGTGCAAACCAATGTTGATAATGAAAGAGAAGTGATGTATAACACTCCAAATCCTCAAGTTGAACTGCCATATATTTATCTAATGGCTTGGTTTGTACTCTACTGCCCCAACTTGATGATAGCTCTAGCCTCAAAAGACCCTTCTCATCTCCCTTACATTGAACAATGTGAGAATTTCGACTGGACAGATTATTTTATGTCAGCTATCCCTAAGGTTCATCGGAGTCACCAAAATTATCAGATCTATCATTACTTCTCTGACTTCCCTGGCAGTAATTATGGAGATGGATTCCAAGATAATCAAAGACCAAATGGTTTCACAACAATATTCTTAGGCTAATTTTAGTGGCTGATCAACATTCACCAAGAATATCTGGTGTATCACTAAGGGATGACTTGCCATATAGAGCCATATCTTCCAAGTAGATTTGCCAGCCAGTTCGGCTATTCTCGATCATATATTGGCAATCTGAATTCACATCTTGCTTATCAGGGCAATCGTTTTGAGGGAGCTCATGCTTGGTATCACTTTTGCACTGGCAGAACTGGCACACAATTTGCTCTCCGTGACTTATATCTCTCTTTGGGCTCGTGCACTTGGTGTCATACTGCCAATGCAATTATAGTCTTTTGTATCCACCGCAACTATCTCAAGAAGATCAAAACTTTTTATTTGAAGAAGAGAGGTGCAAAAGGCCTCATATTAAGGGCATGGACAAAATTTTGAGCCTCAAAGATGATGACGAGGTTGAAGATGAGGAATGAGCTTCTAGAGTTAAAGAAGAAGAAGCAACTAGAGTAGAAGAGGAAGAAGTAGCCAGAAACAACGTGGTTGTTGAGGGTGCAGGAGGAGTGGTTGTTGAAGGAGAAGCGACTGTAAGAACTAGAGGAGAAGAAGCTATTACCGAGGATGTTGCTAAAGGGAGTACTCTAAAGAGACCCCGGTCAACTGGTGCAAGCTATTCTAGAGGTCGCAAGAAGAAGTCTCGACCTGCTTCAAATCCTGTAATGGCCACGGCTACAGAAGAAGTGCAAGTGCAAGAGGCAGTGGTTCCCATAGAAGAAGCTACAACCATATCGGCTGCTATTGTTTTCGAGGCATAGGCACCGATTGGGAAGACTCATCCCCGCTTCTCAAGTAGATGAGACTCACACTCCTCCCTCATGTCCAGTTCTAATGCCCTTTCACCACACTGCCACCCATTAGTCCCACTACTAGACTAGTTTCTCCAGGTAGTAAAGTATTTGGTGCTTTTGCTATAGCAATCTAATTAGTGAAGTGACTTTTTTACTTTTTTGCATTCTACTTGAAAGTTCTCACGAGTACGCCCATTTTCAGTACGGTCGGATTCGCTCAAGTTGGTGGATTATTTTGGAACCAACAGCTCGATCGAAAATATTGGTGGCAATGATGCTGATGATGATATCAATGCCTATGATGAAGGTTATTTCTCCACTCAACCTGATACCGACAAACATAGCCATCTCTGGTACGAAGACTTGGAAAAGACTGGTCAAGAGGGTGTAATTCCTTTGGCTATTGATATGACAGGTATCTAGGTCTCCATTCCTTTTATTTGATTATACATCAGTCTCTCTCGTTTGTCTTTTATTATATTGTTAATTTTGAGCGTAGGCCAAGTGGTTGCTAGTTTGCCATCTCCAACCCCTGCTACTTCTGTTGAAACTAATGACTCATCTACCACAGCATCTGTTCCTCTCAGTGTTGTCCCTACCATCACAATCACGACTCCTTCGATAGTAGTAAGCACCATCATCAGGGATGCAAGTGTTCTGGCACTGAGAACAATACCTGCCACTTTCAATGCATCCCTAATGTTTTCTTTTGAAGCTAAATTTTAGAGGAGAACCCGCCCTCTGAGTCAGTGCCGATGATACCAGTGTTGTTGTATTGAATGAAGGCACTACATCAACTACCAATCGTACGCTAGTTGGCTTTCTTCTACAATCACTTGGTACTCATCTGATTGGAATCCCTCCTTGTTCAGTCGTCATTGCACCGTTCCCCTCTGTGCCTTATTCTACTATTGCTGCTCTGTCTTCTTCTTTGACTATTCATCCTAACAATCTTATGGAAGATTTCCTTCAACACTTTACCGTAGGCTTCCATCAGCTATTGAGCCAGTGCATCTCTATGATCTTGGATGGATCAGATTGCTATGAACTAGGCCGCTCGATGTTGCTGAATTATATTAAAAATATTAAGAGAATCGATGGCCCAAATCGAGCTTCCACTTATAGTGTGCATCTTCAAGACCTTGATCAGGACCTCATTATCTTAAATAACTTGCGTAAGGTGGGCATCGTTGCTATTGCAGAGATTGAAGTAGCATGTGTTCGTACCAAGTTTCATCTTCTTGAGGAGGAGTTGAAGAAGGAGGAGGCATGTATACATGAAGTCCAAGAACTGACGAATGCTCGAAGCAGGATCGATAATGAGCTGGAGAGAGCTGAGCTCAAGATGGAGACTACTCAAAGCAACATATCTTGGGCTTGGGACACCACTGCTATTAGCCAAGTAGTCCTTCAAGCTAAAGAGCTAAACTTTAGTGAAATCATGAGATGTCGTGAGGAGTTAATGGATCAATAGGCCTAGATTCAGCAAGTGGTGACTGTATAGACCAAAGTTTTGGATGACGTTCGTGCTCTAGTGACACAATACTCAACTATTGATGAAGGTGAGCTACATTGCCGATCTATGATTGTTGCTGAGGAAGCCTATATGAAGAATTTGAGAGAGATGAAAGAAAAATTGAAAGCCCTTAAGGAAAACTAAAACCCCCTTGTATCTTCTCTTTGTTTTGCTTAGTCTTTCTTCTCATTTTGTAACAGAAGATCACTTTTATAATAAATGGTCCCTTTCTTATCCTGCAAATATAGAATAAAGAAACATGTTAGTCATTTTCGATCCATTGTGTCACTTTAATTTAATTAATTTATCTTTGTATATTTGTGAGGACGAAACTGATAGGAGCTGATGATGACTTGATCGTTTTGAAAATGATGATAATTTCATGATTGAATATTACTAGGCAATATGTGAGTGGACCTGAGAAAATGGATGATCAGTGAATATAAATGAGAGAGAAGGAACTTGCTATAGAGTTTGGTGATACCTTAGCAAGTAAGTTTTTTGATCGTTGTTGATATAGTGACCAAACCATAAGCAAAGGTACATCCTCGAACATACCATTATGATTAGGTTAGGAATAAGGTAACTCACCTGGATGATAAACAGAGCCGGTAGATAGAGGCACATAGTCATACATACCAAGATGATCGGATTAGGATCATGGGGTGACTCGTGTGGATGACAAATAGAGCCGGTAGGCATAGGCGTATCGTTGCACATACCAAGATGATCAGGTTAGGAGCAGGGGGTGACTTGTCTAGATGACAAATAGAGCCAATAGGCAGAGGCGCATCATCGCACATACCAAAATGATTATGTTAGGATCATGGGATGACTCTCCTATATGACAGATAGAGCCGATAGGCTTAGGCGCATCGTCACACATACCAAAATGATCGGGTTAGGACCATGGGGTGACTCATCTAGATGACAGACAGAGCCGGTAGGCAGAGCCACATCATTGTACATACCAAGATGATGGCATTAGGATTATGGGGTGACTCACCTAGATGACAAATAGAGCCAATAGGTAGAGGTGCATCATCGCACACGCTAGGATGATCAGGTAAAGATCATGGTGTGGCTCACCTGGATGACGATAGAGCCAGTACGTAGAAGCTCATCGTCGGACATACCAAGATGTCAGGTTAGAATCATGGGATGACTCATCTAGTTGATAGACCAAACTAGTAACTATAGGCACATTGTCACACATACCAAGATTATTGGGTCAGGATCATGGGATGACTCTCCTAGATGATAGATAGAGTCGGTAGGCAGAGGCACATTGTCGCACATGCCAAGATGATCGGGTTAAGATCACATAAGGATTTAACGCCCCTGTTTTTGAGTTGCTTTCCAAAACGGAGGACACTACTTATAATTTGTACTAGACAACCCAACAATCATAAGATCATGGAATAGCCATAACTACTGTCACAATCAATGAATAAATAACATGTCCGAAACTGAAATGATTACATTTATACAAGAGTTCATTACATAAGATGGCACACTTCTCTGAATATTACTACAAAAGAATCAAAAGAGAAAATCAGTGCGCAGATAAAAGGAAACAACAACAACAACAACTAAGCCTTTTATCCCAAGTATTTGGGGTAGGCTACATGAACCAAAAAAAGAATCACGCCGGATCGATCACTTTGATATTCCTTCTCCATTCATTTCTATCAAGTAATATCTCCTTATTTAAATCTCTAGACTCTATATCTTTGCGTATCACCTCCATCCATATTTTCTTCGGTTTTTCCTTTATTCTTTTAACTTGTCCTACATTGATAAACTCCCCTCTTCGAATCGGTGCACTTATAGGCCTACATTGCACATGACCAAACCATCGTAAGCGATTTTCTCGCATCTTCTCATCAATAAGAGCTATACCTATCTTAGCACGAATATCTTTATTTCTTACTTTATATCTCCTAGTATTGCAGCACATCCAACGGAGCATGTGCATCTTTGCTACACTTATCTTCTGGGACTGACGTTTTTTTATAGCTCAACATTTCGTGCCATAAAATAAAGCTGGCCTAATAGCAGTCCTATAAAATTTTTCTTTCAAGCTTAACGGAATGTTACGGTCGCATAAAACTTCCATTGCCTTCCTCCATTTAAACCAACCAGTTTGTATCCTATGGTAACATCATTATCGATCTCTCCATCATCCTGAATAATAGAAACCAAATATCTAAACTGACTGCTCATTTGTATCTCTTGCCTATCCAGTTTTACAGCATTATAATTTATGGTCCGTCGTTTACTAAATTTACACTCCTTATACTCTGTTTTAAACCTACTCAATCTAAAACCTCTAGATTCTAATGTATACCTCCATAACTCTAACTTGGTATTTACGCATGCTCTTGTGTCATCAACTAAGACAATATCATCAGCAAATAGTATATACCAAGGTATCTCATTTTGAATGGTTTTAGTAAGTTCATCCATCACTATAGCAAATAAGAATTGACTCAATGCAGATCCTTGATGCAATCCAATTGTGATAGAAAAATCACTTGTCAAACCACCACATGTTCTGACATTGGCCACTATTCCATCATATATGTCCTTAATTATGTCGATATATTTGATGGGAACACGTTTCTTCGTCAGTGTCGACCAAAGTATCTTTCGTGGAACCTTATCATAGGCTTTCTCTAAGTCAATAAATATCATATGCAATCTCTATTTCTCTATCGAAATCGCTCTATAATTTGACGAAGTAAATGAATAGTTTTTATCGTCGATCGTCCCAGCATAAATCCAAACTGGTTCTCGGATATTTTAACAGTTTGTCGCAATCTATATTCAATTACCCTTTTCCAAAGTTTCATAGTGTGACAAATGAGTTCTATTCCCCGATAGTTAGAACAATTCTGAATGTCGCCATGTCTAGACAAAAGGAAATATAAATAAAATATATAAGGTTCTCCAGAGAGTATTTCACTTGCCTATTGTTGCTTGATCTGTCAATTGAAGTATGGTTCTTTAGTTGGGGCTTGTTTCCCTTCTTCGCCTTCCAAATTTGGATTCAAAACCCAGGAGATTAAACTTAACAAGTAACACTTTAAAAAGAGAAAATGTTTACTATCATAGTACATGGGTATCAGTGTGCGTGAGCATGTTTTATGTTAGTGTTGTTCGTGTACATATAAGTTAAATATGGAAGCAAGTATACATGAATGCATTAATAAATAAACAAATATGACAATAATTGCTCTATTTATTTAATCTTATATTCTATTGGCCTTGGTCACTGTCCAAATTAATTGTAAAAACTGTATTAATGGATAAGATAGTATTCTCCATTGTCGTATAAGTGCCCGTGCATACTTGGGACTGGCCTTAATGCTCATGGCACTGAACCATGACATGCCGCTAAGCATAACAATCCAATTTTCGTACAATTTTACAGTAACAAACATACTACTCTGGGTATCAGTTATCAATTGGTGATCCAGTATCACCCAGACTGCTACAGTAAAAGATTCTCGATCTTAGTATTACAATTATTCCTTAAACGACACGGCTCTTATACATCATATAGTTTCTCCCATCTCCGTATTCATAATACATTATGCACATGATGATTTTGTTTTACATTTATTGTTTATTTTTCCTTTCCTTTCTTTAATTATTTTTCAATTCATGTTAACATGCTTGCATCTCCACACTGCACATGATATGTAGTATCACAGCACATGATAGGTAATATTAAAGCACATGACTTGTAGTATGATAAATTAGATATCCATGTAATCTTAATAATATTAGTGCATAATTATATCACAATATATATTATCAAAATCGATTCAATAATTTGGTTCAATTTCCAATACCAATTAATAGCCTAATTTGTGAACCAAGTGTATCATGTAATAATACTGCATATTTATTTATTAAGCCCACTGCTTTTTCATTTATTAAGGCCCAGTGCAATTTTTATTAATAAGGTCTACTACACATTTATTATTTAGGCTTACTGGATTATTATTCATAAGGCCCAATATATTTTATTATTTAGGCCTTCTGCATTATTATTAATAAGGCTCACTGTACATTATTACTATAATTTTTTTTTACTTTCATATCTAGCCCAAACCCAAGCCTAAGTCTAAGCCCACTGAATATTATTATAATTTATTTTATTTTATTTTATTTTTTCTCTTCTTTTGTTGGGCTGGATCCAAACCCATTAATTATTATTATTATTATTATTATTATTATTATTATTGTTATTATTATTTCGTTACTGGGGTAGGCTAGGCCCAGTTTCTGTTTGCCCTTTTTTTTCTTTCTCATTCTCCTAGGAGATTAAACCTAACAAGTAACACTTTAAAAATAGAAAATGTGTACTACCATAGTAGAGGGGTATCAGCGTGTGTGAGCATGTTTTATGTTAGTGTTGTTCGTGTACATATAAGTTAAATATGGAAGCAAATATAAATGAATGCATTAATAAATAAACAAATATGACATTAGTTGCTCTATTTATTTAATCTTATATTCTATTGGTCTTGGTCACTGTCTAAATTAATTGTAGAAACTGTATTAATAGATAAGATAGTATTCTCTATTATCGTATAAGTGGCAGTGCATACTTGGGACTGACCTCAATGCTCATGGCGCTGAATCATGACATGCCGCTAGGCATAACAATCCAACTTTCATACATTTTACAATAACGGACATACTACTATGGGTATCAATTATCAATTGGTGATCTAGTATCATCCAGCCTGTTGCAGTAAAAAATTCTCGATCTTAACATTACAATCATTCCTTAAACGACACGACTCTTATACATCATATAGTTTCTCCTATCCCTGTGTTTGTAATACATTATGCACATGATGATTTTATTTTACATTTATTATTTATTTTTCTTTTCCTTTCTTTAATTATTTTTCAATTCATGTTAACATGCTTGCATCTCCATACTGTACATGACATATAGTATCATAGCACATGATTTGTAACATTAAAGCACATGATTTATAGCATGATAAATTAGATATCCGTATTATCTTAATAACATTAGTGCATATTATATCACAATATATATTATTAAAATCAATTTAATAATCTAGTTCAATTTTCAATATCAATCAATAGCCCAATTTGTGAACCAAATGCATCATGTAATAATACTGCATATTTATTTATTAAGCCCACTGCATTTTCATTTATTAAGGTCCACTGCATTTTTATTTATAAGGTCTACTGCACATTTATTATTTAGACTTACTGCATTATTAATAATAAGGCCTAATGTATTTTATTATTAAAGCCTTCTGCATTATTATTAATAAGGCCCATTGTACATTATTACTATTATTTTTTGTTTACTTTCAAATCCGGCCCAAGCCCAAGCCTAAGTCTAAGCCCACTGAATATTATAATAATTTATTTTATTTTATTTTATTTTTTTCTTTTCTTTTGTTGGGCTGGGCCCAAACTTATTAATTATTATTATTATTATTATTATTATTATTATTTCCTTACTGGGCTAGGCTAGGCCCAGTCTCTGATTGCCCTTTTTTTCTTTTTTCTTTCTCATTCTCCGAGGATATTAAACCTAACAAGTAACACTTTAAAAAGAGAAAATATGTATTATCATAATATAGGGGTATCAGTGTACGTGAGCATGTTTTATGTTAGTGTTGTTCGTGTACATATAAGTTAAACATGGAAGCAAGTATAAATGAATGCATTAATAAATAAACAAATATAACAATAATTGCTCTATTTATTTAATCTTATATTCTATTGGTCTTGGTCACTGTCCAAATTAATTGTAGAAACTGTATTAATGGATAAGATAATATTCTCCCTTGTCGTATAAGTGTCCGTGCATACTCGGGACCGGTTTCAATGCTCATGGCGCTGAATCATGACATGCCACTAGGCATAACAATCCAATTTTCATATTATTTTACAATAATGGACATACTATTTTGGGTATCAATTATCAATTGGTGATCCAGTATCATCCAGGCTGCTGTAGTAAAAAATTCTCGACCTTAACATTACAATCATTTCTTAAACGATATGGCTCTTATACATCATATAGTTTCTCCAATTGCCGTTTTTCAATTCATGTTAACATACTTGCATCTCTACACTGCACATGACATGCAGTATCATATCATATGATTTGTAACATTAAAGCACATGACTTTTAGCATGATGAATTAGATATCCGTGTCATGTTAATAATGTTAGTGCATAATTATATCACAATATATATTATCAAAATCGATTTAATAATCTGGTTCAATTCCCAATACCAATCAATATCCCAATTTGTGAACCAAGTGCATCATGTAATAATACTGCATATTTATTTATTAAGCCCACTGCATTTTCATTTATTAAGACCCACTGTATTTTTTATTTATAAGGTCTACTGCACATTTATTATTTAGGCTTACTACATTATTATCCATAAGGTCCAATATATTTTATTATTTAGACCTTCTGCATTATTATTAATTAGGCCCACTATATATTATTACTATTATTTTTTTGTTTACTTTCATATCCGGCCCAAGCCCAAGCCTAAGTCTATGCCCACTGAATATTATTATAATTTATTTTATTTTATTTTTTCTTTTCTTTTGTTGGGCTGGACCCAAACCCATTAATTATTATTATTATTATTATTATTCTTATTATTTAACTGGGCTAGGCTAGGCCCAGTTTCTGTTGCCCTTTTTTCTTTTTTCTTTCTCATTCTCCTGGCCCAGCCCATGCACTCCTCCTTTTCTTCTTCTCTCTTTTTCTCTCTCTCCTTTTTTTCTCCTCTCTCTCTCTTTCTCTTGGCACAACCTTTCTCTCCTTCTCCTTTCTCTTGTTCTTTTTGTATTTTTCCCATGCAGTTGTGCCATTTCCACGTAGATTACATATTTTCCTTGCGAAATGCAAAATATAAATTTTTCCATGCAAATATCTTTTTCTTTCTCAATATCAATAACTCTTTTTTCAATATATTTTTCTTTTTCAATATTCAAATAAATCAGAAATAAACAATTATGACAATATTTATATATATCAAAATTGACTCAAGGGTCTGGTTCAGTTCTTAATATCAATCAATAGTATAAAATGAGAACCAAGTATATTTGCAAAATAAATCACGTATGTAAATATAAATTAAATAAATAACGAACAAAATATATAGCAGTGTTACTTACCTCGACTTGATCTTGAACCCTCCGTTCAATTTATTTTTCTCCCCCTTTTTTCTCCTTTTCTTCTCTCTTTTTTTTCTCTCTTTTTTTTTCTTTGCTACCTAGTTGTGGTCGAGAGACAGAGGAGAAAAGAGGGAGAAAGGAAATGAATCTTTTCCCTTTTTTCCTTTTTTATTTTCTCAACAGAAGGCAGCCACCACATTTACTAAATACTCCTCCGTGCGACACCTCAATCCCCTTTTGCCACCAAAGCGCTGGTGGAGACAACGCAGTGATGGCCAAATAAATAATTCAATTATTTATTTCATCTATTTATTTAATAATTTAATAATTTTGGTTCTGTGCAACGTTCTCCAAATGATACCAAATTTATGTAGAATGTAGTACACAATGAAAGGAACACTATAAAATTATCCATTTGTCATTTTGATGTCTAAAATAAATGAACTGAAATTTTGAAATAATTAGAAGGATAATTTTAATATTATTAAATTAGCAATTTTGGGAGTATTTTTTGACTTCGTAAGAAAATTTTTTAAAAGTTTTAAATATTAGAAAAATAATTATCGCAAAAACCGAATATCATTTGGAGTTGCGGATTTAAAATTATGTGTACCGAAAGTTATTTCAGTATCCAAAATTGACTTTAGTAGCCTTATTCGGCATGACTGGACTCAAAGAGTAATACAAGTAGATCGAACTTTGGGATGTTACAAAAGATGATTGCTTGTTATAGTGTATGAGATGGTTCAGATCTTGTTATCGAAGGTAAGAGTTTTAACATGATAGGTTTGTGATGAGTGTTCATATGAAGTGATATGGGTAAGATGGTTCGAATCTCACTATTAGAGGTAAGAGCTTAACAGGACAGGTCCACGGAATTTTTAGTAAACTCTAGCTATCGATGGATTTAATGTGACTTTACCAATCACTGTTTGCATTAAGCAAGCCATGTTGTTTCCCTCAACATGATGAGTTATCATGGATTTTGTTTGAACTTATATGTTAAATGTTTCCTCTTCTCTTTACCTTTTCGGCTATGGGTTGTTCATACTTTATCCCTTAATATGATGGGTTGTCGAGGATTATGGTTTCCTCTCACATTTGCTTTATTAGTATTGGGTTGTGATGTATCTTTAAATAAAGATATTGTTGCGACAGATTTGTTGTGAGATTTTTAGTAAAGCTCCAGCTATCAACGAATTTGGAGTACCTTTACCAATTGTCATTTGTGTTGGACTAGCCATGATATTCCCCCTCAGCATGATAAATTATCGAGGATTTGATTTCCTCTCCCCTTTGCCTTTATGGTTACGGGTTCTTGATGTCCGTACTCTTACCCCTAGTATAGTTGGGTTGACAAGGATTCTGATTTCCTCTTCTCTTGGCCATCATGGTCTTTCGGGTGATATTACTATATGTAGTACTTCTTTAGAAATTTGTCATTAATAGGCATCATCATTCTATTGTCATCTTGATTGATTAGACATTAGGCTCTATTTGAGAACCGTTTCTACCATAAAGGGCCCTTCTCACTAAATTTGTTTTTGGTCTTATGGATCTTGACCATTGGTCTTTTAATAGTTAAGACTAAATCTCCTTATTTGAAAGTCTTTTATTTGACTTTCTTGTTGAACGCTCTTGAGATGTGCGCTTGATACAATTCGATCTGCTGTTGCGCTTTCAAACTCTTCTTGTCCAACATTTCTAATTCTTAAAGTCATTGTCAATGCTTTTTTTCAGTCATCATTTCTGTAGCTAATGCGACTGGTAGAGATGGTATTTGGATCTCAAGCTGCAAGATAGCCTCGTAGCCGTATACCAAGGAAAATGGTGTAACTTTTGGAAAGCCCATAGGTACTCTTCTAATCTTTCATCACAATCACGTCGGTTGAACAGCTGAACTTCTAGAAGAGTTTCATAATATTGAAAGTTTTAGCTAGACCATTAGCTATTGGATTGTAGGATGTTGGATGTTGAAGCTACATCTTTGATTCTGAATTTGTTACAGAATCATGTGAAGCCTTGACTGAAAAATTGAAGCCCATTGTCATGAATAATCCGCTGGAATATGCCAAAACGGTAGATCACATGGTACTAGATAAATTTAACCACATCTATTATTTTAACTTATCTCACGGGAACAGTTTTGACCCACTTGGAGAAGTAATAAGCTATTGCAAGTATCAAATGATGCCCTTCGGATGAGGGAAGAAAGATCGGTCTGACAATATCCATGCCCCAAGTTTCAAATGTCCAACTTTGAAGTAGAAGTAAAAAGATACTCCGACAGTTAGTGTATGAAATTTGCATGTATTTGGCATGCATGGCAACATTTCGCGTATGCCACAATATCTGTGATCATTTTAGGCCATAAATAGCCAAGTCATCTTACGTGGTCCTAAAGCTTTAGCCCTAGCTGGTGGGCCCCACAAGTCCGATCATGGGTCCTTAACTATTGCTTGAGCCTCTCTTTTTGATAGACAGCAAAGTAGAAGACCTTCATGGGATTTATGATACAGGGTTTATAGGATGGCATCGTGATAAAATTTGGTTCCCTTATTTCTTATTGAGATAGCTTCTTTGGGATCTTCAGGGGGGATGTCATATAGTGCATAGTCTACAAGTGGGAAGCACCAGTCATGGGGTTCAAAGTTAGGTCCGACCTAGTATGCTTCATCTACCTCCAGTATTGTCTCGAAGCAAAGAATGTCACGGCTTCCGATAGTTACATGTTTGTTTAATTCTATGGATGATGAGTATCATATATTGCATATTTATAACCTCCATATTATCCATTTTTGTATATAAATAATACTACTCGGATATTTTAGTGTGTTTCAGCTAAACCAATTCCTACAAGGAGATAACATAAACTCATAACCGGGTTAGAAAATCAAGTCCAGAAAAGAGTTAAAAGTGAGCAAACCTAAAGGATTATGAAGTTGTAAAGATCCAAACTTCAATACAGTCATTTAAATACAAAGAAAAGGATCAGAGATTAATGCAGAAGAAAATTGGAGCCAGGATTTCTCACTTTTGTTGCCATTTGGCGGCACTTTGGGGCCTGCTTCTCCTGATTTTTTTACAGGGCTTCGATGTAATTTTGTAGTTTCTCAATTGTACTCAAATTAGGGTTTGATTCTCCGAGACCTATATATTGGCCGTATTCTTGTAATACAGGTTTTATGATGTTATTTTGTACTCGCAATTATTTAATAAAATTATGGTTTGGGTTTACTAAAGGGGTGACGGCTGCAATATCGTGCTCCAGAGGTATGCCATAATTTATAAGTTCTTTCTTGTAAGTTTAATTATTTTAATTTCTTTTTAGATAGATTTATCTTACTTTCTAGATTAGATTTTGTTACTTTCAGGAATAAAAAATAGGATTTTGCTAATTAGAACTATGAGTAACTAATTTAGTTTAACTCTAAAATATAGATGAAACTAGGAATCTACCATGTGGTTGCTCTCTTATATTTTCTTCCTAAATAAAATAATAAAGATAAGATTTTTCAATGAAACGATTAAAACATAACAACTCGTAGATTAATGCTTTGATAAATTATACTTGAATTAGATTTCTTTATAGCCTATACTTAGTTAGGATTTGGAGTTGTTACTTTTCATCTTTGTCATAGAGTTATCTAATGATTTAGTTTATTTTTATGAGAAGTCATATCTCTGATGTGTTATGCTTGCACACCACTTGATAACACATACTTAGAATAGTTTAAGTAAAGATTTAAAACTAAAAAGATCAATTTTTATGATAGGAAGAAGATAATAGAAGTAATTCATTGTTGAAAACTAGTGGATTCTATATCTTACGCTAATTAGTAACTCAAATCCAATTTAGAACCCATAGTTAATCCGCTAAGACTAAAAAATTAGTAAGAATACCAAACATCTTAGATCCATGTGGGAACAACCTATACAGTACTACACCGACACTGTGCACTTGTAGTGGATATTTCACATCAAGTTTTTGGCACCGTTGCCGAGAATCGACAGTATTTTTCTTACTTTTCTAACGTTTTATGGGTAACAGTATGTATTGAGTATGCAGGGACCTAGAAGTTCAGATACAGGAAGCAAAAAAGGATGAGAAAAGTCTCGAAATTACACTGCAAAAACCAGGGAGCCAATCTTCCTGGTTTTGCTGCTAAATAGCAGAAATTGCCACCATTTAGTGGCAAAGTTTTTGAGTCCCTCCCCCTCTTTTTCTCCAGTTCTGTATCTTGGTTCCCTAGCTTTGTAAAAAAATACAAAAAAATTAGAACTTATAAGAATCACATCATTTCTTTGATAATATCTCTTCCACCATTTTTTTCATCACACCCCACTTCTTGCATTAGTTTAGGAAATTTACATATCTACTCACGGTCACTGGGTCATGCAACATTGGACCCATGATCAATTTGGTCGACTAGTGAGATCAGATTTGTTCATGGGAGACAAGATTGACCAACCGATCCCAATCCTTCAGGATCGATATTACCCATTGCGTACAACACTACCATCATGCATAAAACTTCCACACACAGCGGGTAATCACTATGAATTGAAACTGCAGTACATCAGTATACTTCCTAAACTCATTGGTTCTGATTCTGAGGAAGCATATCTTTTTATCAGTGAATTTCAGGAAATGTACGTGATGATAAAACTGCAGCACTTATCAAAGGATGTAATTAAACTCCGCTTCATCCCATTCGCTCTCAAAGATACTGCCAAGAAGTGCTTGTACAGTATACCTACTGATTCAATCACTAGTTGAGATGAATTTGTCACGGTATTTCTTAAGAAGTATTATTCCACACACAAGACGGCAAAAATTCGGAATCAAATTAATCAATTCCGTCAAGTGCTGGGAGAACCTTGTGGAAACACTTAGAATGGTTCAAAAATCTATTAGCTCAGTGCCCCCACCATGCGATAGAAAAGTCACGGTTGTGTCAAATCATGTACAAAAAACTCGATTACACATCCAAGACTCTTCTTGAGTCCATGTGTTAAAGGGAGTTCATGAAAAGGAATGAGGATGAAGCGTGGGACTTCCTTGAGGATCTATCATGAAAAACTATGCAGTGGGAGAGTCCCGCTGAGAAACCCAATGCATCAACTTCTGTGCATAAGGGTGCGATCCATAGCGTCGACAGCTCTATAACTGCCGAAGCTAAGATTGCAGCTCTTATGTGGAGAATTGAGACGTTGGAGACTCCTAGTGCTCCACCAAAGGGTCAAGTCAATCAAATACAAGGTCCCACATGTTTTAATTGCGGAACTCCAAATCATGTTATGGAGGTGTGCCACTATTAGTGAATTCCATGGGTTTGACACTTATGCAGGCAAACGCCTTATATCCAAGACGCATGAATAATCCATACGCTCTTACATACAATCTTAGTTGGAGAAACCATTCAAATCTTTCTTGGGGTTAAGGGTAATATCGGGAGCCCCTAACCCTAACATGCAGTTTCCAGCCAATGGTCAGTTCCCAAAACCAAATGTGAGTGCTTATCAACACCCAAATGTTTCAAATCAAGGGAATAAGCATAATAGACCACCTGCACATAATCAATCATATTCACAACAGGGGTCTAACAATGATTATGATAAACAGTTAACGACACTTGAAAGGAATGTGGAGAGCCTTTTCAAGACGACGTCTAATTCAGACACACAAATGCAAAATTTAATGAAAGTGTCTACTGATTTTATACAACGGACCAATCAATAACTTCTTACAAGTTCTTAGTCAGTCAAGAATATAGAGAAGTAGGTTGGATAGTTAGCCACATAGATGAGTGAGCGGGAGCCAGGTACCTTTCCGAACTAACTAATAATGAACCACAACTCTAACTCACCTCACTCTGTTTCATCCTATTTACACCAATGCAATGTCATTCACATGTTCAGATTTGGCAAGCAAGTGGACAATAATGTAGCTATGACCCCTGATCTCACTCCTACTATTTCGCAGGCTACACGATCTTTTCCATCTCTTTCTCCACAGCTATCTCCATCACCTCCATTACTATCACATGCTCGTTTGGAAAAACCTGTTCCTAAGCCAAAAGCACTATATCCCAATCGACTTAGGAAGGCTTCACAGCAAGTAGAGAAGATTCTTGAAATATTTTAGCAGGTGAAAGCTAATATTACACTCCTTGATATTATACAACAGATTCCTACTTATGCCAAGTTTCTCAAAAATTTGTGTACTAAGAAACGAGTAAAAAATGTTCCTGAGAAAGTTTTTGTTACTACAAATATATCGCATATCCTCTCTAACTCCTTACCTGTCAATACAAAGATATAGGTTCTCCCATAATCTCATGCACCATTGAGAATACTACATTTGATATGGCATTGCTTGATCTAGGAGCAAGTGTCAACTTGCTTCCTCACACTGTTTATCAGCAATTAGGGTTAGAAAAATTTCAACCTACCAACTAACTGATTATTCGATCAAGAGACCACTTGGTATGGTTGAAGATGTGCTCATTAAGGTCGACGAATTCATCTTTCCAGTAGACTTTATTGTCTTAGAAACTGAGCCGATTTTCAATCCACGGAATCAAATTCTTGTTATCTTGGACTGACCATTCCTTGCAATATCAAATGTATTAATTGATTGCAGGAGTGGCTTCATGAACCTATCATTTAGGAATATCACATTGGCATTGTACATATTCAATATGGATGAGTATACAACGAGCTCTCTCATTGAGATCAATATTATTCACAATTTGCACTCTCATTCTACCTCTTGCACTGATGATGAACCCTTATTTGAGGAAATTTTCAAAGATAAGCTTATATTATTAGATGTGTTGGCACATATTGATTCTATATATGATGATACTTGTGCAAGTGTGCCATTGATTTATGAGTAAATTTTTGAGGATTTGCTTGCAGAGGAGCTCACATTATTTTGTGAGTTAGAAGGGTCACCACCACATTCACTTGATCATATTGCACTCTTCTCACCTCAAGATATTTCTACATGCATGCTTGTTACTAACGATGATTGGCAGGTTTATAATAAAGAAATCTTTAATCCAATTATTAATGCATATATGGGGACAAACAAAAAGCGAGAGCAACATAAGATATAGACAGATAATTTCATGATTTGTAGGAGGAGGATGAGATATAATAATTTACCCACTTCACGTTTAAAACGCACACATTATGAAAGTGGAAAGCGATTGAGAGATCGTAACCGCTTTCCATGCGTTAATAGGGTGATGATATTGAGATCATAATTTTTTATGATTCTCATTATTTGTATTGTATTTGTGCAACAGTTTTCATATTTATTTTACCATCCTTTGTTCGTGTCTGAGTGGGTTAGGTTATTTTCTTCTGTTTTTCTAGAATTTTTAGTTTTTTTTTAGAATTTTATTTTACTTTTAGATTTTTAGATTTCTTCATTTTACATTTCGGAAGTTTTTAAAGTAACTAACTGAATAAAAAAATGTTTTTAGGGTAACTAACTAACTAAAAAAATTATTATATATTTTCTTTAATAAATCAATTTAATTACAAATAAAAGAATAAATTTAGATTTAAAATTTGATAGGAGTGTAAATTGGATGATACAGTAAGAATTTTATGAAAATATTAAAATCCAAAAAATAAATACTGCTAACAGTAATTTTGAGATAAATATACATCTATTTTTTTTTTACTTCACAATAGTTTATTAAGTTAAAGATAAAGATAATAACGATTGAGTAGTTTTCTCTCTTTAAATAAGAAAAAAAAAGGAAAAAAAAGGGGTAAGCCTGATATTAAGGCAACAGACTCAGAAATGAAAAAAAAAACAGAGAGAAGAAAAAAAAGGGGGTGAGCCTGGTATTAACGCAATAACCCCAGAAATAAAAAAAGAGAAGAAAAAAAAGGGCTGAGCCTGGTATTAAGACAATAACCTCAGAGAGAAAAAAAAAAGAGTATGATATGAATAATCAGGTACTTTGCGCCTAAACAAGCATGAATATTGACATGAAAGGTGAAATATTCTTGAGAAATGAAAAAAAAACAGAGAGAAGAAAAAAAAGGGGGTGAGCCTGGTATTAACGCAATAACCCCAGAAATAAAAAAAGAGAAGAAAAAAAAGGGCTGAGCCTGGTATTAAGACAATAACCTCAGAGAGAAAAAAAAAAGAGTATGATATGAATAATCAGGTACTTTGCGCCTAAACAAGCATGAATATTGACATGAAAGGTGAAATATTCTTGAAAAAATATTGTTATGAGAGAGAAGATGAATCATGTGTTAGACTTAGAGTCTAAGGCCGAAGTAGATTATCATACGTGCACGTAGATGTATAGAAGCCAATGAATTGTCTATTAGTGGGTATTGAAAGATAGGAATTAATTTTTTTATTAAAGTAATAAGTGTATTTGATATGATGCTTGACTTGAAAATTGATAATCTAAATGCATTTTTGAGTTTGTATATTGGTGAGATTAAGTGAATAAAATATCATTTAAAAAAAGATTTTTCTTTTTTTTGTATAAAATTTTTATTTTTCTTGATTTTCTGTTTTCTTTATTTTTTTTCTTTATTCCTTAATCTAACGTCTTCACGAATTTTGTGGGTATATTCACTGTAAACTCTCTCGAGACACAACTCATCCACTAGGGTAACCTAGGGGTTTAAAGACTTGTTGCAAATACTAAGTGCAATCGCGATTCCTGCAAAAGTGAGTTAGGATTTTTCTTTTTTTTTTAGATTTAGGTTTTGTTTGAGAACTAGCATAAGATAGGGCAATGCCAATGTTGTGGTGAGCAATGCCATGGAATCTGCATATGTATTCTCATGTTTTAGTACATGGTCAATGTAGAATTCTTCAAATTTGTTAGCCAATTCAACTGCTGCTTGATGATAGAGTACAAGGACTTCGTACTGGACCTCATATGTGTTAGTCATTTGGTCAATCATATTCAAATCACCATATGTCCCAAGGTTTCTCACTCCTAATTTCCAAGTATCTGGAGATCGACTATGAGTGTATTAAATTCTACTATATTATTTGTCCACATATTTATGGGGAGATATCAGTACGAGCCCCACTCCAGTTGTATCTCTCCTTGCTGCTCCATCAAAGAATAGCTGCTATGCTTATTCCATGAATACTGTATTGGTTTCAGTAGCTTCATCCGAAATGTCCTTGTGGAGCTTTGAATCCTCAGGGATAGGATGTTTTGCAAGGAAGTCCGCTATCGCATGTCTCTTTAATACATTTTGGGGGTATAAAGTGTATATCATAAGGCGACAGAAGTAGTGGCAATTCACTAAACTGTCGTTCAATGATCTCGTCTTTGTTATGAGTAACCTTAATGGGTTAACTCGTGTAATAACATTTATTGTTTGGTCAGTTAAGTAGTGATGCATCTTTTGGATTGTGAACATTAGTGCTAAACACTCTTTCTCAGTCAGGTTGTATCGATATTCGGCACCAATCATCATGTAACTCAGATAATACATAGCCTACTCCTGCCTTTGTTCATTATGATGAGCTAATGAGGTGTCGAGAGCATGATCCATTGCTTGCACATAAATAAGAAAAGGTTTCCCCGAGATGGGAGTTATTAGGACGGGTGGTTTTGTAAGATATTCTTTGATATCTTCGAAAGCCTATTTGCATGTCTCGTCCCAAACAAATGAAACTTTTTTCCTCATGAATTTCGTGAATGGCTGGCATATTCTTGATAGATTTGCAATAAATTGTCAAATATAAGTCAATCTACCTTGTAACCCTCTTAGTTCCTTCAGGTTTTGAGGCGAATGCATTTCTCGAATTGCTTTAAGCTTGTCGAGATCAAGATGAATTCTGTTTGAGGTCACAATAAATCCTAGGAATTTAGCACTGGATACGCCCAGAGATAGCTTGGTAGGATTCATTTTCAGATGATACTTCCTCATGATATTGAACATTATGCACAAGTAATTACGCTTGAAATATGTAATTAATTTAGTTTATTTTATGCAAGCTTAATCCAATTTTTTGATTAATGCAAGAAATTAATAGAAAATTATTTTTATTAATCATATGCCTCACTATGATATTTTTCTAGTGTTTTCTAGTATCTTCGCAGGGTTTTATATGCAAGGAAATCGAAGTATTGAAGCGTATCTTAAATATCAGTTCAGAACTGTGAATTTATAGAACTTGCTGTTAACATCCAGCAGATACTTGTCGACAGCGGTCGACTGCATGAGGAATCCGAGAGTTGCTGTTGATGGACCTATCGAAGAGAGCGGCCGAAGTTTGATTTTCTAAGGATTTTTAGATGAATTTAGAGTTTTCTTTTAAATAGATTTCCTATTAAAGTTTTGCAAGATTATAAATAACCAATGTAACTCAAATTTTGTAAGGTTTTGAACTTTTAGAAGAGATTTTAATAGTTTTTAGATTCAAGATTATTTTTTGAACTAATTCATAGAAATTAATAAAAGAATTTTTTTTCTTTATTCATGGCTATGATAAGTATGAGTGGCTAAATTTTTAAGTTGGTTCAGATAGAATAACAAATCCTAGGTGGTTTACTAGTATGAATTTTCTATACTTATTGATTTTAATTAATTTATGTGAAATTGATATTTTTGATTCTCCATTATCTTTGAAGGGATTATGATACGATTTTGAGTCATTGATATTTTATTATTTGACAATATATTCATTGCTTAGTTTTTGATTTACCGTAAACGCTTTAGGTATGCTGTATATTTAGACATTGAATATTTATTTTTGATTTATTTTTATTGTTCAAAATTTCATGTTTGCATGTTTATATATTTTATGTTTTATTGATTTATTTTCCAGTTGTAGGAAGACCACGTGATCTATGCAACTGAAATAAAGAAAACATAAATATACCCAGTAAATTATCCGGGGAGTTACATCCATCTAACCAATAATTTTAATTAAAGTAAATTTATATCCTTGTTAATTTAGTTTTAATTTTTAGTTAATAAAAATCTAATCTTTATTTTCATTTTAGTTATGTAATTTATTGTTAGTATCACATAATAACAAAACGATCCTCGAGAAGACGAACTTGGTTACTTTTCTTATACTACTTGTCGATCTATCGCACTTGGGAGTTTACAATTTAAATCGCAGTCAAGTTTTTGGCACTCTTGTCAGGAATCATACTATTGTGTTACACTTTAGTATAGATTACGATTCCTACGTCATTAACTTTTGCAATTCTAAATTTGCATGACCAGTTGGAGGAGAACTTCAAACGATAGACTAATTCGATCGTACTCAAATCTACACACACTTCCAATCCACCAAATATCTCACTACATAAGCACTAATAATAATAATAACAACATGAATAATAATAATAATAATAATAATAATAATAATTATTATTATTATAATAACGGATTTGGAGATGATAATACAAATGATAACCATAGTCATCATGGAGGCAATGAGAGGATTTTACGAGATTATCTACAACCCGATAGGATAACCTAAGCTTCATGTATTGCATTTCCTTTGAATATGTGGCACTTCAAGATTAAATCTAGAGTAGTTCAACTTTTACCTAAATTCCATGAAATGGCTTCAGAGAGCCATATTTGCGCCTTCGAGAATTCAAAAAAGTTTGCTCTACCATTAATCTTTAAAACATTACTGTAGAGCAAGTTAAACTTAAACTCTTTCCATTCTCTCTAAAGGATAAAGTAAAGACATGACTATATTCTTTACGTCCCAATTTAATAGGAAGATGGGATGAGATGCAAAGAGAATTTTTAAAGAAATCCTTTTATTCACATCGAAGAAATTATATGTGAAAGCAAACTCTCAACTTTCGATAGAAAAAAATGAACCATTGTTCGAGTGCTGAGATAGATTTAAAAATTTGTTACTCTCAAGCCCACATCACGGTTACGAGATATAGAGGATTGTAAATATCTTCTATTATGGATTGAACACTACAATCAGACAATTTGTAAAATCTATGAGTAATTCTGAATTTTTAAATAAAGATGCTGAGAAAGCATGTGACTATCTTGATTCACTTGCCAAAAATTTACAAGTTTGGAAAACTAAGGATACTTCAGATGAACACCGATTGAAAGAGAAACCTCATAATAGATGTGGACTTCTAAAATTGGGGGAAACCAAAAATATAACTGCACTATTAATTTATATCACTAAAAAATTTGAAGTTTTACTTGCGAAAAAAGTGAAACAGTTAAGGTAACAGAAGAAATTCCGGAAGTTTGTGATATTTGCAAATTGTAAGGACACATGAATTGTGAATGTCCAACACTTCCTGCTTTTAAAGAAGTATTAAATTAATAGCTAATGGCTTTAACACTGCTCCTAAACCAGCAAATAATTCATATTCATAAACACATAATCTTAGTTGGAGGAATCATCCAAATTTTTAATGGAAGCAAAACCCTCAACAATAATTTAATAATCTAAACAAGTCACCCACTAATCCACCTTAACAATGCATCCAACATACTAATCAACCTTCAGTGTATCAACCGCCAACAAAGAGAAATTTTGAAGATAATTTCTTGCAGATATAATAGAGAATAGATCAGATGATCCAAGCGTAACAGTAGTTTATTTAGTCACAGTAAACAATCAATAGTCAGAATGCAACAGTCTTCAGCGATAACCGTTTAGAGATAAACCACCTCAATTCTACATTACAAACGAAGGAAAAAGCTAAGCTATCATCTCAACTGGAGGCCAGTACTTCACGTAAAGTCGAAAGTATAAATGTTATTACTTCTTCCATTAATAATGATATACCTGAGATAACTATTATGATAAATTTGAGAAGTGGTAAAGTGCTTGATGAGCACGTTTCAAAAGGAAATACAAAGAAGAAAGAGGGCAATGATTTAGCACAGCTATCTAAAGATGATAATTCTAAAAACCCACTTCCACAAATTATAAACCACCTCTACCGTTTCCTCAAATATTAAAGTCTAAAAATATTAATGCATCTTATAATGATATTTTAAAGATTTTCAAATAGGTACAAATCAATATTCCTCTGCTAGAAGCGATTAAATAAGTCCCTTCATAAGCAAAATTCTTGAAGGACTTGTGCACCATCAAAAAACGTTATAATGTACAGAAGAAAGCATTTCTCACAGAGCATGTAAGTATATTATTCCATTCTAAAATGTCTCTTAAATATAAGGATCCTGAATGCCCTATTATTTCTTGTATGATAGGTCAAAATAATACAGAAAAAGTTTCGTAGATTTGGGAGGTTTACAAGCACCTAGGTCTAGGAGAACTTAAACCTACACTGGTCACATTACAGTTAGCCGATAAGTCGGAAAGGCTTCCTATGGGTGTTGTGGAAGATGCACTAGTGCAGATTGAGAACTTTTACTTTCCTGTGAATTTTATAGTTATCAATGCTGCACTCGTAAAGAATTCACATATTCATATTCTAGTTATCCTGGAATGTCCATTCTTAGCTACAGCTAGTACAGTTATAAATTGCAGGAATGGTGCGGTGAAATTTTCATTCGGAAATATGACCCTTGAACTTAATGTTTTTAATGTTTGCAAACAACTGAATATAGATAATGATGAATTGTAAGATATTAATTGCATTGAACAAATTCATGATAAAAGAGATATCGTATCATTGTGCATGTATGATCCTTTGGAGATGATATTAACAATGAACTATGACTTACTTAATTATCTCAAATTCGAACATATCACTGAATAAAATATTTAACTAATGCCCAATGTTCAAATATCATAGGATGGATCCCAACAAAGGAAGTTATGAAGAGTTACCTCAAATTAGAAGGAAATTGATACCATCTGACATTCAAGCACTGATACTTGAGCTAAAACTACTATCTAAAGATCTCAAGTATGTATTTTTGAGACCTAAAAAAACTTTTTCAGTAGTCATCTTAGTGCATTTTGATGAGAGTCGGGAAGAGCAACAACTATTGACACTGCGAAAGTATAAAGGAGCTCTTGGATTAAATATAGCGGATATCAAAAGTATGGACCTCTTATCTGCACACATTGCATCACTTTGGAAGATGAAGCCAAGCCTATTAGGTAAAGGCAATGAAGGCTTAACTCTATTATAAAGGAAATGGTTAAAGTCGAATTGTTGAAACTACTTTATGATGACATAATCTATCCGATTGCTGATAGTAAGTGGATAAGTCTAACCAAAGTTGTTCCCAAGAAGAGTGGAGTAATAATAATTAAAAACGAGGATGGAAAGATGATACTCATTCGTACTACTACGAGTTGACGTTTGTGCATTGATGTGATAATTTAACTGCAAGCGTAAAGTGTCAGTTATAGCACTTTACAGGTTGTCCAATAGAGATCTCAAGTGTTTTATGATTCTTGCTATTCCTATTATTCTAACGGATTAACCAAAGACTCTAAGTTGAAATTGATATTATCTAATTAGTCTAGAATTTAGAATCCACTAGTTTCCAACCATGTATTTACTTCTATTATTTTCTTCTTTCATAAAAGTTCGATCTTATAGTTTTAATCTTAATTTAAAGTGCTCAAAACATGAGCTATCAAGTAGTGTGCAAGTATAACTCATAAAAAAACTACTTTTTATGAAAGCAAACTAAATCATTAGATAATTCGATAAAGAGGATAAAAATCAACAACCCCAAACCCTAATTAAGCGTATGCTATCAAGAAACTTAACTCAAGTATAACCTATCAAAGTATTAATCTACGAGTTCTTATATTTTAATCTATTTATACAAAAATCATATCTTTATTATTTTAATTAGGAAGAAAATATTAGAGGGCAATTATGTGGTGGATTCTACTTTCATCTATATCCTAGAGCTAAGCTAAATTAGCTACTCATAATTCAAGTAAGCAAAATTATGTTTTTATTCACGAAAGCAATTAAATCTAATCTAGAAAGCAAATAAATATAAACTAGAAAGCAATTAGAAAAGAATTAGCAAATAAAAATTGAAGAACAACAAAGGTTACCTCAGGAGTCGGTATTGTGGCCATCACCCCTTCAGCAAACCATAGTCCTAATTTTATTAAATAAAATACGAGTACAACATTACAGGATAAAACCCTAGTTATAACTATACGGCCAATAAATAGGCTTCGGAATATTAAACCCTAATTTTGATACTACTGAAAAATTACAAAATTACGTTGAAACCCTCGCAGAAAAATAACCATGTGGTCCCCTCTTTTTGGAGCCAATTGGCTGCAAAATGCCGCCAAATAGCGGTATAATTATCGTGAAATTTTCTGATTTTTCTCCTGCATGAGTCTCTTGTTTTGTACTCTTAATTTTCCTGACTGTATTGCACTTTGACTCTCTATAGTATTTTAATCTTGTAGCTTTGCACTCTTTCAAAATTTTATATAGGCTTTGTTTCCTAATCTGCTTCTGATTTTATATCATCTACTTATATGAATAGGATTATCTGAAAAATAACTAAAAATACCCGTGTAGCATTTATTTATATACAAAAATAGATAAAATATGGGAGAAAAAATATAGTATATGATAATCACACCCCACACCTATCTTTTGCTAGTCTTCAAGCAAAACCTAACCCTTAAAAGAAAAAGAAAAATTCTAACTCACTTTCGCAGAAATCACGTTTACACTTAATACGTGCTACAAGCCTTTAAACCCCTCTCGTGAGGGTTTGCAGTGAATATACCCACAAAATTAGTGAAGAAAATAGATTAAGAAATAAAGAAAAGGAAAATAAGGATAACTGAAAATCAAGAAAAATAAAAATTTTATACAACAAAAAGAAAATATCTTCTTCAATTAATCTATCTAATATACAAACTCAAGAACGCAGTTAGATTATCAATTTTCAAATTGAGCGTTATATCAGATACATTTGTCATTTTAATCAAAAATTTAAATTCTATCTTTCAATACCTACTAACAGATAATCCATTGGCTCCTATACATCTACGTGCATGTGTGATAGTCTACTTCGGCCGTTGACTCCAACTCTAACTCATGATCATCTTCTCTCTCATAACAAATTTTTTCTCTTTTTTCTTTTTTCTTTCTTCTTTATTTTAATAATATTTCACTTTTCATGCGAATATTCACGTTTACTTAGGCGCAAAGTACCCAATTACTTGAATCATACTCTTTTTTCACTCTTGAGGCTATTGCCTTAATACCAGGCGCATTCCATTTTTTTATCATTCTCAATGCCTTAATACCAGGCGCACTCCATTTTTTGTTCTCACTTTTATTTTATTTTTAATTTTTTCACTTTTTTTGTTTAGAGAGAGAAGACTTACTCAATTGTTATCATTTTTATCCTAAACCTAATAAACTATTGTGAAGTAAAAAATAGATGTATATTTATCTCAAAATTACTATTAGCGGTATTTATTTTTCGGATTTTAATACTTTCATAAAATTCTAACTGTATCGTCCAATCTACTCTTCTATCTAATTTCAAATCTAAATTTGTCCCTTTATCTATAGATTTATTGATGAAAATATTAAAAAAATAGTTTTTTTATAATTATTTTTTAAATTTAGTTAGTTATCCTAAAAACTACCCGAAATGTAAAATAAAGAAATCCAAAAATCTAAAAAAAAAATAAAAGTATAAAATACTAAAAACCCTATGAAAAATATAAAGAAAATATCCTAATCCAATCCCCCATACCTAAACTCGTGTATACCCTTATACACAAATAAAGAGTGGTAAATATATAAGAAAACCATGATATAAATATTATACACTTATTAGAAAATTTAAGCTGGTTACGACCTCTTGATCGCTTTCCACTTTCATAATGTGTCCTTTTACATTTTGATATAGAAAAACTTAGTCTTTTTGTCAGTTTTGCATTTAATCTCTCCATCTTATTTTTATTTTTCTTAATTTATTCCTGCCCTTCTTTCTTTTATTTAATAGTAAAATTTTGAGGTTGGAAAGCATATCTTTATCATCGTCCATATTCAATCCATGAGTATCTTTCATATCAGTAAGTATTTGGGTTTTATCATCATGTTAAATAACATACTCACCTTGGTGTTGTGGAATTATGAGCTCGATTTTGGATCGTTCTTTCAAATTAATAGGTACCATGACTTCTTTTTTTTATGGTTCCTTCCATTCTTCTAGTATTTTGACCTTGTCATGCAAATTTTCTTTAGACCTATCATCAAAATTTTAAAAAGAAAATGTCATGCTAGTGGACTTATCGTTAGTCAAATCATTGTGAAGGAATAAAAATTCTTCTTTACAAATTTCTTCACAATTTTCATCAAAATAATCAAATGATAATGTGTCACTAGCAAGTTTAACATAAAGTAAATCACCAAGAGAAATTTTTTCTTTTAATAGTTTCTTCATAATTATTTTCACAATAGTCTAAAATAGGTTGATCACAATGTTGAAATATAGACTTATCATGCACAAAATTATTTAATTTATTTTGAATCATATCTATTTCAAAATATGACTGAAGTGGTTGCTCGTTAGAGTAAGATATATTTAAACAATTAGATGGTTGATCTCCAAAAAATTTAGTTTGAAAAATTGTTTTAAGAAAATCTTCCATACAAGATGCAGTTTGAGAGAATAAATTTTGAGAGGATGATTTTAGCAAAGCTTTTATACCTTCCTCTATTGTACGTGCTCGCTCCTCAGTCTCACGAATTTTTCTTATTTTTCTCAAATAATTGCATCTCGAGATCATGAGTGAAATTTGATGGTGGATATAGTAGATTTGTGTACATATTTGATGACAGATATGAAGGGGTTGTAAGCAAATTTTTATAACATGCATACCTCGCTTCTAATCTTTTTAATCTTTCATCTAACATGTTTAATTGAATATCTTGTTCATGATTGAATGTAGAACATGAAAATGAATTACATAAATTTGTTGTCAAATTTTTTTTATTTTTTTCAGTTTTTTTTAAATTTTTTTTCGTTAGTTACCCTAAAAACTACCCAAAGTGTAAAATAAAAAAAAAAATACAAAAATCATCTAAAAATAAAATAAAAACTTTAAAAAAACTAAAATCTTAGAAAAAAAATATCCTAACTCACTCCTTCACACCTAAACGCTTGTATGCCCTCATACACAAACCAAGTGTGGTAAAATAAATATGAAAACTATTATACAAATAATATACAAATATGAGAGCCGTAAAAGTTATGATCCCAATATCATCACCATATTAACGCATGGAAAGCGGTTACGACCTCTCAATCGCTTCCCACTTTCATAGTGTGTGCGTTTTAAACATGAAGTGGGTGCATTATTATATCTCATCAACCTCCTACAAGTCACGAAATTACCTGTCTGCTTCTTTTGCCGTTCTCGCTTTTTCATTGTCCACATGTAAGCATTAATAATTGGGTTAAAAATTTTTTCATTATAAACCTGCCAATCATCGTTAGTAACAAGCATACATGTACAAATATCATGAGGTGAGAAGAGCGCTATATGATCAAGTGAACGTGGTGGTGACTCTTCTAACTCATGAAGTAATACGAACTCCTCTGCAAACAAATCTTCAAAAGTTTGTTCATAAATTAATGGCACACTTGCACAAGTATCATCATATATAAAATCAGTATGTGCCAATTCTTCTAATAATATGAGCTCATCTTTGAATATTTGCTCAAATGAGGGTTCATCATCAGTGCAAGAGGTCGAATGAGAGTGCAAATTATGAATCATGTTGACCTCAATGAGGGAACTCGTTGCGTGCTCATCCATATTAAATATGTTCAATATCACAGTCATATTCCCAAACGATAACTTCATGAAGTCACTCTTACAATCAATTAATGCATTTGATGTTGCAAAGAATGGTCTACCCAAGATAACGGGATTTTGATTCCGTAGATTGGAGATCAGCTCAGTTTCTAAGACAATGAAGTTTACAAAAAAAATAAACTCACAGACCTTAATGAGCACATCTTCAACCATACCAAGTGGCTCTTGATCGAATGATCAGCTAACTGCAATGTGACCTTGGTAGGTTGAAGTTTTCCTAACCCCAGTTGCTGATAAACAGTATAAGGAAGCAACTTGACACTGGCCCCTAAATCAAGCAACGCCCTATCAAATGTAGTGTTCCCAATGGTGCATGAGATTGTAGGGGAACCTGGATCTTTGTACTTAATAGACAAGGAGTTAGAGAGGATTTGCGATATATTTGCAGAAAGAAAAACTTTCTCAGAAATGTTTCTTACTCGTTTCTTAATACACAAATCCTTGAAGAACTTAGTATAATTAGGAACCTGTTGTATAATGTCAAGGAGTAGAATTTTAACCTTCACCTGCTGAAATGTTTCAAGAATCTTTTCTACTTGCGGTGAAGGCTTCCTAAGCCGATTGGGATACGGTACTTTCGGCTTAGGAACAGGTTCTTCCAAATGAGTATGTGACGGTGATGGAAGTGATGGAGATGGTTGTGAAGAAAGGGGTGGAAGAGATAATGTAGCCTGCTAGATAGTAGGAGTGGGATCAGGGGGCATGGCTACATTATTGTCCACTTGCTTCCCAGATCTAAGCGTGTGAATGGCATTGCATTGGTGGACTTGCAACTGATTAGAGTTTGAGAAACTAGCATTAGGGTTCGTTATGGATTGACTTGGAAAGGTACCCTGGCCACGTTCACTCATCTGACTCGCAAATTGTCCAACCTACTGTTATATATTCTTTATAGATTGAGAGTTCACGAGCAGTTACTGACCTGTACTTTGAATAAAATCAGTTGACACTTTCATAAGATTTTACATGTATGTGTCAAGATTGGAATGAGACTTGAGAAGATTTTCAAAGTGCTTCTCAAGTGATTGAAGTCGCTTTTTTTGTTTATTATTAGACCCCTGTTGTGGATGTGAGTGGTTTTGTACAGGTGGTCTATTCTGGTTGTTCTCATAATTTGAAGTATTTGGGTATTGATAAACACCCACATTTGGTCTTGGAAACTGACTATTGGCTGGAAATTGCATGTTAGGATTGGAGGCCCCCTGATATTGCCCTTGACCCCATGATAGATTTGGATGATTCCTCCAGCTAGGATTGTATGTAGGAACGTAAAGATTGTTCATGGGTTGTTGATATAATGTGTTAGCCTGCTCAAGTGTGGGACCCATGGGATTCATTAATAATGGACACTCCTCCATAACATGATTCGAAATTCTGCAATTAAAGCATGTGAGAACTTGAATTTGATTTACCTGACCCACCGGTGGAGTGCTAAGAGTCTCCAATACCTCAATTATCCTCATAAGGGCAGCAATCTTAGGTTCGGCAGCTATAGAGCTGTCGACGCTATGGATCCCACCCTTATGTGCAGAAGTTGATGCACTGGGCTTCTCAGTGGGACTCCCACTGCATAGTCTTCCACGATAGATTCTCAAGAAAATTCCATGCTTCATCCTCATTCTTTCTCATGAACTCTTCCTGACACATGGACTCAAGAAGAGTTTCGGATGTGTAATCGAGTCCTTCGTACATGATTTGACACAATCGCCACTTTTCTATCGCATGGTGGGGGCACTGAGCTAATAAGTTTTCGAACCGTTGCAAATATTTCCAGAAGGGTTCTCCCGGCACTTGACGGAATTGATTAATTTGATTTTGTATCCTTGTCGTCTTATGCGTGGGATAATACTTCTTAAGAAACACCATAACGAATTCATCCCAAGTAGTGATTGAATCAGTAGACATACTGTACAACCACCTCCTGGCATTATCCTTGAGTGCAAAGGGGATTAAGCGGAGCTTAATTGCATTCCCTGATAAGTGCTGCAGTTTAATCATTATGCATACTTCCTGAAATTCACTGATAAAGAGATGTGCATTTTCTGAATCAGAACCAGTGAATTAGGAAGCATACTAATGTACTGTGGCTTCAACTCATAGTGATTACCCACTACGTGTAGAAGTTTGATGCATGATGGTAATGATGTGCGCAACGGGTAACATCGATCTTGAAGGATTGGGATCGGTTGGTCCATCTTGGCATTCATGAGCAAATCTGATCTCACTAGTCGACCAAATTGATCACGGTTCTAATGTGGTATGAACCAATGACCGTGAGTGTATGCGTGAATTTCCTAAACTAATGCAAGAAGTGGGGAGTGGTGGAGAGAAAAACAGTGGAATAGATATGATCAAATAGAAACTGTGATTCCTATAGTGCCTAATAGATTTTTTTATTTTTTTTATAGAACCAGGTAACCAAAATACAGAATTGGAGAAAAGAAGAGATCAGACCTCACCTTGATAACCGCCAATTGGCGGTTTTCAACACTGAATAGCGACCAAACTAGAAGATTTGACTCTCTAGTTTTGTTAGATTAATTTAGAGGCTCTTTTAATCCTTTTTAACTTCTTTTAATCCTTTTTAACTTCTTGTATTTGTACTATAGGTTTCCTGCGCACTCATTACACACTGTTAACCTGTAAAACGTTAGAAAAAAGCAAGAAAAACACCATTGATCCCCGAAAACGCCGCCAAAAACTTGATGTGATAATTTATTGTAAGCGTATAGTGTCAGTTGTAGTGCTGTACAGGTCGTCCCACAGGGATCTAAGATGTTTTGCTATTCCTACTAATTCTATAGTCTAGCGGGTTAACTACGAGTTTTAAGTCGAGAGAAGATTAGTTTTAAGTTCTAGAGATTAGCCTAGGATTTCGAATCCATTACAATAATAACCTAACAATGAATTATCTCTTTATTCCTAACTTTTTAATTATGCATGGTTAAGTAACATATTAAAAAGGTAATCTTTTTAATTTGATTTTAATCAAGTACCCCTAAGTATGACCTATCAAGTGATGTGCAAGTATAGACCATAAAAAATAATACCTTTCTTAAAAACAAATCATATCGAGCAGAAAATCTTATAAACAAAAGAACATAAATAAACTTCAAACCCTAATCTAAGCATAGGCTATCAAAAGACCGAATTTAAGTATAACCTATCAAAAAAAATTAGATTTATAAGTTTATTCAATTCAATTTATTTATAGAAAAATCTTTATTGATAATTCCAAAAATAAATAAAGAATAAGAATTCCAAACTTCATCTAAGCATAGATTATTAAAATATTAATTAAGCATAATCTATCAAAGAATTATGATTTGTGAACACTATCTTTTATTTATTTATAGAAAAATCATAACTTTATTTCTTTTTAGAAAGAAGATGAGATAAATCCATGTTAGATCCATTAAACTAACTTCATCTACATCCTAAGGCTAAAAAAAATTAGTTACACATAATTCTAGTAAGCAAAATCCTATTTTTATTCATGAAAGCAAATAAATCTAATTTAGAAAGCAATAAAACCTAAACTAGAAAGCAATTAACTCTATCTAGAAAGCAAATAAAGATCTCAAAACAATGGCTTACCTCTGGAGCACGGTATTGTGGCTATCACCCCTTCAGTAAAATCCTAATTTTATTAATTTAAAACGAGTACAAAACTTACTGGATTCTCCTAGAATATAAGGATACGGCCAATATATAGGCTTCGGAAAACCAAACCCAATTCTAATAAAATTGTGAAACTAAAAGATTAAAAACGAAGCCACGAGAGAAAAATCCGAAGAAGTGGGGCCCATATGGTCGCGAATTAGCGGTAAATACCTCTAATTAGCGGTAAAAATAAAGATTTGATTTTTGATTTTTTTCTCCTCGATTATTTTCTCCTTTTGAGTTTATTTTGATGACTGTATTGCACTTTGACTCTCTATAGCATCGTAGTTTCGTAGTCATGCCCACTTTAGAAACTTTTCGGACTTTGATTTCCTACTGCAACTCTGATTTCATACTGTCTCCTTGTACGAATAAAATTCCTGAAAAACACACTAAAAATACCCGAGTAGCATTATTTATATACAAAAATAGGTAATATGAAGGCGATAAATATGCACTATATGGCACTCATCATGAATAGTCTATAAACAAAGGATCAGATGGAGGACTCTCTTGGTACGACTATTGATCATATGAAAAATTAGAATGATTTATCCATTCACAATTATAATTTTGTATATAGGAAGCGCTCGTAGGTTCATGATATGTTGTGTGAATTTGATTATGACCTAGTCCTAGCGAACTTTATATCTATGGACATTGATAATAATTATGATATAGATCACGACAATAATAACAACCAGTTTGATTGTAAAATATTTTTTTATTTTTTTTAAAAAGGTGGAGAGGGAAAGAGACGGAAAAGAAAAAATTAAAAATTTTGATTTTTTTGTATTTTTTTTATAGAACCAGGGACCCAAAATACAGAATCAGAGAAAAAGAGAGGGAGAAACTCACCAAACGTGCCACTAAATGGCGGCAGTTGCCGCTATTTAGTGGCAAAACCATGGAGTTTAGCTCCCTGATTTTTACAGTGAACTTCAGAGACTTTTCTCGTCCCTTTTACTTCTTGTATCTGAACTTCTAGATTCCTGCACACTCAACACATATTGTTAACCCATAAAACGTTAGAAAAAGCCAGAAAAACACCGTCGATCCCTGGCAACAATGCCAAAAATTTGATGTGATAATTTAACTGCAAGCGTACAATATTGGTTGTAGCGCTTTACAGGTTGTCCCATAAAAATCTTAGGTGTTTTGCAATTCTTGTTATTCTTATTATTCTAACGGACTAACCAAAGATTCTAAATTGAAATTGATATTATCTAGTTAGCCTAGGATTTAAAATCCACTAGTTTCTAACCATGTATTTACTTCTATTATCTTCTTCTATCATAAAAATTTGATCTTTTAGTTTTAATTTTTATTTAAAGTGCTTTAAGTATGAGTTATCAAGTAGTGTGCAGGTATAACTCATCAAAGAAAATACTTTTTATGAAAGCAAACTAAATCATTAGATAATTCGATAAAGAAAATGAAAATCAACAATTCCAAACCCTAACTAAGTATAGACTATCAAGAAACTTAACTCAAGTATAACCTATCAAAATATTAATCACGAGTTCTTGTATTTTAATATTTTCATAGAAAAATCATGTATTTATTATTTTAATTAGGAAGAAAATATTAGGGAGCAACTATATGGTGGATCCTACTTTCATCTATATCCTAGAGCTAAACTAAATTAGGTACTCATAATTTAGGTAGCAAAATCCTTTTTTATTCATGAAAGCAATTAAATCTAATCAAGAAAGCAAATAAATCTAAAAGAAATCAATTAGAAGCGAATTAGTTAAGAAAAATTACAAAGATTACCTCTGGAGTCGGTATTTTGTCCGTCACCCCTTCGGCAAACCCTAGTCCTAATTTTATTAAATAAAATATGAGTACAAAATTACAGGATAAAACCCTAGTTGCAAATATACTGGCAATAAATAGGCTTCGAAATATCAAAACCTAATTTTGATACAATTGAAAAAAATACAAACTTACGTCGAAACCCTCGCAGAAAAATCACCATGTGAGCCCCTCTTTTTGCCGCCAAATAGCGGCATAATTATGGTGAATTTTTCTAGTTTTCTCCTGCATGAGTCTCTTATCTTGTACTCTTGATTTTCCTTTCTGTATTGCACTTTGACTCTCTACAATATCTTAATCTTGTAGCTTTGCTCTCTTTTAAACTCTTTTATGGGCTTTGTTTCCTAATCCGACTCTGATTTTATGTCATCTCCTTGTGTGAATAGAATTATCTGAAAAACAACTAAAACTAGAGAATCATTTATTTATACACAAAAATAGATAAAATATGGGAAAAAAAAAATACAATATATGATACTAATCACACTAGTTCTCAAGCAAAACCTAACCCTAAAAAGAAAAAGAAAAATCCTAACTCACTATCACAGGAATCGCGATTGCACTTAGTACGTGCAACAAGTCGCAACAAGTCTTTAAAACCCTAGGTTATCCTAATGGACGAATGTTGTCTCATGAGGGTTTGCTATGAATACACCCATAAAATTCGTGAAGAACATAGATTAAGGAATAAAGAAAAGAAAAATAACGATAACCGAAAATCAAGAAAAATAAATATTTTATACAACAAAAAGAAAATATCTTTTTTTAATATCTTCTTCAATTAATTTCACTATTATACAAATTCAAGAATGCATTTAGATTATCAATTTTCAAATCAACCGTCATATTAGATACAATTATTATTTTAATTAAAATTTTAAATCCTATCTTTCAATATCTACTAACAGATAATCTATTGGCTCCTATACATTTAGGCGCACGTGTGATAGTCTACTTCAGCCTTGGACTCCAACTCTAACTCATGATTCATCTTCTCTCTCACCACAATTTTTTTTCCTTTTTCTCTATTTTTTCTTTTTTTAAAGAATATTTCACCTTTTATTTGAATATTCACGCTTGCTTAGGCGCAAAGTACTAGATTACTCGGATCATACTCTTTTTTCACTTTTGAGGCTATTTCCTTAATACCAGGTGCACCCCATTTTTTTATCACTCTCGAGACTATTGTCTTAATACCAGGCGCAACCCATTTTTTTATTCTCACTTTTATTTTTTTAATTTTTTCAGTTTTTTTGTTAAGAGAGAGAAGACTTACTCAATTGTTATTATTTTTGTCTTTAACCTAATAAACTATTGTGAAGTGAAAAATAGATATATACTTACCTCAAAATTACTGTTAGCGGTATTTATTTTTCGGATTTTAATCTTTTTCATAAAATTCTAAGTGTATAACCCAATCTACTTTTCTATCTAATTTTATATCTAAATTTGTCCCTTTATCTGTAATTAGGTTTATCTATTGATGAAAATATAAAAAATATTAGTTTTATTATTATTATTTTAAATTAGTTAGTTACCCTAAAAACTACCTGAAGCGTAAAATAAAAAATTTCAAAAATCTAAAAATAAAATAACAATTATAAAATACTAAAAACCCTAGAAAAAGTAGGAAGAAAATATCCTAATCAACTCCCCCACACCTAAACTCGTGTATGCTCTCATACGCAAATAAAGGGTGGTAAATAAATAAGAAAACTATGATATAAATATTATACACTTATTAGAAATTCAAACCGATTACGACCTCTTGATTGGTTTCCACTCTCATAGTGTGTCCTATTACGTTTTGATATGGATGAGTTTAGCCTTTTTGTCAGTTTTGTATTTAATCTCTCCATCTTGTGTTTGATTTTTTTAAATTTATTCATACCCTTCTTTTTTTTATTCAATAGTAAAATTTTGAGGTTGGAAAGCGTACCTTTATCATCGTCCATATTCAATCCACGAGTATCTTTCATATCAGTAAGTATTTTGGTTTTATCATCATGTGAAATAACATACTTACTTTAATGTTGTGGAATTATGAGCTCGATTTTGGATCGGTCTTTCAAATCATTAGGTACCATGACTTCTTCATTTTGTGGTTCCTTCCACTCTTCAAGTATTTTGACCTCATCAAGCAAATTTTCTTTAAACCTATTATCAAAATTCTCAAAATAAAATGGTATGCTAGTGGACTTATCATTAGTCAAATCATTGTGAAGGAATAAAAATTCTTCTTCACAAATTTCTTCACAATCATCAAAAAAATCAAATGATAATGTGTCACTAGAAAGTTCAACATGAGGTAAATCACAAAGCAAATTTTTTCTTTTATAGTTTCTTTATAATTATTTTCACAATAGTCTAAAATAGATTGATCACAATATTGAAGTATAGAATTCTCATTCACAAAATTATTTAACTTATTTTGAATCATATCTATTTCAAAAGATGACTAAATGGTTACTCATTTGAGTAAGATATGTTCAAACAATTAGATGGTTGATCTCTAAAAATTTTAGTTTGAAAAAACGTTTTGATAAGATCTTCCATACATGATGCAGTTTGAGATAATGAATTTTGATAGGATAATTTTAGCAAAACTTCTATACCTTAATCTATTGTACGTGCTCACTCCTCAGTCTCACGATTATAATTTTCCTTATTTCCTCAAATGATTGTATCTCGAGATCATGAGTGAAATTTGATGGTGGATATGATAGATCTGTGTACATATTTGATGATAGATATGAAGTGGTTGTAGATAAATTATCATGACATTCATGCATGGCTTCTAATCTTTTTAATCTTTCATCTAACTTGTTCAATTGAATATCTTGTTCATGACTGAATGTAGAACATGAAGATAAATAGTCTATAAAGAAAGGATCAGATGAAGGACTCTCTTAGTATGGCTCTTGATTATATGCAAAATTAGAATGATTCATCCATTAACAATTGTAATTTTGTATATAGGAAGCACTCGTAGGTTCATGATATGTAGTGTGAATTTGATTATGACCTAGTCCTAGTGAACTTCCTATCTATGGACACTGAAAATAATTATGATATGGATCACGACAATGATAGCAACCAGTTTGATTTTGAAATATTTTTTTAATTTTTTTTTTGAAAAAGGTGGAGAGGGAAAGAGATGGAAAAAAATTTTAAAAATTTGATTTTTTTCTGTATTTTTTTACAGAACCAGGGACCCAAAATAAAGAATCAGAGAAAAAAAGGGAGAGAAACTCACCAAAAGTGCCGCTAAATAGCGGCAATTGCCACTATTGAGTGGCAAAACCATGGAGTTTAGCTCCCTGGTTATTGCAGTGAATTTCGGAGACTTTTCTCATCCCTTTTTGTTTCTTATATCTGAACTTCTAGATCCCTACACACTCAACACACAATATTAACCGTAAAATGTTAGAAAAAACAAGAAAAACACTGTTGATCCCTGGCAACGGCGCCAAAAATTTAATTTGATAATTTAACTACAAGCATACAGTGTTGGTTGTAGCGCTTAACAGGTCGTACCACAGAGATCTTAGGTGTTTTGCATTTCTTGCTAATCCTATTATTCTAACGGACTAACCAAATATTCTAAGTTGAAGTTGAATCCACTAGTTTCCAACCATGTATTTAATTCTATTATCTTCTTCTATCATTAAAACTCGATCTTTTATTTTTAATTTTTATTTAAAATGCTCTAAGCATGAACTATCAAGTAGTGTGCAAGTATAACTCATCAAAAAAACTACTTTTCATGAAAGCAAACTAAATCATTAGATAATTCGATAAAAAAAGATGAAGATCAATAATTCCAAAACCTAACTAAGTATATGCTATAGAGAAACTTAATTCAAGTATAACCTATCAAAATATTAATCTACGAGTTCTTGTATTTTTATTTTTTCATAAAAAATTCATGTCTTTATTATTTTAATTAGGAAGAAAATATTAGAGAGCAACTACATGGTGGATTCTAGTTTCACCTACATCCTAGAGCTAAGTTAAATTAGCTACTCATAATTCTAGTAAGCAAAATTATTTTTTTATTCATGAAAGCAATTAAATCTAATCTAGAAAACAAATAAATCTAAACTAGAAAGTAATTAGAAGAAAATTAACTAAGAAAAATTGAAGAATAATAAAAGTTACCTCTGGAGTTGGTATTGTGACCGTCACCCTTTCAGCAAACCCTAATCCTAATTTTATTAAATAAAATACGAGTATAAGATTATAAGATAATACCCTAGTTACAAGTATACGGCCTAAAAATAGGTTTCGAAATATCAAAACCTAATTTTAATACAACTAAAAAACTACAAAATTACGTCGAAACCCTCACAGAAAAATCACCATGCGAGCCCCTCTTTTTGCCGCCAAATAGCGGCATAATTATGGTGAAATTTTCTGATTTTTCGCTTGCATGAGTATCTTGTCTTGTACTCTTAATTCTCCTAACTGTATTGCACTTTGACTCTCTACAGTATTTTAATCTTGTAACTTTTCTCTCTTTTAAACTCTTTTATAGGCTTTGTTTTCTAATCCGACTCTGATTTTATGCCATCTCCTTGTATGAATAGGATTATCTAAAAAATAACTAAAAATACCTGAGTAGCATTTATTTATACACAAAAATAGATATAATATGGAAGAATAAAATACAATATATAATACTGATCACACCCCCACACCTATATTTAGCTAGTCGTCGAGCAAAACCTAACTCTAAAAAGAAAAAGAAAAATCCTAACTAACTTTCGCAGGAATCGCGATTGCACTTAGTACGTGCAACAAACCTTTAAACCCCCAAGGTTATCCTAGTAGACGAGTGCTGTTTCGTGAGAATTTGCAGTGAATATATCCACAAAATTCATGAAGAAATTAGATTAAGGAATAAAGAAAAAAATAAGGATAACCAAAAATTAAGAAAAATAAAAATTTTATACAATAAAATTTTTTTTAAATATCTTCTTCAATTAATCTCACTAATATACAAACTCAAGAACGTATTTAAATTATCAATTTTCAAATCGAGCATCATATCAGAAATATTTATCATTTTAATCAAAATTTTAAATCATATCTTCCAATACCCACTAAAAAATAATCCATTGGCTCATATACATCTACGTGCACATGTGATAGTTTATTTTGGCCTTGGACTCCAACTCTAACTCATGATTCATCTTCTCTCTCATCACAATTTTTTTCCTTTTATTCTGTTTTTTCTTTTTTTTAAGAATATTTTATTTTTCATGCGAATATTCACGCTTGCTTAGGCGCAAAGTACCTGATTACTCAGAACATACACTTTTTTCACTCTTGAGAATATTGCCTTAATACCAGGCGCACCCTATTTTTTTATCACTTTCGAGACTATTGTCTTAATACCAGGTGCACCCCATTTTTTTATTCTCACTTTTTTTTTCTTTTTTTTTTGTTTAGAGAGAGAAGATTTACTCAATTGTTATTATATTTTTCCTCAACCTAATAAACTATTGTTAAGTGAAAAATAGATGTATACTTACCTCAAAATTACTGTTAGCAGTATTTATTTTTTAAATTTTTATCTTTTTCATAAAATTCTAAGTGTATCGTCCAATCTACTCTCCTATGTAATTTCAAATCTAAATTTGTCCATTTATCTGTAATTAGGTTGATCTATTGATGGAAATATAAAAAAGAAATTCAGTTTTTTTATTATTATTTTCTTAAATTAGTTAGTTACCATAAAATCTACTCGAAGTGTAAAATAAAAAAACCAAAAATCTAAAAATAAAATTAAAATTATATAATACTAAAAACCTAGAAAAAATATGAAGAAAATATCCTAACCCACTCCCCCACACCTAAACTCATGTATGCCCTCATACACAAAGAAAAGGTGGTAAATAAATAAGAAAACTATGATATAAATATTATACACTTATTAGAAAATTCAAACTGGTTACGGTCTCTTGATTGCTTTCCACTCTCACAGTGTATCCTTATACGTTTTGATATGGATGAACTTAACTTTTTTGTCAGTTTTGCATTTAATCTTCCCATCTTATTTTTAATTTTTCTTAATTTATTCCTACCTCTCTTTCCTTTATTCAATAGTCAAATTGTGAGGTTGGAAAGCATACCTTTATCATCGTCAATATTTAATCCACGAGCATCTTCCATATCAGTAAATATTTTGATTTTATCATCATGTGAAATAACACACTCACCTTGGTGTTGTGAAATTATGAGCTCGATTTTGGATCGGTCTTTCAAATCATTAGGTACCATGACTTCTTTTTTTGTGGTTCCTTTCATTCTTTTAGTATTTTGACCTTGTCATGCAAATTTTCTTTTGACCTATCATTAAAATTCTCAAAAGAAAATTCCATACTAGTGGACTTATCGTTAGTCAAATCATTGTGAAGGAATAAAAATTCTTCTTTACAAATTTCTTCATAATTTTCATCAAAAGAATCAAATGATATTGTGTCTCCAGTAAGTTCAACATGAGGTAAATCGCCAAGCAATTTTTTTTTCTTTTATAGTTTCTTCATAATTATTTTCACAATGGTCTAAAATAGGTTGATCACAATGTTGAAGTATAGACTTATCATGCACAAAATTATTTAAGTTATTTTGAATCTTATCTACTTCTAAAGATGACTGAAGTGGTTGCTTGTTGGAGTAAGATATGTTCAAACAATTAAATGGCTGATTTTCAAAAAATTTAGTTTGAAAAATCATTTTGATATGATCTTCCATACAAGATGCAATTTGAGTGGATGAATTTTGAGAGGATGATTTTAGCAAACCTTTTATACCTTCCTCTATTGTATATGCTTGCTCCTCAGTCCCACTGTTGGCAGTGAAAATTTCTAAGTTAAAAGGATTTTCCACAATAGAACGCGGAGCCAATTCAGTAGCCTCGCGTTTAGTAATATTAACCCTGCGTTTGAATAAAACGCGGAGATGTTTAATAGCTCCGCGTTGATTCCGCAGTCTGGCTTGTATTAGCCTCGCGTTTGAGTAAAACGCGGAGATGATCAATAGCTCCGCGTTAGCTCCGCGTTTTGGTTATTTAGCGCCACGTTTTGATGCAATTAAAGCTCCGCGTAAGCAGATAACCAGAATCTCAAATTGATTGAGATTATGATTCTGGGCCTATCCAAATACCCAAATCAAGTCTAATCAGAATTCCATCAAAACTAAGATATTTGATTGGAATCCCTGATAACGACGAGTTCTATTTAGATAGAAACTCTTGCATTAACCTGGGGCTATAAATACCTTCCTGGTGAAACCCTAGGGATCTTTTTTTCGGCAATTGAGATATTTTTCTGAAATCTTGGAGAATTCGAGTTACGCACAGAGCCTTGAGTTCATGAAGATCAGAGAAAATCACCATCTTCTTTCTGGAGTTCTTGAGAAGTTCAAGTTACGCGAGAGAGTCTTGAACAAATCAAAACCAGAGAAGATCGTCATAGTTAGCCGATATCTTCAAGAGAGAAGATTTCAACGTACCGATCGTCCAAAGGAACTGCTTGGCAGATCCCATATCCACTGATCCCACGATTATTTTGTAAAAGAGAGAGATTGAACTATAAAATCCTCTCGTTTGTTCTTTTTTATCTTGTTCACTTTCATTGTAATTCAAGCTTATTCAATGGAAGGAAGCGAAGAAACTTTTGCGACAAACAAACTGGCGACCACAATGGGAGCCATCTCTTTCACTGATGAAGAGATAGTGGCGCAATCGGACGTTGACTTGATCGGATCCGAAGTAGACACGCTGGTCGTTGAAATCGACCAGCAGAAGTACGAGGAGTTCCTCTCCTCCGGATCAGGTGACTTGGATGAACATGGCACTATTGTCGCATGTACTCCAATGCCCGAGTAACGGGTAGAAAGGTATCCACCGAGAGACGGGGATCCTTAGAGACTGTGGCTATAGAGCCAGAGTTCACACAAGAAATCCTAGCCGAGGATGAGTTTCCGATTGCCGAAGAAGACCTAGGGACTGGACTGACCAGGACCCAACTCCAGAACAGGAACCGGAGAGCGAGGCGTAGAGCCCTCAAAGCCCGCCTTGGACGCGGAGCTAACTCTAGAGGACGCGAGGCTATAGTCCCTCGCAAACTGGCTCGCGCTACCCGCGAGACTAGTCTCTACCGCGTTAAACGCAAAGATACAACTTGCCTTAAAAGCAAGGAAAAGCCAGCGTGTGATTTTCCACGCGAGGCTATTACTGAGCCTAGCGAGAGACGCGAAGCCAGTAAGGGTTGCGCTAGTCGCAGAATACCCAACACTCGCGAGAGATGCGAGTATAAAAATTCTTCAAAGCCAGCGTGTGATTTTCCACGCGAGGCTATTACTGAGCCTAGCGAGAGACGCGAAGCCAGTAAGGGTTGCGCTAGTCGCAGGATACCCAACACTCGCGAGAGACGCGAGTATAAAAATTCTTCAAAGCCAGCGTGTGATTTTCCACGCGAGGCTATTACTGAGCCTAGCGAGAGACGCGAAGCCAGTAAGGGTTGCGCTAGTCGTAGAATACCCAACACTCGCGAGAGACGCAAGTATAAAAATTCTCTAAAGCCAGCGTGTGATTCTCCACTCGAGGCTGATACTGAGCTAAGCGAAGGACGCGAGGCCAGTAATACTCACAATAAACGCAAGACTTCTGATACCCGCGAGAAACGCGAGAACGATTGGCAAATAGTTGTTAGTCGTAAAAATTGTGCTAGCCGCGAAGCTATAATCTGCGTTAATCGCAAAGATAAGCCAGCGTGTAAGACCTTCCCTTCATGCGGGGCTATTATTCCAGAAGCTAAACTTCTAAAGACATACCAAGCCAGCGAGAGACGCGAGGCTAGTGTGGATAAGCGCGTAGCTATTCTTCAGGCCCGCAAAGTAAAACGCGAGGCTATTCCTAAGCCACGCGAGGATCGGTCCAACCCCAGAGTCAGGGTTGATCAGACAAAGAAGCTTCAGTGGGTTCCCAAATCTTCTCAAGAGTTGAATGAATCTCTTGACTCTATGACTAAAGGCGCTGATCTTAGGGAATATCTCTCTAAGAAGAGAGGCATAGACCAACTTCAGGTTGAGCCTATTTGTCATTGCCAGCAACTTGTGACGGCAGTATCAGCCGTGATGGACAACTGTGGCTGCAGCAAGAACAGGATATCTGTGTTCGACCGATTAAACGAGTCAAACCAGAATCCTGCTAAGAAGAAAAGAACCACTTCTCTGAAGTAAGGGAGAGCTGTAACCTCCAACATGGTAGGAAAAGGGAAGAAAATTGCAGAGACGAATGATAATTCAGAATCGAGCGATGAAGAACCTCATCGTGTTACTTTACTAAAGTCATGAGCCGTCCCGCCTCGAAACTATAAGAGGCTCGCAGGGGGTTTTTACGATGAGGACAGCGATAATTCAGCTATAGCCTCACCTCGTTCCTCTGCATCGTCTCGACTACAGAAGTCAGCATCTCACATGGCAGATAAATCTGATGATATCAATCAGAGATTTGAAGCTCAAGAAAGAATGATTCGAGAGCAGCAAAAAATGATTGAAGGTCTTAAAGTCATACTATCGAGATTTGTTGAAGATAATGCCAAAAAGGGCAAGGAAAATCCAAATGAGAAGAACAGGAGGAGAAGGCCCACTCGATGCATGAGGAAGAAGATAGATTTTCTTTCCATGATCCGCATGAAGAAAAGCTTGAAAAATTACAGAATCAACTCGAAGCTTTGATGTGTAAAAAGGAGTTGAAAGAATCAGGGGTCTCAAGACCGTATCCTCCTGAATGTGATACGATACCATACCCACAGAAGTATAAGTCGCTCAAGTTAGAGCCTTATGACGGGAAGGGATCGCCCAGTCAGCACATCTATTATTTCTTATCCCAAGCAGAACATCTGTTGGGTAATGACCCAATTATGACAAAAGTATTCGCAAGTACTTTGCGAGGGCCTGCCTTTACTTGGTTCATGCAGTTGCCCCCAGATACTATTAATACCTGGCTAGATGTTGAGAAATTATTTCTCTTACGTTTCTTTGAGGATGATACCGAAATTACGGTTCATTCCCTCCTTGCAACTAGTCAAGGAGAACAAGAAACGGTTAAAGATTTCATAGAAAGGTTCCGGGAGAAGTCCGTACATTGCAAACACGGAATGATCCAGGAAACTCTAGTAGAGACCTGTCGACACAATCTTAAGACCAATGTGCTCCTCAAAATGGGGGCCGTAGAGTCTAAGACATGGAGGGATCTGCTCAAACAAGGAGAACAAGGTGAAGACTTGATTCGCCGAGTTGAAGAGTCCCGCGGGCTAAGAAATGCTGGGGGTAATAAGTCATATACCCAAAACAACAACAATGAAAATAAAGGGAAAGCAGCGATGTTGTCAGAAGCTGCTCCTCAAAAAACCAGTCCTCCGCCAGAGCCGAAGCCTCAAGGTCAACGAGAATCAAGGCAAATTAGACCGCAGCAAGAAAGAAATTACACTTTCAAAGCTGAACAGACACCTGTCCTCTTTCACTTGCTCCAGAAAAAGGGAATGCTAAAACTTCCGGAGAATAAGAAGCCAGAAGACGCTGGTAAGACTAAAGATCCCAACTACTGTCTCTATCACCGGAATGTTGGGCACCCTACTATGGATTATTTTCCCCTTAAGAACAGAATCCAAGCACTAATAGAAGCTGGGGTTCTGACGCTTAAGGAAGAGCAGAAGAAGGTCACTGTCCATATGGCAACCATAGTGGTTGGAACCACGAGTTCCCTGCAGGAGTGACCCCAATCCCAAAGGGTGAGGCAGTTACAAAGAATCTTGATCCTTACAACAAAGCCCAAGAAGGACTTGTCCCTGTAACGACCCAAAGAGGGGAAGTTATGTGGGTTCACCCCGATTTGATATAAGACGAGCAGTGGACAAACACAGGGGGTCACAAGAAAAAGCGGACTAGCAATGCTATCTCCGCGGAAATAAAGGATGAATATATTGCAGGAATACCCACAGACTCTGAAGAGGAGCCCGAAGCCATGGCCACTCATCAAGATGAGGCGGGCCCTTCCGGCACTCGGTCTGGAAAAACATATCTTAGAGACTACACCAGAGTAGATCCGAAGGATATATATGCGGAAACTACTAATCCTGCAAAGCAAAAAGGTGTTCGTTTCCAGAAGAATCCGTGAAGAGATGAAGGAGTTAAGAATACCTCCTTCCAATTTGATATCATAACTCAGCTGGCAAATATTCCAGCTCGAGTAACGCTATACGAGTTGTTACGATTGTCAAAGTCAACTCGTGAGGCGTTAAGGGAAGCTTTGGCGGACTCTGAGTCATTCCTAGCTCAGATTATCGAGCCGGCTAATGAAGAACAGGATTCTTGCCCCCGCTGTCATCAAGTGAGGAGGCAGGTCCCACAAATAGTTTTCTCTCCAGAAGACATGCAGGTAAGGAATATAAAGCACAACAGGCCTTTATATTTCACCGGATATGTCGGATCCACAAAAGTGGACCGAATTCAAATTGATCCGGGTTCTGCACTAAGTGTCGTACCCAGAAGGTTGATGCAGCTGTTAGGGATCTCCCTCCATCGTCTGACACCAACCAACACGTCAATATATGGGTTCAATGCCAATAATAGCAGCCCCCTCGGGAAAATTCGACTCCGATGCCAAATTGGAGATCTAAAGACGGAGGTTACATGCTATGTTATTGATGCAGATACCTCCTACAATATTCTACTAGGACGACCTTGGATCCATGCTTCCATGATCGTCCCGTCGACTCTTCACCAATGCATTAAATATTGCAATGAGGAAGGAGAAGTCCGGACACTAATTGCAGATAAGCAACCTTTCAAAGGACTGGAGAATTACTTCATAGATGCTTCACTCTATAAACCAGCTCATGAAATCTCCAACGATGATCCTGGCAAGCCTCAAAACCCTGATGAAAGTGGTAACGAGGCAGACACGGAGTATGAACCTTTTGAAGAGGATGATGGGGGTGATTATGAAATTAACCCCAACCTAGATTTTACTCTTAGTTTTGATAATATAGTGGATGTAATAGAGAGTGAATGGGTTATTAATGAAAATGTAAAGTTAGTCTATGAGCATGCTGTAGCTACTGAATCGGAGCCCTCTTGTACCTCCACCGAAGTGGATGACCTGACCGAACTTGAAGTTCTAGCGGCATACCATTTGCCCCTCAGGTCTTCCCTCCTCTCTCAATTAAAAATAACCGAGGATCAAGGGCACTTCTTTGAAGTGCCTCCCCGATAGAAGTCCCAAAGGCTGATCATGTTCGGCAAAGTGGTCACGTCACCTCGACAAAGACAAAGTAGTGAAAATGATGAACAGACATCACCTCAGTTCCATTTGTACGAACAGAGATCCCGACAGATGATGGAAAAGATGGGATATAATTTTATCCAGAAGCCAGGATTAAACTTTGGATAAGGGCGACGGATTCTCATACCCTCGTTTAGACCGAGAGGAAAGAGTCCTGATTATTATCAGAAGACCCGCAGGGGATTGGGTTATGTATCTACCCCACCTTCTTCACCATTGAAAGATGAAGAGAGTTCTTCGGCCAAAGAAGAAACATCTTCACCCGATCATGATTCGGATATAAGTACCGGTGCTTGGTTTCAATCTTTAACAATCAATATGGTTTCATCCATGCCAGAAAGAGACGAGGAACCAATTGACGTTCAAGATGACGCTTGGGCTAGGCATATGGATACTCTCTGGGATGTCCGCTTTGAACAGCGTGATCCGCCCACAGAAGACAAATTAACACAAGTTAACATGGGAACGGAAGAAAATCGGAAACCCATTTTCATAAGCGACACACTAACTCCTTTAGAAAAGGAGGAACTTATATCTCTTATCAAAGAGTATATAGATGTGTTCGCGTGGAGTTATGAAGATATGCCTGGGCTTGACCCTCACATTGCCACACACCGGTTAAATATAAAAGAAGATGTCAAACCTGTTAAACAACAATAGAGGCATTTTCGACCGGAGTTGATGGAGGCAATAGTTGCCGAGGTCAATAAGCTTATTGAATCCGGATTCATTCGTGAAGAAAAACATCCTGATTGGGTGGCTAACATAGTGCCAGTTCGCAAAAAGAATGGCAAAATCCGGATATGCATCGATTTTCGAGATCTGAACGCCGCATGTCCCAAAGATGAGTTTCCACTCCCCATCACTGATGTGATGATTGATAGTACCTGTGGTTATGAGAGGATGTCCTTTATGGATGGCTTCTCAGGTTATAACCAAATTAAGATGCACCCGGATGATGAGAAGCATACAGCTTTCAGAACGCCGCTGGGGGTATACTGTTATACGGTGATGTCATTCGGATTAAATAATGCAGGCGCCACCTACCAACGCGCAATGAGTGTCATATTCAAGGAACACCTGCGCAGAACAGTGGAGTGCTATGTGGATGACTTAGCAGTCAAAAACAAAAACAAAGAAGATCATCTTCATGATTTAAGAGTGGTCTTCGATCTTATGCGGAAATATCATCTGAAGATGAATCCTACCAAGTCGTTCATGGGGGTATCCAGCGGGAAATTTCTTGGGTTCATAATCATCTCAAAAGGAATTTTTCTCGACCCTGAAAAGGTAAAAGCGATTAGCGAAATGCCGCCTCCCCGCAATCTTAAGGAATTAAGGGGATTACAGGGAAAGCTCGCATATATTCGACGCTTCATTTCCAACCTATCTGGACGATGCCAGCCATTCTCAAAACTTATGAAAAAAGGAGTGTCTTTTATATGGGATGAGGCATGTCAGCAGGCATTTGATGACCTCAAGAAGTACCTTACTAGGCCTCCTGTACTTATGGCACCAGCCCCTGGGCAGCCCTTCCTTATATATGTAAGGGCCATGGATAATGCTTTAGGAGCATTACTTGCTCAATATAATGAGCACGGCCATGAACATGCCCTCTACTATTTAAGCAGAACAATGATTGGGGCCGAACAGCGGTATACCCCGATTGAGAAGGAATGTTTAGCCCTAGTGTTTGCTGTTCAGAAAATGCGACACTACCTTTCAGGGCAAACAATTCATGTCATATCACGGGTTAACCCCTTGAAGATTCTGATGACCAAACCGGGATCCTTAAATGGCCGATTGGCAAAACGGACGCTCTTACTATCGCCCTATGACATACATTTTGTCCCTCAAAAGGCCATGAAGGGACAGGCAATCGCCGATTTCCTTACAGATCATCCAATTTGGTCCAAATTAAAGCAGACATCAGAAGTCAACACAGTTACCGGAGAACAGCCTTGGCAAATGTTCTTTGATGGTGCCGCGAGACGATCTGCTGCTGGAGTGGGGGTTGTGCTAATATCCCCACATAAACATATATTGCCTAACGGTTACTCATTAACAGAACCGTACACGAATAATGTAGCGGAGTACAACACGCTCATTATCGGCTTAAAAATAGCTCTGCAACTGGGGGTGAACCATCTAGAGGCATATGGAGACTCTAAACTCATCGTCAATCAGATGATAGGTGAGTATGAAGTCAGACATGAAGCCCTCATCCCCTATCATTAGTTAGCTATTGAGCTAGCAGGATACTTTGAACAATTCTACATATATCACGTATCTCGAAATGAGAACGTTTATGCAAATACTCTTGCCGCATTAGCCGCAACACTGGCAATCCCGCCAGGTGAAGTTAAAAGCATCACTATTGGTAGTAGAGAACTCCTCCACCCAGACGCGGTGTCGCAAGCCGAAGAGGTATGCCAGATAGGTTTAAAGTTAGAGCCCCGTGATTGGCGATTTCCGTTTGTGGATTATGCTTTGCATGGGATATTACCGGAAGATCCAAAGGAAGCCACCTCAATAAAGAGGAAGGCCCAGAGATTTTATTATGACCATAAACTTCAGACTTTGTATAGAAAGTCAAGAGATGGTCTACTGCTAAACTGCGTATCGAAAGCAGAAGCAGAACAAGTGCTGAAAGAAACACATGATGGAGTATGTGGAGCTCATCAGCCTGGTCCAAAACTCGGAGACCGTATAAGGAGGCTGGGATACTACTGGCCGAACATGGTTACAGAAGCAATGGCGTACGCTAAACGGTGTCATGCATGCCAAATACATGCCAATTTTATTCATCAACCCCCAGAATACTTGCACAATACCGTCGCTAGTTGGCCGTTTGAGGCTTGGGGAATGGACATTGTGGGGCTAATAACTTCCCCGTCTTCCAGAGGACATCGGTTTATTCTTGCAATAACCGATTATTTTTCAAAATGGGCCGAAGCCGTGCCCATGAAAGAGGTGAAAACGACAGATGTAATCAAGTTCGTCAAGCATCACGTCATTTACCGCTTCGGTGTACCCCGACGGATTATTCATGACAATGGTCCGCAATTCATTAGTCAAGGATTCTCCAGATTCTGCAATAAGTTCAAAATCAAAGATATTGCTTCAACGCCATATAACCCTACAGTTAATGGGTTGGCCAAAGCTTTCAACAAAATGATTATTAAACTCCTTCGGAAGTTCGTCTCTTCTAATAAACGAGATTGGGATGAGAAGCTAGGAGAATGCCTGTGGGCATATCGCACCACCGTTCGCACCCCGACCAAAGCTACCCCATTCTCTTTGGTTTATGGAAGTGAGGCTATTTTGCCTCTTGAAATCCAGATACCATCATTAAGAGTGGCTTTAGCTACAAGGATGACGACAGAAAAGCGCCATCAGCAAAGATTGTAAGAACTAGAGGCGTTAGATGAAAAACGTCTCAGGGCTCAACAACAAATTGAGTTGTATCAAGCCCGAATATCTCAAACGTTCAATAAGAACGTCAAACCAAGGACCTTTAAGTAAGGAGACTTGGTTCTGGCTGTTAAAAGGCCAATGGTGCTAACCCACAAGACTAAGGGTAAGTTTGAACCCAAGTGGGAAGGACCGTTTATTATGGAGACAGTATACTCCAACGGAGCCTATCGCTTAATGAATCAAGATGGCGACAGGATGATGATGCCGATCAATGACAAATTTTTGAAGAAATACTATTCTTAGTACCCCTGGATAAACGCGTCTTCTTTTTCTTAGGCATGCGCAGTTTGGCGCCTCTGACCTAAACCCTGGTGTGTTTGGTTCTCAACTTTGAACCACCTCCAGTCTTTTCTTAGGCATGCGCAGTTTGGCGCCTCTGACCTAAACCTGGTGTGTTTGGAGTGCCCAGTTCAAGTTACGCGAGAGAGCCTTGAACCGCCTCCAGTTTGGTTCTCAAGTTTGAACCACCATCAGTCTTTTCTTCGGCATGTGCAGTTTGGCGCCTCTGACCTAAACCTGGTGTGTTTGGAGTGCCCAATTCAAGTTACGCGAGAGAGCCGTGAACCGCCTCCAGTTTGGTTCTCAAGTTTGAACCACCATCAGTTTTTTCTTGGGCATGCGCAGTTTGGCACCTCTGACCCAAACCTGGTGTGCTTACTTCTCAAGTTTGAACAGCCCCCAATCTTTCTTTTAGGCATGTGTAATTAAGCGCCTCTGACCTAAAAGATATGAATTGCCCAAACGCCGACTAGGCAATGGGAAGAGATTAAATTTCTCGCCAACCCATCATACTGGGGTAAAAGTATGAATTGCCCAATGTCGACTAGGCAATGGGAAGAGATTAAATTTCTTGCCAACCCATCATACTGGGGAAAAAGTATGAATTGCCCAACGCCGACTAGGCAATGGGAAGAGATTAAATTTCTCGCCAACCCATCATACTGGGAAAAAAGTATGAATTGCCCAACGCCGATTAGGCAATGGGAAGAGATTAAATTTCTCGCCAACCCATCATATTGGGGTAAAAGTATGAATTGCCCAACGCCGACTAGGCAATGGGAAGAGATTAAATTTCTCGCCAACCCATCATACTGGGGTAAAAGTATGAATTGCCCAACGGCGACTAGGCAATGAGAAGAGATTAAATTTCTCGCCAACCCATCATACTGGGGAAAAAGTATGAATTGCCCAACGCCGACTAGGCAATGGAAAGAGATAAAATTTCTCGCCAACCCATCATACTGGGGTAAAAGTATGAATTGCCCAACGCCGACTAGGCAATGGGAAAAGATTAAATTTCTCGCCAACCCATCATACTGGGAAACAAGTATGAATTGCCCAATGCCGACTAGGCAATGGGAAGAGAACAAATTTCTCGCCAACCCTATCATACTAGGGGTAAGAGTATGAGATTAACTACCCAATGCTGATTAAAGGCAAAAGGGGGGAGGAGATTAATTCCTCGACAACTCACCATGTTGAGGGGAATAACATGACTAGCCCAACTCAAACGGTAGTTGGTAAAGGCCAATCAAACCCGTTGATAGTTGGGGATTTGCTAAAAAATCCATAAAACCTGTCATGTTAAATTCTTACCTCTGACAGTACGACTTGGAACGCTTCGCAGAGAAAACTACTTTTTGATGGCAAGTTATTTGTTGTGTAAGAAGATTTCCTAGCCAACTAATAAAAGAATCAAAAAGTAGTTACCCTTATTCATCATTTAAAAAAGAATGGAGTTACAAAAGAAGTCTGAGAACTAATAAAGTTCTTTCTTTTAGTACAAGTTCTCATTACAAAAAAAGGAATGAAGAATAAAAGAAAACTATGGATCTCCGATATGCTTTAACTTACTCATCGCTTCGTCAACCACTCGACGACGAGTTGCCTCTTTAGAGTGTTGAGCCTGCCGGAGTAGATCATCATCATTCATTCCAACTTGCTGGATGAGATGCTGGCGAGACTCTTCCATAGTACGGCTTCTTATTGTCTCCTCCTGATCAACTTGCTCACGTTGAAGGATCAGCGCTTCCCGCTTCTTAACGGCTTCCCCTAATTGAAGCTCGCTCTCTACTAAGATCGCCCGAGCATTAGCAATAGTCTCCTGGGCGCTGAGAATGGCAGCCTGGCTCCCCTCAATTTCAGAGTTCACCAAATCCAAACCTCTAAGAATGGACTCCCGACTAGCCTAGAACCCTGCTAACGCTCGAGACCACTCTTCTTCTTGGCGCCTCAATTCCTCTCAACGAGCAACCAACTCCGCCCGAAGACGAGCCCATTCGATCCCAGTAATCGACTCAACATCCGCTTGGCAAACTGTGTTGAGTATGTTCATTTGCTCTTCCAAAATTCCAAAACGGGCCCGGTAAGGAGCTGCTCGATCTCGTCCCCTAATTTCTTCGATGTTTTTCAGATAGCGGAATAATATTGGACGTGCGAAGTTGAAGAAATCGTGGCCAGCAAGGACCATCGCGATACATCTCCTTAGCAAACGCATAAAATCGGCGACACTGAAGTTGAAAAGTTCTTCAAGAGGATTTGCAGTGCCAACAGACAAAGCAAGTAATGCTAAGGAAGATGTCACGGGCAGGGGAGCAGTGGCTACTGGTGTCGAAGAAGAAGCCCGTCCTTGTACCAGGTTCATGACATGCGGTGCCAGTAAAACCAATGCAGATCTAGTAGAATCAGGAACCTGAGAAGGAGGGCTGCTAATACAAATCGCCCGGGGAGCGCCACCAACAGGAGAAGATGAGGGGGTATCTCCACCAGAAGTTCCTCCGATGGCAGAAGAAGCTTCAAATGAGAACTTTAAGTTCTCCTCATCCCCGACTGGAAGATTAGAAGCTGGAGGAATTACAGGTGTCTCAATAGCCACTATAGTAGAAGGCGTTAGAATCGCTGACTGAGAAACAGAAGGTACGCCAACGACCGTGGGAAATGTCTCAGTGGAACAGACTGGCGTTGGAGATGGCATGCTAGGAGAAGGCGTAGCCTCCCTAGCAGCAGCTGCGATAATGACCTCAGTTCTCTCATCACTGCCCAGTTCGCCAATTGGGAGAATTGAAGAGGGAACAGAGGTAGGAGCCGGTGTGGAATAATCAGCCACAAACTCGCCAGCAGAGCTACCCACACCACCAACGGAGCCGGAATGGTCCATCCTATCGTCAGATTCTACTTGGGTAGTCGAATGTATTGGCGAGAGAAGTTGATCACCTGCATTTCAGAAGACCAGAAAAGCTGTGTTACGTTAAAATAATAACGGGCAAAAGATAAAATGCTAAGGGCCATACCAGGCGATACAAGTCCAGTTGTCAGACTTGAAGGGGGAGCCATTGTCGTTTCCAGCAACGTACCCGTCTCGCTGCCCGTTAGTTGCGCCACAAGTTCTGCCACAGGCCCTACGGCCAAAGGGGCCGAAACCTCAACAATACTTGGAGCTTTAGCAGGTTCATCCTCCCTTGCCGATGCTGGGGGTAGAGCCGAAGCCAACAAGTTTGAAGCAAGTTTGACAGCCACTTCTTGGGGAGCTATCAAAGTTTCCTGAGCCAATTTTTGCTTCTTACCCGGTCTTCTCTTTAAAGTGCCGCGGCGTTTGAGAGCTGGACTCAAGGGACGACTGACAACAGGCTGGGGAGCTCCACCAGCACCAGTATTCTCATCGTCATCACCGGCATCGTCGTCGGACTCGCTGGCATCTGAAGGCTAAGCTGCGGCGCCAAGGAATTCTTCCATTCTTTTTATTCTCACTCTAGAAGCACCCTGGCGGCTAATGTAGAGGGTTTCAATCTCTTTGCAACAACTGCGATTGAGAGAGAAGCCGGGCACGTCAGCATTCGCAATACTGAACCAGTTGCAGAAGCTGAGGGTCATTGTCAATTCTGGCGCCTTCTAGGGCAAGGAGAATTCAGCCTCGGTTCTGCCTGCTGCAAAATGGAACCAGCCACGAGCGCCTTCGTATAAATTCCCCTCGTGAGCGAGATCTTTATTTGGATTTCCCACATAAAGTTGGGAGTATCCAAACTGGCGAGCAAAGCGATTAGGAGTGTATGGCTCGATCCGACACCCGAGATCTTGACGATACACCAAGTGTCCGGGACGGATGTTGAGAAGCCACCAGAACGCTCCTGCAGATAAAGTAGTGAACTTATCTGCTCCCACGGCGTCCTTTAGCCTCATTCCATATCCTCCGCCGGGAAAGTCGGGGAAACACCTGAAGATTTCATAATTCTGAAAGCCACGAAGACATATAATTATGCTTCCATGAAGAGCATTCATACAGCTCTACAAAGAAGCACTTTTCGCCCGAACGACGCTCTGGTCCACTCATTAAAGAAGGACAGTGCAAGACGAGCCACGCCATCAAATAGGTGTAGGGCATCTCCACCCTAGGGTTTGGAGTCTTCGGCTGGGCAGTCTCTTTTGACTTGCCCTTTTCCTTTCCCCTTGATCTTAACAGTGGGAAGGAAATCACGACAAAGCACCCGCAGTCCATACTGTAAATTACACACCATGGCGGGAAGAAGTCCAAGGGGTCGGCCATATGCAAGAAGAACCGCCGGATATACCACGGTCATTGCAATTGCTTCCTTGGGCAACGACGGCACGACGCATCTCTTAAGCCACAGCATCAAAAACCCGGCAATGAGACCTCTGTTGGAAACCGGAAACTGGGCTTGATAGTGATAGCTCTTGAATGAAGTGCCAGGACCATATCCATTCTCATTGGATTCAGTGGTATAATATAATAGGTGGCAGCCCTTAGCAATGCGGTAATCAATCTCTGAGCCATAGACGGGTGGATGGCCCTGGATAGTCGTTGAACTATCCTTAGAATTCAAGTTGGCAAAAAGGTATTCGGCCCATTTCTTATGACCGATACCGTGGTTACGCGCACCCCTCAAGTCAGCGCAAATATGATAGTGGCACATCATCTCCCAGTATGTAGCATAGATGCGCTCATCCCTCGCCAGTAGCATCTTCAACTCATCGGTGGTGGGGATATACTCTTCATAGGGGATTTCACCCATGGAAAGCCCGGAAACCTAGAACATCTCGTGAAGAGCGAATCCTAGCTCACCCACTGGTGTAAAGAGAGTACAAGTCTCAGAGTTATACATCTCCAAGAATGATAAGCACTCTGAAAAAACCCGAATTGGACATTCCTGATAGCTTTATACAAGCCAATATCCTTTAAAATGGGCTCGTGGGAATACAGCATGTACTGAACGAGGCGGGCCCACCACATATTGTTAGAAGAATGAACCCAGCCAGGCATCCTGAAGTCGCTAGCCGGGTACTGACCATCCTTCGCCAGGAACTCACTTAAGAAAGTTTGGGCACGAGATGGGACTTTCTCCTACTGGAAGCTCCTTGCCAAATCGGCCTGGAAGCAAACCAGTAATGCATCTGGGGCGACCATCTTGATAAACCCCTTTTGCACCAAATTTGCCTGTTGGGACGCCATCTTGCTCTTGAGTCAGTCCCCACTTTAATTCCCGAGGCATCGCCAGCCTCTGAAAATAGACCAGAGGATAGCTACGAGCCATTCTAGGCAGGAACATCAGCATTTCTCCTGAGTTATATAACCAAATGCACTCCTCTTCAGAAAGGATCTCATCTGATTGATCCATCTGGTCTCCAAAGAGGAAAGCGGGTTTCTCCATCGCATCTCTATTTAAAGTTTCAAAGGCTGCATCAGTTATGATTTCTCGCGCAGTAGTGGGGTGATACTTGATCAATTTCTCCTTGCGCTCCTTCGGGTCTGGCTTATATGAAGCCAAGATCATGGTGAAGCGAAATTGGCCTGAGGGATCAAAACCCCCAACAAAGCCGAAGTAATTCTTGTGAGGAAGAGCTTCCACTGAATACCCTACTGCAAAAAGAAGCACCAGAGTTAGAGAAGTTTCTATAAGACAGAAAAATTCTCTAAGTATGGCCGCGCGAAGCTAAAAATTAGACCGCGTAGAAGTCAAAATAGCCTCGCATTTCAGCGCGACTGCTACTTAAAATAGCCTCGCGTTTCAGCGCGACTGCTACTTAAAATAGCCTCGCGTTTCAGAGCGACTGCTACTCAAAATAGCCTCATGTTTCAGCGCGACTGCTACTCAAAATAGCCTCACGTTTCAGCGCGACTGCTACTTAAAATAGCCTCGCGTTTCAGCGCGATTGCTACTCAAAATAGCCTCGCATTTCCACGCGACTGCTACTTAAAATAGCCTCGCGTTTCAGTGCGACTGCTACTTAAAATAGCCCCGCGCTTCAAAACACGAGGATGACGCGATAACTTCGCGTAAGAAGAAAGTCAGAGACTTTTCTTCTTCTCCAAGCCTTACAGCAGGAGTACGACGATCTCGCCAGTAAAAGAGTTGATTGGTCAGTTAAGATCAAGCCAAATCACTCTAGAGATGTTCTAAAAAGTCTCGATGGAGAGATTCTTACCTCCGATAGGCGAGATGTGGGCTGGCGCGTCGCTGCCATGGTCACCGCCACCACTGCTTGCGCCAGTTGCCGATGATGGAGCCGCGCGAGAGGTAGCACGAGTTTTGGGTGCCATTGCTGAGGAAACTCGGTCGGAAGAAGCTCGGGTCGCCTGAACTGTGATCACCTGAATCTCTAAGTTTCTGGAAAATTCTCGAGTAAAGTGAGAAGAAAAGGAATAGAGATTTTATTTAAAAGAGGGAAACCACCTCTTGAAGTTCGATGCGGATTTCGGAGAAAATGACTGATCAGTTACTCCCTAAAACGCGGAGCAGATAATCCCACGTGGTGTTATTGAAAATGCGAAGTCACTTAACTTCGCGCAACTCCGTGCAACCACTCAGAGCGCGAAGTTATTTAACTTCGCGAAACGCAAGGATAACTTGGTATTTTAACCTCGCGTTCTCATGAAGAACTTGGATTTTTGGTCAAGTTTAGAGGATCAGTATCCGATCAAATCGGTATTAATGATATAAGTTACACAAAAGAGCCTTAGATTATTTTACCAAAATTATTGACCATCTGTTTGTTGTGCAAGCAAAATCATTGAAGCCAACAGATAGAGAGGAAAATAATTTGTCTTTATTAATGAGACGAAGAAATTACAAAGAAGGAGTTATAGCTCTCCCGAAAGCTTTTACATGATCATCAACTCATCAATACATCGACTCATCAATAACTTAACGGTGAGATTTCTCTCTACGGGGTGTTGAAGCTCAGTTCCCTGATTCACATGCAAAAGATCTCCTCTGCAAATGTCATTTTGGACCTGTCATCTGAAATGAAGCACGAGAGGAAAGAGAAGTGCTGCATCGAAGCACAAGCTGAACTGTAAGTGCTGCAATTTTGAACTGCAAGTGCTGCAATTCTGAACTGCAAGCGCTGCAAGCCCTCACTTAAGCTTGAAGCTCCTTCAATAGTCCATCTCCAGGAGCCAGAGCTTGAAACTTGCAACTATGTTGTAAAGCATATGCTTCTGACTTCCTTAGAGTTACTTTTGCTGATGAAGATCGATGGACCCGCATACATTCCTCTTTAGAAAGGATTGGACTTACTGCAAAAGGAACAGAGTTTCCAAAAGAGTGAAAACGCGGAGCTAAGCTAACTCCGCACACAGTTGAAGAAATAGCCTCGCGCTTTAAACGCAGAGGATGATGCGATAACTTCGTGTAAAGGGGGACAAGATTTCTTTCTGCTCTTTCCTTCTTTTTCAAATTCATCGCGATTCCTAATCAAAGATAGCCTCGCAATTCATCGTGACTGCTAATCAAAGATAGCTTCGCAATTCATCGCGACTGCTAATCAAAGATAGCCTCGCAATTCATCGCGACTGCTAATCAAAGATAGCCTCGCAATTCATCGCGACTGCTAATCAGAAATAGCCTCGCATTTCAAACGCAGGGGATGACGCAATAACTTCGCGGAGAACGGCGATCTCGCCGGTAAAATAAACAGTTGGCTGGATTAAACCAAGCCGAAACATCTCAAGAATGGTTCTTAGAAGCCCAAGAGTTGAGGTTTTTACCTTCGGAAGACGCTGCATAGACTGGTTCGCCATCACGTCTACCTTCACGGCTGTTGCCATTAACGCCGGCCAACTTGCGCGATGTCGCACTCTTCCTAGATGGCATCCTAGTGATGAAGATCTATGGAAAGGAAAAAGAAGTTCGGCTGGAGATCATTCTTTCAAAATAAGAAGCCTGAGTCGCCTGCTCTGAAGCCCTAAGATTCTTCGGATAAGATGAAGAAGAAGATGAGCCGAGAGCTCTATTTAAATAGAATTTCCATCGCTTGGTATTCGGCGTAGAAATTCAGGGTAATTAATGATATAATTACTCATTTCACTGAAGACGAAGTGAAGCTGATTAGCTCCGCGTAAGTGAGCATAACGCGAGATAGACTTGGTATTCTAACTCCGCGTTTCAGTTTAGATATCCAAAGTATTTCAAAATCTGCTGAAGTCTAAGTCATTTTGAAAACTTTAGAGAGGGTTCTGTTGGCAGTGAAAATTTCTAAATTAAAAGGATTTTTCACAACAGAACGCGGAGCCAATTCAGTAGCCCCGCGTTTAGTAATATTAACCCTGCGTTTGAATAAAACGCGGTGATGTTTAATAGCTCCGCGTTGATTCCGCAGTCTGGCTTGTATTAGCCTCGCGTTTGAGTAAAACGCGGAGATGATCAATAGCTCCGCGTTAGCTCCGCGTTTTTGTTATTTAGCGCCGCGTTTTGATACGATTAAAGCTCCACGTAAGCAGATAACCATAATCTCAAATTGATTGAGATTATGATTCTGGGCCTATCCAAATACCCAAATCAAGTCTAATCAGAATTCCATCAAAACTAAGATATTTGATTGGAATCCCTGATAACGACGAGTTCTATTTAGATAGAAACTCTTGCATTAACCTGGGGCTATAAATACCTTCCTGGTGAAACCCTAGGGATCTTTTTTTCAGCAATTGAGATATTTTTCTGAAATCTTGGAGAATTCGAGTTACGCACAGAGCCTTGAGTTCGTGAAGATCAGAGAAAATCACCATCTTCTTTCTGGAGTTCTTGAGAAGTTCGAGTTACGCGAGAGAGCCTTGAACAAATCAAAACCAGAGAAGATCGTCTATAGTCAGCCGATATCTTCAAGAGAGAAGATTTCAACGTACCGATCGTCCAAAGGAACTGCTTGGCAGATTCCATCGCCACTGATCCCACGATTATTTTATAAAAAGAGAGATTGAACTATAAAATCCTCTCGTTTGTTCTTTTTTATCTTGTTCACTTTCATTGTAATTCAAGCTTATTCAATGGAAGGAAGCGAAGAAACTTTTGCGACAAACACCCACGATTATAATTTTTCTTATTTTCCTCAAATGATTGCATCTCGAGATCATGAGTGAAATTTGATAGTGGATATGATAGATCTGTGTACATATTTGATGACAAATATGAAGGGGTTGTAGGTAAATTCTCATGACATGCATATCTCGCTTCTAGTCTTTTTAATTTTTTATCTAATATGTTCAATTGAATATTTTATTCATGATTGAATTTAAAACATGAAGAAAAATAGCCTATAAAGAAAAGATAAGATGGAGGACTCTCTTGGTACGGCTCTTGATTATATGCAAAATTAGAATAATTCATCCATTCACAATTGTAATTTTGTATATAGGAAGCGCTCGTAGGTTCATGATATGTGGTGTGATTTTGATTATGACCGAATCCTAGAGAACTTCTTATCCATAGACACTGATGATAATTATGATATGGATCACGACAATGATAGCAACCAGTTTGATTTTGAAATATTTTTTTAATTTTTTTTTTTGAAAAAGGTGGAGAGGGTAAGAAATGGAAAAGAAAAAATAAAAAAAAATTGATTTTTTTTTGTAATTTTTTACTGATCCAAGGACCCAAAATACAGAATCAGAGAAAAAGAGGGGGAGAAACTCATCAAAAGTGCCGCTAAATGGGGGCAATTGCCGCTATTTAGTAGCAAAACTATGGAGTTTAGCTCCTTGGTTTTTGAAGTAAATTCGAAGACTTTTCTCATCCCTTATTGCTTCTTGTATCTGAATTTCTAGATCCCTGCACACTCAATACACACTGTTAACCCGTAAAACGTTAGAAAAAGCAAGAAAAGCACCGTCAATTCTCGGCAACGGTGCCAAAAACTTGATTGGATAATATAACCGCAAGCGTACAGTGTCGGTTATAGCGCTTTACAAGTCATCCCATAAAGATCTTAGGGGTTTCGTGATTCTTGCTATTCCTATTATTCTAACGGACTAACTAAATATTCTAAGTTCAAATTGATATTATCTAATTAGCCTGAGATCTAGAATCCACTACTTTCCAACCATATATTTTCTTCTATTATCTTCTTCTTTCATAAAAATTCGATCTTTTAGCTTTAATATTTATTTAAAGTACTCTAAGTATGAGCTATCAAGTAGTGTGCAGGTATAACTCATCATAGAAACTACTTTTCATAAAAACAAACAAAATCATTAAATAATTCAATAAAAAAGATGAAAATTAACAACTCCAAACCTCAATTAAACATAAGTTATCAAGAAACTTAACTCAAATATAACCTATCAAAGTATTAATCTACGAGTTCTTGTATTTTAATGTTTTCACAGAAAAATTATGTCTATATTATTTTAAATAGGAAGAAAATATTAGAGAGCAACTACATGATGGATTTTAGTTTCATCTACATCCTAGAGCTAAACTAAATAAGTTACTCATAATTCTAGTAAGCAAAATCATATTTTATTCATGAAAACAATTAAATCTAATTTAGAAAACAAATAAATCTAAATTAGAAAGCAATTAGAAGATAATTAGTTAAGAAAAATTGAAGAATAACAAAGGTTGCCTCTGGAGTCGGTATTGTGGCCGTCGCCCGTTCAGCAAACCCTAATCCTAATTTTATTAAATAAAATACGAGTACAAAATTACAGGATAAAACCCTAGTTACAAGTATATAGCCAATAAATAGGCTTTGACATATCATAATCTAATTTTGATACAACTGAAAAACTACAAAATCACGTTGAAACTCTCGCAGAAAAATCACCATGTGAGCCCCTCTTTTTGCCGCCAAAAAGCGTCTTACTTATGGTGAAATTTTCGGATTTTTCTCCTGCATGAGTCTCTTGTCTTATACTCTTGATTCTCCTGATTTTATTGCATTTTGATTCTCTACAATATCTTAATCATGTAGCCTTGATCTCTTTTAAATTGTTTTATAGGCTTTGTTTTCTATTCAGACTCTGATTTTATACCATCTCCTTGTATTAATAGGATTATCTGAAAAATAACTAAAAATACCCGAGTAGTATTTATTTATATATAAAAATTGATAAAATATGGGAGAAAAAATATAATATATGGTACTAATCACACCCCTATACCTATCTTTTGCTAGTCCTTGATCAAAATCTAACCCTAAAAAGAAAAAGAATAGCTCGTAGGTTCATGATATGTGGAGTGAATTTGATTATGACTTAATCCTTACGAACTTCCTATCCATGGACATTGATGATAATTATGATATGGATCATGAAAATGATAGCAACCAGTTTGATTTTGAAACATTTTTTTTTAATTTTAATTTTTTTTTGAAAAAGGAGGAGAGGGAAAGAGATGGAAAAGAAAAAAAATAAAAAAATTGATTTTTTTATTTTTTTTCACAGAACCAGGGATACAAAATACAGAATCAGAGAAAATGAGGGGGAGAAACTCACCAAAAGTGCCGCTAAATGGCAGCAATTGCAGCTATTTAGTGGCAAAACCATGGAATTTAGCTCCCTGGTTTTTGCAGTGAACTTTGAAGACTTTTCTCGTCCCTGTTTGCTTTCTGTATCTGAACTTCCAGATCCTTGCACACTCAACACACACTGTTAACCCGTAAAATGTTAGAAAAAGTAAGAAAAATACTGTCGATTCTTAGCAACGGTGCCAAAAAACTTGATGTGATAATTTAACTGTAAACGTACAGTATCGGTTGTAGTGCTTTACGGGTCGTCTTACAGAGATCTTAGGTATTTTGTGATTCTTGCTATTCATATTATTCTAATGGACTGACCAAAAATTCTAAGTTGAAGTTGATATTATCTAATTAGCTTAGGATATAGAATCTACTAGTTTCTAACTGTGTATTTACTTCTATTATCATCTTCTATCATAAAATTCGATCTTTTAGTTTTAATCTTTATTGAAAGTGCTCTAAGCATGAGCTATTAAATAATGTGTAAGTATAACTCATCAAAAAAACTACTTTTCATGAAAGCAAACTAAATCATTAGATAATTCGATAAAGAAGATAAACATCAACAACCCCAAATTCTGACTAATTATAAGCTATCAAGAAACTTAACTCAAGTATAACATATAAAATATTAATCTACGAGTTTTTATATTTTAATATTTTCATAGAAAAATCATGTTTTTATTATTTTAATTAGAAAGAAAATATTAGAGAGCAACTACATGGTAGATTCTAGTTTCATCTACATTCTAGAGCTAAGCTAAATTAGCTACTCATAATTCTAATAGGCAGAATCCTATTTTTATTCTTGAAATCACTTAAATCTAATTTAGAAAGTAAATAAATCTAAACTAGAGAGTAATTAGAAGAGAATTAGTTAAGAAAAATTGAAGAACAACAAAGGTTACTTCTATAGTCTGTATTGTGGCCGTCACCTCTTCAGCAAACCATAATCCTAATTTTATTAAATAAAATACGAGTACAAAATTACAGGATAAAACCCTAGTTACAAGTATAGGGCCAACAAATAGGCTTTTGAATATCAAAACCTAATTTTGACACAACCGAAAAACTACAATATTACGTCGAAGCCCGCGCAGAAAAATCACCATGTGAGCCCCTTTTTTGCCACCAATTGGCTGCAAAATGCTGCTAAATAGCATCATAATTATGGTGAAATTTTTTGATTTTTCTCCTGCATGAGTCTCTTGTCTTGTAATCTTGATTCTCCTGACTGTATTGCAGTTTGACTCTCTACAGTATCTTAATTTTGTAACTTTGCTCTCTTTTATAGGCTTTATTTACTAATTCGGCTCTGATTTTATGCCATCTCCTTTTATGAATAGGATTATCTGAAAAACAACTTAAAATATCCAAGTAGTATTTATTTATATATAAAAATAGATAAAATATTGGAGGAAAAATACAATATATGATACTAATCATACATCGATCATCAAAATCTAAATCAAGTAACATGCAAAGATCACTTTTCGTTACCATTTCTTGACCAAGTACTTGAAAGAGTTCCTGGGCATGAGTTTTTATTATTTTCTTGATGGTTATTATCATAATGAAATTGCTTTAGAAGACCAGAAAAAAACAACTTTTACCTATCCTTTTAGTACTTTTGTTTTTAGAAGAATGCAGTTTAGATTATGTAACATGCTCGTAACATTTCAAATATGTATGATAAATATTTTTAGCGATATGGTTGAAGATTATCTAGAGGTATTCATGGATAATTTCTTTGTATTTGAAAATAATTTTGAATCTTGTTTGACGAATTTAGGATCTATACTTGAAAGGTGTCAACAGAAAAATCTACTCCTTAATTGGGAAAAATGCTACTTCATGGTTACAAAAGGTATTGTATTAGACCATATAGTTTCATCTAAAGAGATGGAAGTAGATAAGGATAAGGTTGAGTCTATTTCGTGAAAAGAACATACGTTCATTCTTAGGAAATATAGGTTTCTATAGAAGATTCATAAAAATTTTATTACTATTGCTAGACTTCTATCTCACCTTCTTGTGCAAGATATGCAGTTTAAATGGATGTAGGCATGCTAAACAGCTTTTGAAACTCTTAAGGAGAAGCTTATCACCACGCTAATAATGTAACCTTCAAATTGGTCATTTCTATTCAATATGATTGTGATGCAAGCAATTATGCAATTAAAGTTGTAGATTAAAAAATCTTACGCGGTCTACTACACTAGCAAGACTCTCAAAAATGCTCAGACGAATTATACCACAATAGAGGAGCTTCCGGCTATAGTTTTTGCTCTAGATAAATTTCGTTTATATATTTTGGGCTCACATGTAGTTATTTTTAAAGATCATTTGGCGCCCAAATATTTTTTATCAAAGAAAGATGCAAAGTCATGACTAATTAGATGGATACCACTGCTCCAAAAGTTTGAACTTGAAATTAAAACAAAAGGAGAGTAGAGAATGTGATTGTAGACCACCTCTCTCGACTAAATTTTGAAAACAATAAGTTACCAATTAGGGACTTATTTCCTGATGAGTAACTTTTTTCAATCTAGACAACTCCCTAGTATTGCTGACATTATTAATTCTCTTATTGCAGGTGAAATGCCGAATTACTAGAGTGCTCAAGACAAATGACGATTCTTATACAAGGTACGTCATTTCTTTTTCGATGACCCTTACTTAAATATTGCTAGATCAAATCATTAGGTGTTATGTGCCTGATGATTCAAAGTATAACTGTCTTTTGTCATACAGAAGCATGTGGGGATCACTTTTCATCTAAAAGACGGTAGACAAAATACTCCAATGTGGTTTCTATTAGCCTATTATGTTTAGAGGAATTTTGCAAATAATGCGAGTCACGTCAAAAAGTAGGAGCGTTAACCAGAAAGAATCATATGCTTCTAACACAAATACTTATAATTGAGATATTTGATTGTTAGGGCATTGATTTCATAGGACCATTTTCTATTTCTAACGGATATGTTTATATCCTCGTATCAGTCGATTATGTCTCTGAATGGGTAGAAGTTACAACATGTAGAAATAATTATCAACAAACTATTATTAAATTTTTAAAGGAACATATATTGTCCAGATTTAGAGTGCATAAAGCCATAATAAATGATGTGGTTCTCATTTATGTAACAAAGCCTTTGAAAATTTAATGAAAAAGTATCATATCATGCATAAGATTTCTACACCTTATCACCCACAGTCAAATGGACAAGTTGAACTAGCCAATAGGAAAATCAAGTAAATACTAGAGAAAACAGTTAATCCATCTTACAAAGATTGGTTGTTCAGACTAACGATGCTTTATGGGCTTATAGTACAACATATAAAATACCCTTAGGCATGCTCCATATAGAATAGTCTATAGAAAAACTTGTTATTTAGCTGTAGAGATAGAGTATAAGACATATTGGTCAATCAAATCAGTAAATCTAGCTCTCAATTTAGCTAGCCCATTACGAAAACTACAAATAAACAAGTTGGAAGAGAAAAGACGTGATGCATATGACAATTCACATATTTCAAAGGAGAAAATTAGAATATGGCATAATCACTATATCACATGCCATGTTTCTCATCCTTCTGATAAACTGTATAATTTACACCTTCATCTATTTCTGGGAAAATTACGTTTATGGTGAACAGGTCCGTTCATAATTAAAACTATGTATCTGCATGGCACAATCAATATCGAAAATCCAAAAAATTGTCATACATTCCAAGTAAATGGCAAACAATTGAAGCAATATTTGGAATTTTCAAAATATTTGGAGAAATCTCATGGTCTAGTGGATCCTCCAACATCGTATTAATATGAACTAAACGGAGACACAATGCATAATATTGTATATTATGTACTAATAACTTTATTTTGCAGTTGTCACGTCATGAGTACCGAACGAGGTAATTACTAAGCACTCTCTCTCTCTCTTAAATTTCAATTGTTCTTGATTAGTTAAATAGATATATCGATTCACTGAGGATAATGTGCTTTTTAAGTTGGGGGGATTGCTTATAAAGATAGCTTAGTTTTGATACCCATGATGATTTCAATGATTTGTTTAAAAAAAATTCTTTTTTTTCCTTTTTCTTCAAAATTTGCATAAAAATTTCAAAACAAAAAAATCTTTCATGGTTATTAACTTTAAAATTAGGAACTAACTTTTAGTTTAGAATTAATTTTAGAACTAAGAATTAACCACTAGATATTAGCAATGATATTAGTCTAGGAACTAAGAGTTAAAAAAAATTGGCTTGACAATAGTTCTCAACAGAGGACTGTTGTCGAAGTTGCTGTCGAAGCCACTGTCAGCAGCAGGACCCTGTAAAAGAAAAATTTTTCTAAATTTTCTTCTGCATGAGTCTCTTGACTTGTTCTCTTGATTTTGCTGACTGTATTGGACTTTGACTCTCTACAGCATCACTATCTTATAGTTTTACTCACTTTAAACTCTTTTATGGGCTTGATTTCCTAATTCGGCTCTGATTTTATGCAATCTCCTTGTAGAGATCGGATTACCTAAAAAACAAACTAAAAATACCCGAGTAGCATTTATTTATATACAAAAATAGATAAAATATAGGAGGAAAAATACAATATATTATACTAATCAGCTGGGCTGAGATCTAATCTGGCATTCTGGCTCATTTATGCTGAGCTCAGACTGAGCCTGGCATTTTGAGTCATTTCCATCAACCAAAAATTCACAGGGCTGCCAAACGGCCTTGTGTTTAGGCTTAGACCTGCACTGAACGCCGGCTTTGAATGATCTTCAACATCCTCTATGGTTCTGGTTCCAAATCTAAGTTCTCTTTTGGCTGGAAATTGGTTCTCCTTTAGTAATGCAACAATTTCTCTGATGGCAGGGAAAGATGAAGGTTGTTCCAATGACTTAGGAGTCAAAAATCCGAGTGGCCCCCGATGAACGGGAGTCTTCTCTATACAATGTCGCTCTCTTTTACAAAAACGATCATGGGATCGAGGTAGGAATGAGGAATGATCTGTTCCTCGCTGACGATCCAATGTCGATGATTGAAGGCAGTGGAGATTTCTTATGCTCATTCTTCTCTTCTGATCTTGGAAGAAGCTCAGACTCTTGCACGAGAGATAGATCTGGCCAAAAAATCTTTTTGAGTCCCTCTAAAGGGGTATTTATAGGCTCCAAATTATTGAGGGGGTTTCCATATAGATAGAAACATAATGTTGTTGTAATCTTAATGAGATATTTGAATTTTATTTTGATAAAATTTGCTCTAAAATTTGTTATATTTGGTCCTAATCCTACACCAAAGATTAATTAGACTCGGATTAGAATTTGTAAAAATTACGAAATAGCCTGGGGCAAGGCCCAATTTATTATGCGCATGAGACCAAGGTCGAAAGCGCCGTACGAGGCGGAGGCAGGGCTTGCCGCGCGAGATGGGCGAACGGCCTTACAGCCGCGAGGCTGAGCGACTAGCCTCGCTGCCGCGAGACTGGGCTGCTAGCCTCACACCCATGAGGCTGGTTTCTAGCCTCGCGGTGAGAGGCTGGTTGCCAGTCTCGCATCTATGAGAGTTTTTTTTTTTTAGCTTCCAACAAGACCCACATCCAAAATTTTTAAAATTTTGTCTCTTATGGAAATTTTGAGATATTTTGGACTCCTATTCAATATTGGTATCCCAAACTTGCACTGTTTACTTTAAACTTAACTATTTAAGGTGCCCAACAAAACTTTCTATGGATATAGCAAGCTGAGTTTTGTTGATTATGAGATTGACTCGTCTGGATAAAAGACAAAGTCTTGGTGATTAGTTTAGAATCACAAGATCATAGGCAGAGGTATGGCTGACATGCCTATAAAGAGATGATCATGTTAAGATCAAGAGATTTGACAGAGGTGCTTAATCGCACATGCCTACGGTTTGGTGGAGGCACTTAATTGCACACGCCAAGATGATCGATTTCAACAGAGGTGCCTAATTGCACATGCCTGGAGTGATTTGTTTGGGTGACAGACAAAATCAGTGATCGGATTAAGATCGAAGAACCATGGGTAGAGGTGTATTGTTAAACGTACTAAGATTATTTGGATTAATATTATGGAGTAGCTCACCTGGCTAATAGACAGAGTCAATGACTCGCCTGACTGATAGACAGAGCCTGTGATAGTGTGAGGATCAGAAGGTATATTATTTGCGTGATGGTTTAAATCTCACTGTCAGAGATATGATCTTAACATGATAGGTTTATTTGTATTGAGGTGAGATGGTTTGAATCTCGCTATCAGAGATAAGAGCTTAACCTAACAGATTTGGTTATTTTTGAAGTAAGATGGTTTGAATCTCGTTGTTAGAGGTAAGAGCTTACATAACAGATTTGGTTATTTTGAGATGAGATATTTTGAGTCTCGCTGTCTAAATTAAGAGCTTAACATGACTGATATGATTATTTTGAGACGAGATGTTTTGAGTCTCGCTGTCAAAAATAAGAGCTTAACATGACAGATTTGGTTATTTTAAGACGAGATGTTTTGAGTCTCTCTGTCAGAGATAAGAGTTTAATATGATATGTTCATAAGATTTTTACCAAACTTCCCGTTATCAACGGATTTGAGATTCCTTTACCAATAGCCATTTGCGTTAGGCTAACCATACTATTCCTCTCAGCATGATAAGTTATCAAAGATTTTGTTTGGGTTTAGATGCCAAACGTTCTTTCTTCTCTTTGCCTTTTCGGCATTGGGTTATGATGTATCCTTATAGGATAGTATTGTGACATATTTATTTCGATATTTTTAGCAAACCCTCAGCTATCAACGGATTTGAGGTGCCTTTACTAATCACCGTTTGCATTGGGCTAGTCATGCTATTCCCCTCAGCATAATGAGTTGTCGAGAATTTTATTTGGACTAAATGCCAAACGTTCCCTCTTCCCCTTGCCTTGATAGCATTGGGTTATTTCTACCCCTAATATGGTAGGGTAGGCGAGAAATTTTCGATTTCTCTTCCCGTTACTTTGGATAGCATTGGGTGGTTAACTTAATGCCTTCCCTTCTTTTTTTTTTTTTTTTTTGAGATGGCTATATGTAGTATTTCTTCGAGAACTTGTCGTTGATAGGCATCATCATGTTGCTGCCATCTTGATGATCGGACGATAGGCTCCATTTGAGTAGACAGTTTCTACTACAAAAGGTCCTTCTGATGAGTGTCATATATTGCATATTTATAGCCTTCATATTATTTATTTCTGTATATAAATAATACTACTCTGATATTTTTAGTGTGCTTTTTAGATAAACTTATTCCTACAATGAGATGGCATAAACTCATAACCAGATTAGAAAACCAAGTCCAGAAAAGAGTTAAAAGTGAGCAAAACTACAAGATTATAATGCTGCAGAGAGTCAAAGTTCAATATGGTCATCAAAATCAAAAGAAAAAGTCATATGACTCATGTAGAAGAAAAACCAGTAAAAATCTCCAAACTCTTGCCGCTATTTAGCGGTATTAGCCGCCAATTGGCGGCCAAGAGGGGCCCAATCTGGGTGAAATTTCTACAAGAGTTTCGATGAAATTATGTAGTTTTTCACTTTTGTTAAGATTAGTTGATTTTCTGAGATCTATATATTGGTCGTATTCTTGTAATCTTGGTTTTCATGTTGAATATAGGATAGAATTTTGTACACATATATATAAATAAAACTAAGATTTTGCCGAAGGGATGACGGCCTCAATACCGTACTCCAGAGGTGCACCATTATTTTCAAGTTCTTTCTAGTGTGTAGAAATATTTTATTTGCTTTTTAGAAAGATTTAATTGCTTTCTAGTATAAATATATTTGCTTTGTAGTATAGATTTACCTTGCTTTCTAGGAAAAATAGAATTTTTCATGGATTTTATAAAAAAATATAGATTTTTGATAATAAGTAGTATGAGTAACTAATTTGCTTTAGCCCTATGATGTAGATGAGATTAGTTTAATAGATCTAACATGGATTTATCTCATCTTCTTCTTAAAAAGAAATAAAGTCGTGATTTTTCTATAAATAAATAAAAGATAGATTTCATAAATCATAATTCTTTGATAGATTATACTTAATTCATGATGAGTATCATATATTGTATTTTTTTCTCCCATATTTTATCTATTTTTATATATAAATAAATGTTATTCAGGTATTTTAAGTGTCTTCTTCAGGTAATCCTATTCATACAAGGAGATGGCATGAAATCAGAGCCGGATTAGGAAACAAAACCCAGAAAAGAGTTCAAAGAGAGCAAAGCTACAAGATTAAAATACGTTAAAGAGTCAAAGTCAAATACAGTCAAGAGAATCACAAGTACAAGATAAAAGACTCGTGCTGAAGAAAAACGAGAATTTTTTATCCTAATATTGCCACTAAATGGCTGCATTTGCCGCCAAATAGCAGCACAAAGTGGGCCCCGCGAGCTAATATTTCTTAGGTGGTTTCGTTGTAATTTTGTAGTTTTTCAATTATGTTAGAATTAGGTTTGAGTTCTGAAGCCTATATATTGGCTGTATCGTTGTATTCTAAAAAGAAGGCGGTAGTTTTGTACTCGTATTTTATTTAATAAAATTAGGATTAGGGTTTGCCGAAAGAGTGACGGCCATAATACCGGACTCCAGAGGTAATTCTCTTTGTTCTTTAATTTTTCCATAGTTAATTTATTTAAATTGCTTTCTAGTTTAGGTTCACTTTCTAGATTAGATTTAATTGTGTTTATGAATAAAAATTGGATTTTGCTTACTCGAACTATGTGTAACTAATTTTCTTTAGCCCTAGGATGTAAATGAAATTAGTTTAATAGATCTAATAGGATTTATCTCATCTTCTTCCAAAAAATAAAGTTATAATTTTTCTATAAATAAATAAAATATAGAGTTCGTAAATCATAATTGTTTGATAGATTATGCTTAATTAATATTTTGATAATCTATAATTAGATGAGCTTTGGAATTCATATTCTTTGTTTATTTCTAGAATCATTAATAAGATTTTTCCTATAAATAAATTGACTTCAATAAACTTGTAAATCGAATTTTTTTGATAGGTTATACTTATGTTTGGTCTTTTGATAGCCTATATTTAGATTAGGGTTTGAAGTTTATTTCTTTGCTTTTGTTTATAAGATTTTCTACTTGATATAATTTATTTTTAAGAAAAGTGTTATTTTTTATGGTCTACACTTGCACATCAGTTGATGGGTTATACTTAAAGGCACTTAATTAAAATTAAATTAAAAATATCACCTTTTTAATATGTTACTTAACCGTGCATAATGAAAAAGTTAGGAAGAAAGAGATAATTCATTGTTAGGTTATTATTCTAATGGATTCGAAATCCTAGGCTAATATTTAGAACTTAAAACTCATACTTTCTATTTAAAAACTCTTTGTTAGTCCGTTAAATTATAGAATTAGTAAGAATCGTAAAATACTTGAGATCTCTGTGGGACAACCTGTTAAGCGCTACAACCGACACTGTACGCTTACAGTTAAATTATCACATCAATTCATATTTTGATAATATATATTTAGATGAGATTTGGAATTCATATTCTTTATTTTTATTTCTATAATTATTAACAAGATTTTTATATAAATAAATTGAAGAGAATAAACTTATGAATCTAATTTATTTGATAGGTTATACTTAAGTTTCGTCTTTTGATAGCCTATGCTTAGATTAGGGTTTGAAGTTTATTTCTTTATTTTTGTTTATAAGACTATCTACTAGATATAATTTGTTTTTAAAAAAGATATTATTCTTGATGATTTATACTTGCACATCACTTGATAGGTCATACTTAGATTAAAATCAAATTAAAAAGATCACCTTTTTAATGTATTGTTTGATCGTGCATAATTAAAAAGTTAGAAAAAAAGAGATAATTCATTATTGTTCGTCGCAAAAGTTCCTTCGCTTCCTTCCATTGAACACATCTTAGATTACAACGGAAGTGAACAAGATATAAAAAGAGAACAAACGAGAGGATTTTATAGTTCAATCTCTCTCTCTTTTACAATATTGTTGTTGGATCTGTGGCGATGGGATCTATAGTAGTTCCTTTGGACGATCGGTACGTTGAAATCTTCTCTTTTAAAGATATCGGCCGAATATAGACGATCTTCTCTGGTTTTGATTTGTTCAAGGCTCTCTCGCGTAACTCGAACTTCTCAAGAACTCCAGAAAGAAGATGGTGATTTTCTCTGATCTTCACGAACTCAAGGCTCTGTGCGTAACTTGAATTCTCCAAGATTTCAGAAGATGATCAGCAAAGGCTTCAAGGCTCTCTCGCGTACTTGAATTGCCAAAGGATCGATAGGAGACTTCCGATACCAAAAAGAAGACCCCTAGGGTTTCACCAGGAAGGTATTTATAGCCCCAGGTTAATACAAGAGTTTCTATCTAAATAGAACTCGTCATTCATCAAGGATTCCAATCAAATATCTTAGTTTTGATGGAATTCTGATTAGACTTGATTCGGGTATTTGGATAGGCCCAGAATCATAATCTCAATCAATTTAAAATTCTGGTTATCTGCTTACGCAGAGCTTTAATCGCATCAAAACGCGATGCTAAATAACCAAAACGCGGAGCTAACGCGGAGCTATTGATCATCTCCGCGTTTTACTCAAACGCGAGGCTAATACAAGCCAGATTGCGGAATCAACGCGGAGCTATTAAACATCTCCGCGTTTTATTCAAACGCAGGGTTAATGTAACCAAACGCGGGGCTATTGAATTGGCTCCGCGTTCTGTTGTGGAAAATCCTTTTAACTTAGAAATTTTCACTGCCAACAGAACCCCCTCCAAAGTTTTCAAAATGGCTTAGACTTCAGTAGATTTTGAAATACTTTGGATATTTAAACTGAAACGCAGAGTTAGAATACCAAGTCTATCTCGCATTATGCTCACTTACGCGGAGCTAATCAGCTTCACTTCGTCTTCAGTGAAATGAGTAATTATGTCATTAATTACCCTGAGTTTCCACGCCGACTACCAAGCGACGGAAATTCTATTTAAATAGAGCTCCCGGCTCATCTTCTTCTTCATCTCATCCGAAGAATTTTTGAGAACTCGAGTGACTCATGAATGATCTTCAACTGATCTTCGTTCAACTCTCCATAGATTTTCATCATTAGGATGTCTCTCCAGAGGAGTTTGGCTTTTCGCAAGTTAGCCGGCGTTGATGGCAGCAGCCGTGAAGGTAGACGCGACGGCGAACCAGTCTATGCAGCGTCTTCCGAAGGTAAAAACCTCATCTCTTGGTTTTCTAAGAACTATCCTGAGATATTTTGGCTTGATTTTAATCTGGACGATTACTTTGTCTTGTCGGCGAGATCACCGTTTTATTGTGTCGCCCCTGCGCTTGAAACACGGGGTTTTACTAGTAGTCTCAATGAATCCGCGAGGCTATCTTTGATTAGCAGTCGCGATGAATTGCGAGGCTATCTTTGATTAGCAGTCGCGATGAATTGCGAGGCTATCTTTGATTAGCAGTCGCTATGAATTGCGAGGCTATCTTTGATTAGCAGTCGCGATGAATTGAGGCTATCCTTGATTAGCAGTCGCTATGAATTTGAAAGAGAAGGAAAGAGCAGAAAGAAATCTTGTCCCCCTTTACGCGAAGTTATCGCATCATCCTCTGCGTTTAAAGCGCGAGGCTATTTCTTCAACTGTGCGCGGAGTTAGCTTAGCTCCGCGTTTTCACTCTTTTGGAAACTCTGTTCCTTTTGCAATAAGTTCAATCCTTTCTGAAGAGGAATGTATGCGGGTCCATCGATCTTCATCAGCAAGAGTAACTCTAAGGAAGTCAGAAGCATATGCTTTACAACATAGTTGCAAGTTTCAAGCTCTGGCTCCGAGAGATAAACTCCTGAAGGGGCTGTAAATAAGGAGCTGCAGCACTTGCAGTGCAGAATTGCAGCACTTGGAGTTCAGAATTGCGCTTCAGTGCAGCACTTTCCTTTCCTCTCGTGCTTCATTTCGGATGACAGATCCTAGTTGACATTTGCAGAGGAGATCTTTTGCATGTGAACCAGGGAACTGAGCTTCAACACCCCGTAGAGAAATTTTGAATTTCTTTTGCATGTGAACCAGGGAACTGAGCTTCAACACCCCGTAGAGAAGTCTTACTGTTTGATTATTGACAAGTTGATCATGTAAAAGCTTTTGGGAGAGCTATAACTCCCTCTTTGTAATCTCTTCTTTCTTTTATAAATAAAGGCAAATTATTTTCCTCTCTATCTGTCAGCTTCAATAAACTTGCTTGCTCAACAAATAGATGGTCAATAATTTTGGTAAAATAGTCTAAGGCACTTCTGCGTAATTTAGACTGATAACACCCAAATGATCGGATAAAGATCGCCTTAACTTAGATGGAAGCGCCTAATTGCACTCGTCAAAAATCTAAGTTTTTCCATGAAAACGCGAAGCTAAGGCACAGGCTATCCTCGCGTTTTGTAAAGTTGCGCGGAGTTAAACAACTTTGCATTTCCATAATCGTGCGAGGCTAATAGCTTCGTGTGTTGGAGAGTAACTGACCAGTCACTTTCTCCGAAATTCACACCGAATTCCAAGAGGCGGTTCCTTTCATTTAAAAGAAATCTCTATTTTTTATCCTTCTCACTCTATTTGAGAATTTTCCAGAAACTTAGAGATTCAGGCGATCAGAGTTCAGACGACCCGATCTTCTTCCGACCGAGTTTCTCCAGATTTTCAGTCAATTTTTCTCAGCAATGGAACCCAAAACTCATGCTACTTCTCGAGCTGCTCCATCTTCGGCGACTGGCGCAAGCAGTGGTGGCGGCGGCCAAGGCAGCGATGCGTCAGCCCACATTTCGCCTATCGGGGGTAAGAATCCTTCCATCGAGACTCTTTAGAACATTTCTAGAGTGATTTGGCTTAAACTTAACTGATCAATCAACTCTTTTACCGGCGAGATCGCCGTACTCCTGCCGTAAGGCTTGGAGAAGAAGAAAAGTCTCTGACTTTCTTCTTACGCGAAGTTATCGCGTCATCCTCGCGTTTTGAAGTGCGAGGCTATTTTGAGTAGCAGTCGCGCTGAAAACACGAGGCTATTTCAAGTAGCAGTCGCGCTAAAAACGCGAGGCTATTTCAAGTAGCAGTCGCGCTAAAAACGCGAGGCTATTTCAAGTAGCAGTCGCGCTAAAAACGCGAGGCTCTTTTAAGTAGCAGTCGCGCTGAAACGCGAGGCTATTTTAAGTAGCAGTCGCACTAAAACGCGAGGCTATTTTAAGTAGCAGTCGCGCTAAAAACGCGAGGCTCTTTTAAGTAGCAGTCGCGCTGAAAACGCGAGGCTCTTTTAAGTAGCAGTCGCGCTAAAAACGCGAGGCTATTTTAAGTAGCAGTCGCGCTAAAAACGAGAGGCTATTTTAAGTTCTGCGCGGTCTAATTTTTAGCTTCGCGCGGCGCTATTCTTAGCTTCGCGCGTTCTAATTTTTAGCTTCGCGCGTCCATACTTAGAGAATTTTTCTGTCTTATAGAAACTTCTCTCACTCTGGTGTTTCTTTGTGCAGTAGGGTATTCGATGGAATCTCTTCCCCACATGAATTACTTCGGCTTTGCTGGGGGTTCTGATCCCTCAGGCCAATTCCGTTTCATTACCATCCTGCCCTCGTACAAGCCAGACCCGAAGGATCGTAGGGAGAAGTTGATCAAGTATCATCCCACCACTGCGCAAGAAATCATAACTGACGCAGCCTTCGAAACTGTGAATAGAGAGGCGATGGAAAAACCCGCCTTCCTCTTTGGAGACCAGATGGATCAATCAGATGAGATCTTTTCTGAAGGGGAACGCGTTTGGTTATATAACTCAGGTGAAATGTTAATGTTTTTGCCTAGAATGGATCGTAGCTATCCTCTGGTCTATCTTCAGAGGCTGGCAATGCCTCGGGAATTAAAGTGGGGACTGACTCAAGAGTAAGATGGCGTCCCAACGGGCAAATTTGGTGCAAAAGGGGTTTATCAAGATGGTTCCCCCAGATGCATTACTGGCTTGCTTCCAGGCCGATTTGGCAAGGAGCTTCCAGTGGGAGAAGTCCCATCTCGTGCCCGGACTTTCTTAAGTGAGTTCTTGGCAAAGGATGGTCAGTACCCGGCTAGCGACTTCAGGATGCCTGGCTGGGTTCATTCTTCTAACAATATGTGATGGGCACGCCTTGTTCAGTACATGCTGGATTCCCACGAGCCCATTTTAAAGGATATTGGCTTGTATAAAACCATCAGGAATGTCCAATTCGGGTTTCCCCAGAGTGCTTATCACTTTTACTGCCTTTTGAAGATGTATAACCCTGAAACCTGTACTTTCTTTACTCCAGTGGGTAAGTTAGGGTTCGCTCTCCATGAGATGTTTGAGGTTTCTGGGCTCTCGATGGGCGAAGTCCCTTACGAGGAGTATATCCCTACCACCGATGAGTTGAACATGCTATTGGCGAGGGACGAGCGCATCCATGCCACATATTGGGAGATGATGTGCCATTATCATATTTGCGCTGACTTGACGGGTGCGCGTAATCACGGTATTGGCCACAAGAAGTGGGTCGAATATCTCTTTGCCAACTTAAATTCTAAGGATAGTTCGGCCATTATCCATGGTCATCCACCCATCTATAGCTCAGAGATTGATCACCGTATTGCTAAGGGCCGTCATCTATTATATTATACCACTGAATCCAATGAGAATGGATACGGTCCTGGTACTTCATTTAAGAGCTATCACTATCAAGCCCAGTTTTCGATCTCCAACAGAGGTCTCATTGCTGGGTTTTTGATGCTGTGGCTCAAAAGATGCGTCGTGCCGTCATTGCCCAAGGAAGCGATTGCAGTGACCGTGGTATATCCAGCGGTTCTTCTTGCATACGGCCGACCCCTTGGACTCCTTCCCGCCATGGTATGCAATTTGCAATATGGACTGAGGGTGCTCTGTCATGATTTCCTCCCTACTATTAAAGTCAAGGGGGAAGGAAAGGGCAAGTCGAAGGAGACTGCCCAGCCGAAAACTCCAAACCCTAGGGTGGAGATGCCCTACACCTATTTGATGGCGTGGCTCGTCTTGCACTTTCCCTCCTTAATGAGTGCACCAGAGCGTCGTTCGGGCGAAAAGTGCTTCCTTGTAGAACTGTATGAACGTTCTTCATGGAGGCAGAATTATATGTCCCAGATTCGGAAGACTCTTCGTAGCTTTCAGAATTACGAGATCTTCCGGTATTTTCCTGACTTTCCCGGCGGAGGATATGGGACAAGGCTGAAAGATGCCGTAGGAGCAGATAAGTTCACTACTTTATCTACAGGAGCGTTCTGGTGGCTTCTCAACATCCGTCCCGGACACTTGGTGTATCGTCAAGATCTCCAGTGTCAGATTGAGCCATATACTCCGAGTCGCTTTGCTCGCCAGTTTGGATATTCTCAACTTTATATGGGCAATCCAAATAAAGATCTCGCTTACGAGGGGAATTTATACGAAGGCGCTCGTGGCTGGTTCCATTTTGCAGCTGGCGGGACCGAGGCTGAATTCTCCTTGCCCCAGAAGGTGCCAGAATTGGCCATGACCCTCAGCTCCTGCAATTGGTTCAACATTGCGAATGCTGACGTGCCCGGCTTCTCTCTCAATCGCAGTTGTTGCAAAGAGATTGAAGCCTTCTATATTAGCCGCCAGGGTGCTTCTAGGGTAAGGATAAAAGGAATGGAAGAATTCCTTGGCGCTGCGGCTGAGCCTTCGGATGTCAGCGAATCAGACGATGATGCCGGTGATGATGACGACAATACTGGTGCTGGTGGAGTTCCTGAGCCTGTTGTCAGTTGTTCCCTGAGTCCAACTCTCAAACACCGCGGCGCTTTAAAGAAAAGGCCGGGTAAGAAGCAAAAACTGGCACAGGAAACTTTGATAGCCCCCCAAGAAGTGGCTATCAAACTTGCTTCCGACTTGTTGGCTTCAGCTGTACCCCCAGCGTTGGCAAGGGAGGATGAACCTGCTAAAACTCTAAGTGTTGCTGAGGTTTCGGCTCCTTCGGCCGTAGAGCCTGTGACAGAATCTGGGGCGCAACTACCGGGTAGCGAGATGGGTACATTGCTGGAAACGACAACGGCTCTCCCTTCAAGTCCGACAACTGGACTTGTATCGCCTGGTATGGCCTTTAGCATTTTATCTTTTGCCCGTTATTATTTTAACGTAATACTGCTTTTCTGGTCTTCTGAAGTGCAGGTGATCAACTTCTCTCGCCAATGCACTCGACTACCCAAGTAGAGTCTGACGATAGAATGGACCATTCTGGCTCTGTTGGTGGTATGGGTAGCTCTGCTGGTGAGTTTGCGGCTGATTATTCCACACCGGCTCCTGCCTCTGTTTCCTCTTCAATTCCCCCAATTGACGAATTGGGAAGTGACGAAAGAACAGAAGTCATTATCGCAGCTGCTGCTAAGGAGGCCACACCGTCTCCTAGTATGCCATCTCCAACACCAGTTTGCTCCACTGAGACATTTCCCATGGTCGTTGGCGTGCCTTCTCAGTCAGCGATTTTAACGTCGTCTGTTGTCGTGGCTGCTGAGATACCTGTAACTCTTCCTACTTCAAGCCTTCCAGCAGGAGAGGAAAATAATTTGAAATTCTCGTTCGAAGATGCTTCTCCCACCGGAGGAGCTTCAGGCGAAGTGATCCCATCTTCTCTTCCTGTTGGTGGGGGTACCCAAGTGATCTGTACTGACGGTACTTCGTCTGGGGTCTCCAGCTCTTCCAGATCTGCACTGGCTCTACTGGTCCCCCATATTATGAATTTAATGCAGGGACGGGCTTCTTCTTCTCCAATTCCAGTAACTACTGCTCCCTTACTCACGACACCTCTTTTGGCATTACCTACTTTGCCTACCGACACTGTAAATCCTCTTGAAAGACTTTTTGGCTTCACTGTCGAGGATTTTATGCATTTGTTAAGAAGATGTGTCGAGATGGTTCTTGCTGGCCATGATTTCTTCAACTTCGCACGTCCACTGTTACTCCGCTATTTAGGAAATATCGAAGAATTCGGTGGACAAGATCGAGCAGCTCCATACCGGGCCCGCCTTACAGCCTTAGAAGAGCAGGTGACCACGCTACACATACTCCGTCAGGCGGATGTGGAGGCGATCACTGAGATAGAGCTGGCGCGGCTTCGAGCAGAATCCTTATCTCAAAGAAATATTTTAAGGCAGCAGGAGGAGAGATGGTCTCAGGAGCTGACAGAGCTCCAGGCCAGTCGGGAATCTGTTCTTGGCGACCTGCAGAGGGTAAACTTCGGAATTGAGGAAAGTTAGGCGGCCATCTCTAAAGCCCAGGAGACGATTGCGAGAGCTCGAGCCACCTTGATAGAAAATGAACTCCGATTAGGAGAATCTGTCAAGAAACGGGAGATGTTGCTTGTCCAGCAGGAGCAGATTCAGCAGGAAGAGATGGCCAGGAATCGTGCCATAGAAGAATCTCGTCAGCAACAACTTACAATAAGTGATGATGAGTTGCGTAGGCAAGCTCAGCAAACCGTGGAGGCTTCTCATCGTAGAAATTTGGACGAGACAATAAACTAATTGAGACTTCTGGGAGGCCAATAGTTTCATCTCTCTTTACACTTTTATCTTCCTTTTAATAAGAACTTCGTAAACAGGAGAGAGATAACTTTACGATGTTTCTTTGAAATTCTTTTTGTATCTTCACCTTTTTAATAAAGATGATTCTTTTGACTCTTTTATTTGCCGGCTTCAAAACAGATTTGCTTGCCTAACAAATAACCTGTCGTCAAAACGATTTATCTCGGTATCGTTTATGCTCGATTTCTTGAACCGAAATAACAATTAAAGTTTAATATGGGATTTTTAGCAAACCCCCAGCTATTAACAGATTTGATTAGCCTTTACCAACTACCGTTTGAGTTGGGCTAGCCATATTATTTCCCTCAACATGGTGAGCTGTCGAGAACTACGTTTGGGCTTAAATGCCAAACTTTTCCTCTTCCCTTTACTTTATCGGTATTGGGCGATTCGTACTTTCACCCCAGCATGATGGGTTGGCGAGAAACTTGTTCTCTTCCCATTGCCTAGTTGGCGTTGGGCAATTCATACTTCTACCCCGGCATGATGGGTTGGCGAGAAACTTGTTCTCTTCCCATTGCCTAGTTGGCGTTGGGAAATTCATACTTTTACCCCGGCATGATGGGTTGGCGAGAAACTTGTTCTCTTCCCATTGCCTAGTTGGCGTTGGGAAATTCATACTTTTACCCCGGCATGATAGGTTGGCAAGAAACTCGTTCTCTTCCCATTGCCTAGTTGGCGTTGGGCAATTCATACTTTTACCCCGGCATGATAGGTTGGCGAGAAACTCGTTCTCTTCCCATTGCCTAGTTGGCGTTGGGCAATTCATACTTTTACCCCAGCATGATGGGTTGGTTAGAAACTCGTTCTCTTCCCATTGCCTAGTTGGCGTTGGGCAATTCATACTTTTACCCCAGCATGATGGGTTGGCGAGAAACTTGTTCTCTTCCCATTGCCTAGTTGGCGTTGGGCAATTCATACTTTTACCCCAGCATGATGGGTTGGCGAGAAACTTGTTCTCTTCCCATTGCCTAGTTGGCGTTGGGCAATTCATACTTTTACCCCTGCATGATGGGTTGGCGAGAAACTTGTTCTCTTCCCATTGCCTAGTTGGCGTTGGGCAATTCATACTTCTACCCCGGCATGATGGGTTGGTGAGAAACTTGTTCTCTTCCCATTGCCTAGTTGGCGTTGGGCAATTCATACTTTTACCCCGGCATGATGGGTTGGCGAGAAACTCGTTCTCTTCCCATTGCCTAGTTGGCGTTGGGCAATTCAAACTTTTACCCCGGCATGATAGGTTGGCAAGAAACTCGTTCTCTTCCCATTGCCTAGTAGGCGTTGGGCAATTCATACTTTTACCCCAGCATGATGGGTTGGCGAGAAACTCGTTCTCTTCCCATTACCTAATTGGCGTTGGGCAATTCATACTTTTACCCCAGCATGATGGGTTGGCGAGAAACTTGTTCTCTTCCCATTGCCTAGTTGGCGTTGGGCAATTCATACTTTTACCCCAGCATGATGGGTTGGCGAGAAACTTGTTCTCTTCCCATTGCCTAGTTGGCGTTGGGCAATTCATACTTTTACCCCAGCATGATGGGTTGGCGAGAAACTTGTTCTCTTCCCATTGCCTAGTTGGCGTTGGGCAATTCATACTTTTACCCCTGCATGATGGGTTGGCGAGAAACTTGTTCTCTTCCCATTGCCTAGTTGGCGTTGGGCAATTCATACTTCTACCCCGGCATGATGGGTTGGCAAGAAACTTGTTCTCTTCCCATTGCCTAGTTGGCGTTGGGCAATTCATACTTTTACCCCGGCATGATAGGTTGGCGAGAAACTCGTTCTCTTCCCATTGCCTAGTTGGCGTTGGGCAATTCATACTTTTACCCCGGCATGATGGGTTGGCGAGAAACTTGTTCTCTTCCCATTGCCTAGTTGGCGTTGGGCAATTCATACTTTTACCCCAGCATGATGGGTTGGCGAGAAACTTGTTCTCTTCCCATTGCCTAGTTGGCGTTGGGCAATTCATACTTTTACCCCTGCATGATGGGTTGGCGAGAAACTTGTTCTCTTCCCATTGCCTAGTTGGCGTTGGGCAATTCATACTTCTACCCAGGCATGATGGGTTGGCGAGAAACTTGTTCTCTTCCCATTGCCTAGTTGGCGTTGGGCAATTCATACTTCTACCCCGGCATGATGGGTTGGCGAGAAACTTGTTCTCTTCCCATTGCCTAGTTGGCGTTGGGCAATTCATACTTTTACCCCGGCATGATGGGTTGGCGAGAAACTCGTTCTCTTCCCATTGCCTAGTTGGCGTTGGGCAATTCATACTTTTACCCCGGCATGATAGGTTGGCAAGAAACTCGTTCTCTTCCCATTGCCTAGTTGGCATTGGGCAATTCATACTTTTACCCCGGCATGATGGGTTGGCGAGAAACTCGTTCTCTTCCCATTGCCTAGTTGGCGTTGAGCAATTCATACTTTTACCCCAGCATGATGGGTTGGCGAGAAACTTGTTCTCTTCCCATTGCCTAGTTGGCGTTGGGCAATTCATACTTTTACCCCAGCATGATGGGTTGGCGAGAAACTTGTTCTCTTCCCATTGCCTAGTTGGCGTTGGGCAATTCATACTTTTACCCCAGCATGATGGGTTGGCGAGAAACTTGTTCTCTTCCCATTGCCTAGTTGGCGTTGGGCAATTCATACTTTTACCCCAGCATGATGGGTTGGCGATAAACTTATTCTCTTCCCATTGCCTAGTTGGCGTTGGGCAATTTATACTTTTACCCCAGTATGATGGATTGGCGAGAAACTTGTTCTCTTCCCATTGCCTAGTTGGCGTTGGGCAATTCATACTTTTACCCCAGTATGATGGGTTGGCGAGAAACTTGTTCTCTTCCCATTGCCTAGTTGGCGTTGGGCGATTCATACTTTTTAGGTCAGAGGCGCTTAATTACACATGCCTAAAAGAAGATTGGGGGTTGTTCAAACTTGAGAACTAAGCACACCATGTTTTGGGTCAGAGGTGCGAAACTGCGCATGCCCAAGAAAAGACTGATGGTGGTTCAAACTTGAGAACCAAACTGGAGGCGGTTCAAGGCTCTCTCGCGTAACTCGAACTGGATACTCCAAACACACCAGGGTTTAGGTCAGAGGCGCACAATGCGCATGCCTAAGAAAAGACTGGAGGTGGTTCAAACTTGAGAACCAAACGCACCAGGTTTAGGTCAGAGGCGCTCAATGCGCATGCCTAAGAAAAGACTGGAGGTGGTTCAAACTTTAGAACCAAACACACCAGGTTTAGGTCAGAGGCGCCAAACTGCGCATGCCTAATAAAAGAGACTAGAGGTGGTTCAAATTTGAGAACCAAACACACCATGTTTACTGGGTTAAAATCACCAGAATAGAAGAAGTCCAAGTGCTCATCTGCGTAACTTGGATAAATTGGAGGCTTATACTCCCAGAGATATTAAGCATAGTATTTCTTCAGAAATTTGCCATTGATCGGCATCATCATCCTATCGCCGTTTTGATTCGTCAAACGATAAGCTCCACTGGAGTACACTGTCTCCACAATGAACGGTCCTTCCCACTTGGGTTCAAATTTACCCTTAGTCTTGTGGGTTAGCACCATTGGCCTTTTAACAGCCAGAACCAAGTCTCCTTGTTTAAAGGTCCTCGGTTTAACGTTCTTATTAAACGTATGAGCAATTCGGGCTTGATACATGAGACGCTTTTCATTCAACGCCTCTAGTTCTTGCAATCTTTGCTGATGGCGCTCTTCTGTCGTCATCTTTGTGGCTAAAGCCACTCTTAATGAAGGAATCTGGACTTCGAGAGGCAAGACGGCCTCGCTTCCATAGACCAAAGAGAACGGGGTAGTTTTAGTCGGGGTGTGAACGGTGGTGCGATAAGCCCACAGGCACTCTCCTAGCTTTTCATCCCAATCTCGTTTATTGGAAGAGTCGAACATCCGAAGGAGTTTAATAATCGTCTTGTTGAAGGCTTCAGCCAACCCATTAGTTGCGGGGTTATATGGCGTTGAAGCAATATCTTTGATTCTGAACTTATTACAGAATCTGTAGAATTCCTGACTGATGAATTGCGGACCATTATCATGAATAATCCGTCGGAGGACGCCGAAGCGGTAAATGGCATGATGCTTGACGAACTTTATCACATCTGCCGTTTTCACCTCTTTCATGGGCACGGCTTCGGCCCATTTTGAAAAATAATCGGTTATTGCAAGAATAAACCGATGTCCTCTGGATGACGGGGGAGTTATTGGCCCTACAATGTCCATTCCCCAGGCTTCAAATGGCCAGCTTGCGACGGTATTGTGCAAGTATTCTTGGGGTTGATGAATAAAATTGGCATGTATTTGGCATGCATGACATCGTTTAGCGTATGCCATTGCTTCCGTAACCATGCTCGGCTAGTAGTACCCCAGCCTTCTTATACGGTCTCCAAGTTTGGGACCGGGCTGATGAGCTTCACATATTCCATCATGTGTTTCTTTCAGCACTTGTTCTGCTTCTGCTTTCGATATGCAGCGTAGCAATAGACCACATCTTGACATTCTATACAAAGTCTGAAGTTTATGGTCATTATAAAATCTTTGGGCCTTTCTCTTTACTGAGATGGCTTCCTTAGGATCTTCTGGTAATATCCCATGCAAGGCATAATACACAAACGGAAATCGCCAATCACGGGATTCTAACTTTAAGCCAATCTGGCATACCTCTTCGGTTTGAGATACCACATCTGGGTGGAGGAGTTCTCTACTACCAATGGTGATGCTTTTAGCTTCACCTGGCGGGATTGTCAGCATTGCGGCTAATGCGGCAAGAGCATCTGCATAAACGTTCTCGTTTCGAGATACGTGATATATATAGAATTGTTCAAAATATCCTGCTAGCTCAATAGCTAGCTGATGATAGGGGATGAGGGCTTCATGTCTGACTTCATACTCACCTGTCATCTGATTGACAATGAGCTTAGAATCTCCATATGCCTCTAGATGGTTCACCCCCAGTTGCAGAGCTATTTTTAAGCCGATAATAAGCGCATTGTACTCCGCTACATTATTAGTGCACGGTTCTATTAATGAGTAACCGTTAGGCAATATATGTTTATGTGGGGATATTAGTACAACCCCCACTACAGCAGCAAATCGTCTTGCGGCACCATCAAAGAACATTTGCCAAGGCTGTTCTCCGGTAACTGTGTTAACTTCTGATGTCTGCTTTAATTTGGACCAAATTGGATGGTCTGCAAGGAAATCAGCGATTGCCTGTCCCTTCATGGCCTTTTGAGGGACAAAATGTATGTCATAGGGCGATAGTAAGAGCGCCCATTTTGCCAATCGGCCATTTAAGGATCCCGGTTTTGTCAGCAGAATCTTCAGGGGATTAACCCGTGATATGACATGAATTGTTTGCCCCGAAAGGTAGTGTCACATTTTCTGAACAGCAAACACTAGGGCTAAACATTCTTTTTCAATCGGGGTATACCGTTGTTCGGCCCCAATCATTGTTCTACTTAAATAGTAGAGGGCATGTTCATGGCCGTGCTCATTATATTGAGCAAGTAATGCTCCTAAAGCATTATCCATGGCCCTTACATATATAAGGAAGGGCTGCCCAGGGGCTGGTGCCATTAGTACAGGAGGCTTAGTAAGGTACTCCTTGAGGTCATCAAATGCCTGCTGACATGCCTCATCCCATATGAAAGACACTCCCTTCTTCATAAGTTTGGAGAATGGTTGGCATCGTCCAGATAAGTTGGATATGAAGCGCCGAATATAAGCGAGCTTTCCTTGTAATCCCCTTAGTTCCTTAAGATTGCGGGGAGGCGGCATTTCGCTAATCGCTTTTACCTTTTCCGGGTCGAGGAAAATTCCTTTTGAAGTTATTACGAACCCTAGAAACTTCCCGCTGGATACCCCCATGAACGACTTGGTAGGATTCATCTTCAAGTGATGTTTCCGCATAAGATCGAAGACCACTCTTAAATCGTGAAGATGATCTTCTTTGTCTTTACTTTTAACTGCTAAGTCATCCACATAGCACTCCACTGTTCTGCGTAGGTGTTCTTTAAATATGGCGCTCATTGCGCGTTGGTAAGTGGCACCTGCATTCTTTAATCCGAATGGCATCACCGTATAACAGTATACCCCCTGTGGCGTTCTGAAAGCTGTATACTTTTCATCATCCGGGTGCATCTTGATTTGGTTATAACCTGAGAAGCCATCCATAAAGGACATCCTCTCATAACCGCAAGTATTATCGATCATCACGTCGGTGATGGGGAGTGGAAATTCATCCTTGGGACATGCAGCGTTCAGATCTCGAAAGTCAATGCATATTCGGATTTTGCCATTCTTTTTGCGGACTGGCACTATGTTTGCCACCCAGTCTGGGTGTTGTTCTTCACGGATGAACCCGGATTGTATAAGCTTGTTGACCTCAGCAACTATTGCCTCCATCAATTCCGGTCGAAAACGCCTCTGTTGTTGTTTAACAGGTTTGACATCTTCTTTTATATTTAACCGGTGTATGGCAATTTGAGGGTCAAGCCCAGGCATATCTTCATAACTCCATGCGAACACATCTATATACTCTTTGATAAGGGATATAAGTTCCTCTTTTTCTAAAGGAGTTAGTGTGTCGCTTATGAAAATGGGTTTCGTATTTTCTTCCGTTCCCATGTTAATCTGTATTAATTTGTCTTCTGTAGGCGGGTCACGCTGTTCAAAGCGGACATCCCAGAGAGTATCCATGTGCTTAGCCCAAGCGTCATTTTGAATATCAATTGGTTCCTCGTCGCTTTCTGGCGCGGCTGAAACCATATTGATCGTCAAAGATTGAAACCAAGCACCGGTGCTTATATCTGAATCATGATCTGGTGAAGATGTTTCTTCTTTATCCGAAGAACTCTCTTCATCCTTGGATGGCGATGAGGGTGGAGTAGACACATAGCCCAACCCCCTGCGGGTCTTCAGATAATAATCAGGGCTCTTTCCTCTCGGTCTAAACGAGGGTATGAGATTCCGTCGCCCTTTTCCAAAGTTTAATCCCAGCTTCTGGGTAAAATTATATCCAATTTTCTCCATCATCTGTCGGGACCTTTGCTCATATAAGTGAACTTGAGGTGATGTTTGTTCATCACTTTCACTACTTTGTCTCTGTCGAGGCGACGTGGCCACTTTGCCGAACATGATCGGCCTTTGGGACTTCTGTCGGGGAGGCACTTCAAAGAAGTGCCCTTGATCCTCGGTTATTTTTAATTGAGAGAAGAGGGAAGACCTGAGGGGCAAATGATATGCCGTCAGAACTTCAAGTTCGGTCAGGCCATCCGCTTCGGTGGAGGTACAAGAGGGCTCAGACTCAGTAGCTACAGTATGCTCGTAGACTAACTTTACATTTTCATTAATAACCCATTCACTTTCTATTACATCCACTATATTATCAAGACCTAAGCTAAGATCTAGGTGAGGTTTGATTTCGTAATCACCCCCATCATCTTCTCCAAGGAGCTCGTACTCAGTGTCGGCTTCATTGCCACTGTCGTCGGGCTTTGAAGACTTGCTAAGACTGTCATTGGAGGCTTCATGTGCTGGCTTGTAGAGTGCAGCGTCTGTGAAGTAATTTTCCAACCCTTTGAATGGCTGCTTGTCAGCAATTAGTGTCCGGACCTCTCCTTCCTCATCGCAATATTTCATGCACTGGTGAAGTGTCGACGGAACTATCATATGAAAGTCGATCCAAGGTCGCCCCAATAAAATATTGTAGGAGGTATCAGCATCAATTACGTAGCATGTAACCTCCGTTTTCAAGTCTCCAATTTGACACCGCAATCGGATCTTACCAAGAGGATGGCTATTATTAGCATTGAATCCATAGATGGTAGTGTGTGTAGGTGTCAAGCGATGAAGGGAAATCCCCAACAGCTGCATCAATCTACTGGGCACGGCGCTGAGTGCAGAACCTGGATCAATCTGAATTCGGTCCACTTTTGTGGACCCGACATATCTAGTGAAATATAAAGGCCTATTATGCTTTATATTCCTCACCTGCATGTCTTCTGGAGAGAAGATGATTTGTGGGACTTGCCTCCTCACTTGATGACAGTGGGGGCAAGAGTTCCGCTCTTCGATGGCCGGCTCGATAATCTGAGCTAGGAACGACTCAGAGTCTGCCAAGGCCTCTCTTAGAGCTTCACGTGTTGATTTTGATAATCTCAACAATTCGTAAAGCGTTACTCGCGCTGGGATGTTAGCCAACTGCGCAATTATGTCAAATTCGAAGGGAGTTTCTTTGGCTCCTTCATCTCTGGTAGGATTCTTCTGGAAACGAAGTCCTTTCTGCTTCGCAGGCTTTGCGAGTTCTGCATAGATATCTTTTGGATCCACTCTGGTGTAGTCCTTAAGATATGTCTTTCCAGATCGAGTACCGGAAGGGCCTGCCCCATCTTGATGGGTGGCCATAGTTTCGGATTCTTCTTCAGAATCTGTGAAGGCCCCCGAAGCTATATATTTTCCCTTTATATCCGCAGAAATGGCATTGACAGCCCGCTTCTTCTCTAGACCTTTTGAAGCAGTCCATTGTTCATCTTCCAATAAGTCGGAGTGAACCCACATAACTTCCCCCTTTTGGGTTGTTACGGGGACAAGTCCCTCTTGGGCTTTGTTGTGCGGATCAAGATTCTTCGTGACCATCTTACCCTTAGGGATTGGGGTCACTCCTGCGGGAAACTCGTGGGTTCCAACCACTATGCTTGCCATATTGGCAGTGACCTTCTTCTGCTCTTCCTTAAGCGTCAGAACCCCAGCTTCTATTAGTGCTTGGATCCTGTTCTTAAGGGGAAAACAATCCCGGGTGGGGTGTCCAACAATCCGGTGATAGAGACAGTAGTGGGGATCTTTTGTCTTACCAACGTCTTCTGGCTTCTTATTCTCTGGAAGTTTTAGCATTCCCTTCTTTTGGAGCAGGTGAAAGAGGACTGGTGTCTGTTCAGTTTTGAAAGTGTAATTCCTTTCTTGCTGCGGTCTAATTTGCCTTGACCCTCGTTGACCTTGAGATTTCGGTTCTGGCGGAGGACTGGTTTTCTGAGGAGCAGTTTCTGATGACATTACTGCTTTCCCTTTATTCTTGTTGTTGTTGTTTTGGGTATATGATTTACTACCCCCAGCACTTCTTGGCCCGCAGGACTCTTCAACTCGGTGAATCAAGTCTTCAGCTTGCTCTCCTTGTTTGAGCAGGTCCCTCCACGTCTTAGACTCTACGGCCCCCATTTTGAGGAGCACATTGGTCTTAAGGTTGTGTCGACAGGTTTCGACTAGAGTTTCCTGGATCATTCCGTGTTTACAATGTACGGACTTCTCCCGGAATCTTTCTATGAAATCTTTAACCGCTTCTTGTTCCCCCTGCCTAGTTGCAAGGAGGGAATGAACCGTAATCTCGGTGTCATCCTCGAAGAAACGTGAGAGAAATAATTTCTCAACATCTAACCAGGTATTAATAGTACCTGGGGGCAGCTGCATGAACCAAGTAAAGGCAGGCCCTCGCAAAGTACTTGCAAATACTTTGGTCATGATGGGATCATTACCCATTAAGTATCCTGCTTGGGACAAGAAATAATAGATGTGCTGACTGGGCGATCCCTTCCCGTCATAGGGCTCCAACTTGAGCGGCTTATACTTTGGAGGATAGGGTACCACATCCCATTCTGCTGGATATGGTCTAAAGACTCCTGACTCCTTCAACTCTTTTTTACGCATCAAGGCTTCGAGTTGATTCTGTAACTTTTCAAGCTTTTCTTCATGCGGATCATGGAAAGAAAATCTATCTTCTTCCTCATGCATCGAGTGGGCTTTCTCCTCCTGTTCTTCTTCATTTGGAGTCTTCTTGCCCTGTTTAGCATTATCTTCAACAACTTTTAAAAGTAGCATCTTAAGGTCTTCAATCGTTTTCTGTTGCTCTCGAATCATTCTTTCTTGAGCCTCAAATCTCTGATTGATATCACCAGATTTATCTGCCATGTGCGATGCTGACTTCTGTAGCCGAGACGATATAGAGGATGGGGGCGAGGCTATAGCGGAATTATCGCTGTTCTCGTCGTAAGAACCCCCTGCGAGCTTCTTATAATTTCGGGGCGGGACGGCTCCTGATCTTAGTCGAGTAATACGATGAAGTTCATCATCGCTCGATTCTGAATCATCATCCATCTCTGCAATTTTCTTCCCTTTTCCTACCATGTTGGAAGTTACAGCTCTCCCTTGTTTCAGGGGAGTGGTTCTTGTCTTCTTAGCAGGATTCTGGTTTGACTCATTTAATTGGTCGAACACAGATATCCTGTTCTTGCTGCAGCCACAGTTATTCATCACGGCTGATACTGCTGTCATAAGTTGCTGGCAATGGCAACTATATTCAACTTGAAGTTGGTCTATGCCTCTCTTTTTAGAGAGATGCTCCCTGAGGTCAGTGTTTCTAGCCATGGAATCAAGAGGTCCATTCAACTCTTGAGAGTGTTTAGGAATCCACTGAAGCTTCTTTGATTGATCAACCCTGACTCTGGGGTCGAACCGATCCTCGCGTGGCTTAGGAATAGCCTCGCGTTTCATATTGCGGGCCTGAAGAATAGCTCCGTGCTTATCCATACTAGCCTCGCGTTTCTCGCTGGCTTGGTGTGTCCTTGGAAGTTTAGCTTCTGGAATAATAGCCCCGCGTGAAGGGAAGTTCTTGCACGCTGGCTTATCTTTGCGATTAACGCAGATCATAGCTTCGCGCTTAGCGCGGTTTTTACGACTGACAACTATCTGCCAATCATCTTCCCGTTCCTTGTGGGTGTCAGAAGTCTTGCGTTTATTGCAAGTATCACTGGCTTCGCGTCTCTCGCTAGGCACAGTAATAGCCTCGCGTGGAGAATCACACGCTGGCTTTGAATAATTTTTATACTCGCATAACTCGCGAGTGTTGGGTATTCTGCGACTAGCGCAACCCTTACTGGCTTCGCGTCTCTCGCTAGGCACAGTAATAGCCTCGCGCGGAGAATCACACGCTGGCCTTGAATAATTTTTATACTCGCGTAACTCGCGAGTGTCAGGAATCTTGCGTAACTCGCCAGTATTACCAGTCTCGCGTGGAAAATCACACGCTGGTTTTTCCTTGCTTTTAAGGCAAGTTGTATCTTCGCGTTTAACGCGGTAGAGATTGGTCTCGCGGGTAGCGCGAGCCAATTTGCGAGGGACCATAGCCTCGCGTCCTCTAGAGTTAGCTCCGCGTCCAAGGCAGGCTTTGAGGGCTCTACGCCTCGCTCTCCGGTTCCTGTTCCGGAGTTGGGTCCTGGTCAGTCCAGTTCCCACGTCTTCTTCGGCAATCGGAAGCTCTTCCTCGACTAGGACTTCTTGTGTGGACTCTGGCGCTATAACCGTAGTCTCCAAGGATCCCCGTCTCTCGGTGGATACCTTTCTACCCGTCACTCGGGTATTGGAGTACATACGGCGATAGTACCGTGTCTCATCCAAGTCACCTGATCCGGAGGAGAGGAACTCCTCGTACTTCTGCTGGTCGATTTCAACGACCAGCGTGTCTACTTCGGATCCGATCAAATCAACGTCCGATTGCGCCACAATCTCTTCATCAGTGAAAGAGATGGCTCCCACTGTGGTCGCCAGTTTGTTCGTCATAAAAGTTCCTTCGCTTCCTTCCATTGAACACATCTTAGATTACAACAGAAGTGAACAAGATATAAAAAGAGAACAAACGAGAGGATTTTATAGTTCAATCTCTCTCTTTTACAATATTGTTGTGGGATCTGTGGCGATGGGATCTATAGTAGTTCCTTTGGACGATCGGTACGTTGAAATCTTCTCTTTTAAAGATATCGGCCGAATATAGACGATCTTCTCTGGTTTTGATTTGTTCAAGGCTCTCTCGCGTAACTCGAACTTCTCAAGAACTCCAGAAAGAAGATGGTGATTTTCTCTGATCTTCACGAACTCAAGGCTCTGTGCGTAACTTGAATTCTCCAAGATTTCAGAAGATGATCAGCAAAGACTTCAAGGCTCTCTCGCGTACTTGAATTGCCAAAGGATCGATAGAAGACTTCCGATGCCAAAAAGAAGACCCCTAGGGTTTCACCAGGAAGGTATTTATAGCCCCAGGTTAATGCAAGAGTTTCTATCTAAATAGAACTCATCATTCATCAAGGATTCCAATCAAATATCTTAGTTTTGATGGAATTCTGATTAGACTTGATTCGGGTATTTGGATAGGCCCAGAATCATAATCTCAATCAATTTAAAATTCTGGTTATCTACTTACGCGGAGCTTTAATCGCATCAAAACGCGACGCTAAATAACCAAAACGCGGAGCTAACACGGAGTTATTGATCATCTCCGCGTTTTACTCAAACGCGAGGCTAATACAAGCCAGATTGCGGAATCAACGCGGAGCTATTAAATATCTCCGCGTTTATTCAAACGCAGGGTTAATGTAACCAAACGCGGGGCTATTGAATTGGCTCCGCGTTCTGTTGTGGAAAATCCTTTTAACTTAGAAATTTTCACTGCCAACAATTATTAGGTTATTGTTCTAGTGGATTAGAAATTCTAGGCTAAATTTTAGGACTTAAAACTAATCTTCTCAATTTAGAATCTCATTGTTAACTTGATAGGACTAAATAATTAGTGAGAATAGCAAAATACCTTAGATCCCTGTGGGAACGACCTGTATAGTACTACACCAATACTGTGCGCTTGCAGTAGAATTTTTACATCAAGTTTTTGGCGCCGTTGCCGAGGATCGACAATATTTTTCTTACTTTTTCTAACGTTTTACGGGTTAACAGTGTGTGTTGAGTGTGCAGGGATATGGAAATTCAGATACAGGAAGCAAAAAAGGACAAGAAAATCCTCGGAATTACACTGCAAAAACCAGAGAGCAAACCTCTCTGGTTTTTCTGCAAAATATCAGCAATTGCCACCATTTAGCAGCACTTTTGCTGAGTTTCTCCCCCTCTTTTTCTCTGATTCTGTATTTTGGGTCTCTGGTTCTGTAAAAAATACAAAAAAAATAATTAAAAAAGGTAGAAAGAGTAGGAATCACATTTTTTTCTTTGATCATATCTCTTCCACCGTTTTATCTTCACCACACCCCACTTCTTACATTAGTTTAGAAAATTTATGCATCCACTCACGGTTGCTGGTTCATGTCACATTGGACCCGTGATCAATTTAGTCGACTAGTGAGAACAGATTTGTTCATGGGAGACAAGATGGACCGACCGATCTCAATCCTTCGGGATCGATATTATCCATTGCGCACATCACTACCATCATGCATAAAACTTCCACACGCAGTGGGTAATCACTATGAATTGAAGCCGAAGTATATCAGCATGCTTCCTAAATTTACTGGTTCTGATTCTAAGGATACATATCTCTTTATCAGTGAATTTCAGGAGGTGTGCGTGATGATTAAACTGCAGCACTTATTGGAGGATGCAATTAAACTCTGCTTCATCCCATTCGCTCTCAAAGATAATGCCAAGAAGTGGTTGTACAGTATGCCTACTGATTCAATCACTACTGGGGATGAATTTGTTGTAGTAATTCTTAAGAAGTATTATCCCACGCATAGGAAGGGAAATTCGAAACCAAATTAATCAATTCCATCAAGTGCTGGGAGAACCCTTCTAGAAATACTTAGAACGGTTCAAGGATCTATTAGCTCAGTGCCCCCACCATATGATAGAAAAGTGGCGGTTGTGTCAAATCATGTATAAAGAACTCGATTACACATCCAAAACTCTTCTTGAGTCCATGTGTCAGGGGGTTTATGAGAAAAAATGAGGATAAAGCATGGGACTTTCTTGAGAACCTATCGTGGAAAACTATGCAGTGGGAGAGTCCCGCTGAGAAACCCCATGTGTCAACTTCTGCGCATAAGGATGGGATCCATAGCATCAACAGATCTATAGCTGTCAAAGTTATGATTGCAGCCCTTATGCGGAGAATTGAGGCATTGGAGACTCCTAGTGCTCCACCAGTGGGTCAAGTAAATCAAATTCAAGTTCTCACATGCTTTAATTATGGAACTCCAAATTATGTTTTGGAGGAGTGTTCATTATTGATAAATCTCATGGGTCCCACCTTTGAGTAGGCTAATGCCTTGTATCAACAACCCATGAATAATTCTTACACTCCTACATATAATCCTGGTTAGAGGAACCTTCCAAATCTCTCATGGGGTCAGAGGCGATATCAGGGACCCACAATACTAATATGTAGCCTCCAGCCAATGGTCAGTTTCAAAGACCAAAAGTGGGTGCTTATCAATACCCAAATGCTTCAAATTAAGGCAATAACCAGAGTAGAGCACCTGCACATAATCAATCATATCCACAGCAGGGTCTATTAATGATTATGACAGACGGCTAAAGACACTTGAAAGGGATGTGGAGAACCTTTTCAAGACGACGTCCAATTTAGACACACAACACAAAATTTAATGAAAGTGTCTACTGATTTTATACAATGGACCGACCAACAACTTCTTGCAAGTTCTAAGTCGATAAAAAATATAGAGCAGCAGGTTGGACAGTTAGCCACACAGCTGAGTGAACGGGGACTGGGTACCTTTTGAGCCAACCAATAATAAACCCAAACTCTAACTCATCTCAGTCTGTTTCATCCCATGTTCACCAATGCAATTCCATTCACACGCTCAGATCTAGCAAGCAAGTGAATAATAATATAGCCATGCCCTCTGATCTCACTCCTACTATTTTGCAGGCTAAACCATTTTTTCCATCTCTTTCTCCACATCGATCTCCATTATCATCACATACTCATTTGGAAGAATCTGTTTCTAAGTGGAAAGCATCATATCCCAATCGGTTTAGGAAGCCTTCACTGCAAGTAAAGAAGATTCATGAAATATTTCAGCAGGTGAAGGTTAATATTCTACTCCTTGATATTATACAACAGGTTCCTACTTATACCAAGTTTCTCAAGAATTTGTGTACTATGAAACAAGTAAGAAACGTTCCTGAGAAAGTTCTTCTTGCTGCAAATATATCACATATGCTCTCTAACTCCTTACATATCAAATACAAAAATTCAGGTTCTCCCACAATCTCATGCATCATTGGGAACACTACATTTGATAGAGTATTGCTTGATTTAGGAGCAAGTGTCAACTTTCTTTCCTATACTGTTTATCAGCTGTTTGAGTTAGGAAAACTTCAACCTACCAAGGTCACATTACAGCTAGCTGATCATTCGATCAAGAGACCACTTGGTATGGTTGAAGATGTGCTCATTAAGGTTAGCAAGTTCATCTTTCCTATAGATTTTATTGTATTGGAAACTGACCCGATTTTCAATCCACGGAATCAAATTCTCGTTATCATGGGTTGATAATTCCTTGCAACATCAAATGCATTAATTGATTGTATGAGTGGCCTCATGAAGCTATCATTTGGGAATATGACTGTCGCATTGAACATATTCAATATGGATGGGCACACAATGAGCTCCCTCATTGAGATAAACATGATTAACAATTTGCACTCTCATTCTACCTCTTGCACTGATGATGAACTCTCATTTGAGCAAATTTTCGAAAATGAGCTCATATTATTATATGAATTGGCTATACCGATGATGTTACTTGTGCAAGAATGCTATTGATTTATAAGGAAACTTTTGAGAATTTGTATGCAGAGAAGCTCGCATTACTTCATGAGTTAGAAGGGCCACCACCACATTCACTTGATCATATAGCACTCTTCTCACCTCACGATATTTCTACATATATGCTTGTTACTAACGATGATTGGAAGGTTTATAATGAAGAATTTTTTAACCCAATTATTAATGCTTACATCTGGACAAAGAAAAAGTAAGTGGGGCATAAGATACAGATAGGTAATTTCGTGACTTGTAGCAGGATGCCGAGATACAATAATGCACCCACTTCACGTTTAAAACGCACAGCAATCGTGATTCCTACGAAAGTGAGTTAGGATTTTTTTTCTTTTAGATTTAGATTTTAAAAGTGATTAGTGCCATATATTGTATATTTATAGCTTCCATATTATCTATTTTTATATAAAAATAATGCTACTCCGGTATTTTTAGTGTGCTTTTCAGATAAACCTATTTCTACAAAGAGCTGGCATAAACTCAAAGCCGAATTAGGAAACCAAGTTCAGAAAAGAGTTAAAAGTGAGCAAAACTATAAGACTATGATGTTCTAGAGAGATAAAATTCAATACAGTTATCAAAATCAAAATAACAAGATAAGAAACTCATATCAAAATAACAAGATAAGAAACTCATACAGAAGAAAGACTAGGAAAAATCTTCAAGCTCTTGCCGCTATTTGGCGGCAAAGAGGGGCCCACTCTGGGTGAAAATTTTGCAGGGGCTTCGATATAATTTTTTAGTTTTTGACTTTTATTCAGATTAGGGTTTGATTTTACGAAACCTATATATTGGCCATATCCTTGTAATCTAGGTTTTCATGTTGAATATAGGATAGAATTTTGTACTCGTATTTATAAATAAAATTAGGGTTTTGCCGAAAGGATGACGGCCTGAATACCGTGCTCCAGAGGTGCACCATGATTTTTAAGTTTTTTCTAGTGAGTAGAAATATTTTATTTATTTTTTAGATAGATTTAATTACTTTTTAGTATATATTTATTTGCATTTTAGTATAGATTTACCTTACTTTCTAGGAAAAATAGAATTTTTCATGGCTTTCATAAATAAATATAGGTTTTTGATAATTAGTAGTATTAGTAACTAATTTGTTTTAGCCCTAGGATGTAAATGAAATTAGTTTAATAGATCTAATATGGATTTACCTCATCTTCTTTCTAAAAAAAATAAAGTCATGATTTTTCTATAAATAAATAAAAGATAGATTTGGTAAATCATAATTTTTTGATAGATTATGCTTAATTCATATTTTGATAATTTATGCTTAGATGAGATTTGGAATTCATATTTTTTTATTTCTAGAATTATTAACAAGATTTTCCTATAAATAAATTGAAGAGAATAAACTTGTAAATCTAATTTCTTTGAAAGGTTATACTTTTGTTTGGTCTTTTGATAGCATATACTTAGATTAGGATTTGAAGTTTATTTCTTTGCTTTTGTTTATAAGATTATCTATTAGATATAATTTATTTTTAAGAAACATGTTATCTTTGATGATCTATATTTGCACATCACTTGATAGATCATACTTAGGGACACTTAATTAAAATCACATTATAAAGATCACATTTTTAATGTTTTACTTGATCGTGTATAATTAAAAAGTTAAGAAGAAAGAGATAATTCATTGTTAGGCTATTGTTCTAGTAGATTCGAAATTTTAGGCTAAATTTTAGGAATTAAAACTAATCTTCTCAATTTAGAATATCATAGTTAACTTGATAGGACTAAAAAATTAGTGAGAATAGCAAAACACTTTACATCCCTGTGGGAATGACCTGTATAGTGCTTCACCGATACTGTGCGCTTGCAGTAGATTTTTCACATCACCTTCCCATTTGAGTTCGAATTCTTCCTTAATCTTGTGTGTTATGATCATCGGTTTTTTGACAGCTAAGATCAAATCTCCTTCTTTGAAAGTTCTTCATTTAGACTTCTTGTTAAATGCTATCAGATACGCACTTGGTACAACTTAATTTATTGTTGTGCGTTCAGAATACAAGTTTAGCCCTATAACTGCGGGCTTAGCCTCACACTTTAAGCTGGCATAGCCTCGCGACTGGACTAGTATAACTTCGCATTATATGTGGTGTTGGACTTGTGTGCTAATTTAGCCTCGCACACTAAGTTAGACTCATGAGCTGACTTAGACTTACACACTGACTTAGATTTGCATTTTAGTTGCGAGCATAATTTTGCACTCCACGCAGGCATATCATTGCGCTTGAGTTACTTTACACGAGTTTAGTCTCAAGGTTTGATCCCTTTACGCTAGCTTAACCGCAAGGTTTACTGGACGTGGGTCCCACCCCCTGCATGGGCAACATTTGACTTATTATGAGCCCATTGTAAGTCAACGGGCCACCTTCTTCTTCATCAAAAATTATGTAAGGTTGTTGCTTGGTCTGGCGCCTTAAGTCTCTGATGAAGACCTTAGCCTTCCATTTATTGAAGTTTATGCGGGGCTGAGAGTTAGCCTCGCGTTCTGAACTTCCTATACAGGGCTGAGAGTTAGCTTCACATTTCGGCCTTGAGCATAGCCTCGCGTTTAGATGACTTTACGCTAGTTTAGCATCGGGTTGTATGTGGAGTTTAGCTTTGCATTGTATACAAGATTTATTGGTGTGGGTCCCACCCCCTATAAGAGCCACATTTGAATGGTTATGATGAGCATTCTAATTCAATTGACTGCCTTCTTCTTCTTTGAAGTTTATGCAGGGCTGAGAGTTAGCTTCACATTTTGGACTTCTTCGCGCTTTGAATCTACCTTGTATGTTGTGTCTGTCGCACGTTGGCTTATCTTTTTGTATTGAGGGTTTGATACCTGGTTGCAACTTTGCCTTGTATCATGCATCTCTTCTAGTAATGAACATCACGCGGTTTGCCAAATGGCCTCGAGTATGTGCTATCCTTGTATTTCAACTGTTTTACGCGGGATTGCAAATTAGCCTCGCGTTTTGGAGCTTTTGCATTTTTTTGCTAGCTTTGCTTTGCATAGTCTTGCATTGTTCGCAAGTATTAGCCTCGCGTTCTTTATGCTTCCTTCATACATATCCTTGTCTAGCTAGATGCGGGTCCCACCCCCTGCATGGGACTTATTTGGCTATCCATGAAGTTCGTCATGTAGTAATAGATTACTTTCTTCTTTGTAATAGACTATACGGGGTTGAACCTTAGCCTCGCATTTCTGTTCACTTTTGTACTCTGGATGGTTTTGTGCGCTGGCTTAGTCTCGAATACTAGTATAACCATACACGCTGATTTAGTCTTGAGTTAGTCTCGCATCTGGATGACTTTATATTGCTTAGTCTCGAGTTAACTTCATGCCTTAGATGATTTTACGCTGCCTTAGCCTCACGTTCTTGCGCTGGGCTGTTTAATTTCATACTCTTACCCTAGTATGATAAGGTTGGTGAGAGTTTTACTCTCTTCTCGTTACCTTGACGACATTGGATAACAAAATTATTACGCATGGATTCATATACATTTACATGCTCTTTTTTCCTTTCTTTTCTCCTTTTTTTCTCTTTTTCTATATTTTTCTCTTTTTTTTCTTTTTTCTATTTTTCTCTTTTTTTGAATTTTTTTTATTTATGGCAGTCACATTGCTTTCATTGTATTCGCGGACACCTTCTTCTGTTCAGGTCTCATCTAGATCATATTTGCATCAATAAGTACCTAAATTTTATCTTTCAGATCATAACAATCTTTAATTGGGTACCCAATGTTTTGATGGCAGAGATAATACTTGGGATCATTTGTTTTTCCAACTTCCTCTACCTTTTGATTTTCGACTAACTTGAGCATCCCCTTTTTATTCAGTGGGTGGAAGAATGTGACTGCTTGTTCATCTTTAAAGTTGTATGTTCGTTGCGATGTAGAAGAATTTTGATTATTCTATGGTTTTTTGTTTGCAGCAGGTCTATTAGTCATTACCTCCTTTCAGTTAGGATGGGATGATTGTAGCTTTGGCTGAATCATGACCATCCTCCTTTGCGCATGATATTAATTAATATGTTGGATTATATCCTCCTCTTATTTCCTTGCTTGACTAGATTCTTCTAGTTTTTGGACTCTACTTCTCCCATTTTGACCAATATCCTGGTCTGAATATTGTGTTTGCAAGTCTCCATCAATGTTTCCCGCGACATGTCATCTAGTATCGCACTGACATTTCACGAAAATGCTCAATGAAGCTTTTAACCATCTTCTTTTTACTTGTTTGCTAGAAGAGAGTGGATGGATACTTCAGCATCGTCTTCAAGGAAACGGGCTAGGAACTCTCTTTCTATGTTAGACCAAGCATTGATAGTCCCCGGCGGTAGCTACATAAACAAAGTGAATGCAGCCCCTTGTAGGGTACTTGCAAAGATATTTATCATTATTGGTCATTGCTCATTAAATGGCCAGTTTGAAAAAGAAAATAGTACATATACTAGTTTGGAGATCCCTTTCCATCATATGATTCTAACTTCAAAGGCTTATATTTGTCGAAAACAGTGCGGAATCCCACTCTATCGGGTAGGGTCTTGTAATCTCTGTCTCCTGCAATCTTTTCCGATACATTAATTCTTCTATTTGACTTTGAAACTTTCCTATTTTTTCTGTGCAGGGATTGATAACATATCTGTCTTCCCTGCCTTTTTTCTCGGTATCTAGGTTGGATTTGGTCTCATCCTTCTTTGCTTTTTCATAAGAGAAAGAACCCCCTGTTCCATCTTCTATGTTCTTTTGAGTGTTTTCTACTATCTTTGCAAGCATCGCTTTGAGCTGCTCGATGCTCCTTTATTTTTCTTGGATGAGCTATTCTTATGCTTCAATCCTTTGACTCATCTTGGCCGATCGTTCGGCCATATGAGCCGTCCTTCTCCCGGACCAAGAGGAAGCATGTGATCACGGTGTTACTATGGCCGAACGATTGCTAAACTCTTCATATTCCTCATCAAAACTCCCTGCAAATCTTCTGTAATAGTGGGGAGCATCATGCCTGATCTAAGACGCGCATGATGATATGCCCCTTCTGCCTCGATATCAGAGACATACCCTCCGACGACTGGCTTTTTTCCTTTATTCACCATATTTAATGTGAAAGTGGGCAATTTTTGATCCAAGTCAGAATCTCGCCTCTGCAGTCATCTTCTCTTTGGAATACTAAATTTCGGTGTTGACAGTCGGCTGAATACAGATGTTCATAGGGCTTCACAGTGACAGTGAGTCAAAACTGCAGCGATTAATTTTTTATAGTAGTATGACCGATGGGGCTATGCAGCTCTTCTTTTGTTTGAGAGATACCTCCGTAAATCTGAAGTTTCTTCTCATGGTGATGATATAACCATCTTTTAGGGATTGGGCCCGCTTTTTCTGCCAGATTTATTTATCTAGACAGGTGACTCTGAGAAATCGTAGACGTTATATTTGTCAACCCCCAGATTGGTTCTATGCCCAGCATTAGTTTTGAAATGTTTTGCATGAAACTGCTTGGCAGCTTTGCGCTCTTCTGTTCTTACACGATATTGAGGCTTAATTTTAGCCTCACACACTGGATGATCCTCGTGCACTAAACAAGCCTAGCATATTGATGTAGCCTCGCACACTAGCTTAGCCGAACTAGCCTCACATACTGGCTTAAACTTAATTTGGTTTTTAATTTTACTTATGCTGGGTTGGCGTCTAGTCCTGTTTGTGCTAGGCTGCAAACCCGCTTGGTGTCCACCTTTGTTCATGCTAAACTGATTTATGCTAGGCTATTTTGTGCTACGCTAACTTGCGCTAGGTTGATTTTTGCCAGGCTAATTTGTGCTAAACTGATTTTTGCTAAGCTGAGTTGTGCAAGACTGATTTTTGCCAAATTGAGATATGCTAGGTTGATTTTTGCCAAGTTAAGATGTGATAGGCTGATTTTTGCCAAGCTGAAATGTGCTAGGCTAACTTTCGCTAGGTTGAGATTTAGCCTGGCATCCGCCTTATTTTATGCTAGGCTGAATCTGAGCCTGGCATACACCTTGACTTGTGCTAGGCTGATTTTGAGCCTGACATCCACCTTGATTTGTGCTAGGCTGATTTTGAGTCTGGTATTCACCTTGACTTGTGCTAGGTTGATTTTGAGCCTAGCATCCACCTTGACTTGTGCTAGGCTGATTTTGAGCCTGGCATGCAAAAAAGCTCTTAGTGCCCTACGACGCGCCCTCCGATTCCGCTTGCAGATTCGGGTCTGTCTTTGCACCGCAATAGGTTCTCCTTTGGTAAGCTCGATCACCAACTTCTCTACTGTTTCTCTAATTTAGTTGACGTCAGATTGGACCACCATCTCCTCTCCAATATAGGAGATTTCTCCCATTGTGGTCGTCAGTCTGTTTTCGGAAAAAACTGAGGATCTTTTCATTTCCAATGAGAATTAAAAATTGAAAAATTCAGAAATTTCTCCTTTTTTCGATTACAATGAAATGATTCAAGAAAAGAAAAACAAACGAGAGGACTTATAGAAAATGTCGCTCTCTTTTACAGAAGATCGTGGGATCAAGGCAGCTATGTGGATTGATTCGTTTCTCGTCGATGATCCGACGTTGATGATTGGAGGCAGTGAAGATTTCTTGAGCTCATTCTTCTCTTCTGATCTTGGAAGAAGCTCAGACTCTTGCGCGGAAGAGAGTTCTGGCCAAAAATTCTTTTTGAGTCCCTCTAAAGGGATATTTATAGGCTCTAAGTTGTGAGCGAGTTTTCATGTAGATAGAAATTGAATCTTGTTGTAATATTGATGAGATTTTTAAATTTCCTTTTGATAAGATTTGCTTTAAGATTCGTTGTATCTGGTCTTAATCCTGCACCAAAGATTAATTACACTCATATTAGAATTTGTAGAAATTGCAAAACAGCACGAGGCGAGGCCCAATTTATTGTACGCATGAGACCAAGGCCGACAGTGCCACACAAGGCAGAGGCAGGACTCGTCGCGCGAGGAGGAGGCGAGGCTCGCCGTGCGAGATGGGCGACCGGCCTCACTATCGCGAGGCTGGGCTGCCAGCCTTGCGGCCTTGTCGTGCAAGGTTGGTTACCAGCCTCGCATCTGCGAGAGTTTTTTTTATTTTTTGCAACCTACACATGCTGTGTGCGAGGCAAATAGCCTCATGGCCTACGAGGCTAAATAGCCTGTAGCACACGGGGCTATCAACCTTGTGTGAGGTTTATTCTTGCTCAATTTTTCTCATTCTACAATCCCATACGTATATACATTGAAAAGTAAACATGATACCAAAAACTTAATTTATTCCAAAAGAATGGTTGTCAAAACATGAATGTAAAATGATCCAAGAAAATGATCATTTACAAGATTGGAACTTAAAAATCCGAAACAAATAATAAGATTGAATTAAAATATAACTGTCAATTTTTACATAATAATAGAACAATAAATAGAGAGAGTCCTAGCATAAACTTTTATAGCACCTTCTGTTGGTTATCTGCTAACTCCTTGAGATATGACTCCATATTCTGAGGCTCCTCTTTCCCTGGTACATGTAGATCAATATTATCTGGACGTGCCAAATCAGGATCGTTAGAACGACCGAATAAATGCATAAAAAGGAGATAGTACATAGTCACACTATGTATAATATGTAAATACACAACATATAAAATATAAATATTGAAACTATGCATGGTAAAGAAGTCTTGATGACGAACATACTTTGTACTTGTATGAATCATAGATATTAATAAAACAATTGAATCATCGATATCCAATTTACATACAAAAAACAAGTTATTAATGTTTAATATCCAATGCATGAATTTTTGAACTATTGGAAGAAGAAGGTTGTAATGCCCCGCATCCCAAGATACAGGCAGCGTTCGGCGACGTACCATAAACAAATATGCCAAGATTAAAGCACATGAGTACAAATATGTACAACTGTCACAATACATATACATATGCACAGAATGAATGGTAGGAAGACGATAAACAATTTATCTCAACAACTATCAATTCGATCATGAAAGGGATCCACAGAATGATAAAGCTTATTACAATCTTAGACTTCGAGTATTTGAGACAATTAACTAAAATGAATAATAAGTCTGAAATAATTAAAAAAAAAGATAACTATTTCCTAAGATGAGCTTATTAGTGGAAGCACCTATGAAGCGTCTACTGACTCATTGAAATATCGTTCCAGTTGTTGTGGGTCTTTCTCCTTGGTATCCTATAAATTGTCTGGGCGTGCCAAAGCAGGGTCGTTAGAACTACCTAACAAGTAATACAAAAGAAGAAATAATAATATGCATGTACGCTATGTGTATATATAAATAAAATATGAAATTAAATGAAATAATAAAAATCATGATAGTATCAACAAAATGTAAACTTTGAAAATATTATGAAACATGAATTTAAATTATATTTGACTTGAAAAGAATAATAAATCGACCAGTAATAGTGAAAACATATCTTGAGTGGTGTTGGAATTTAACATGACGGTAAAAATTATATGAAACTGTAAAATCATAAATGTATCACAATTATAAATCTTTAGGAAGAAATAGAACATGAGTTAAATTGGACTTTAGTGTAACATAATCTTCTTTAATGTTTTCATTCTTTCTCTCTTTTTATTTATTTACGATATTCCCTTTTTTCTATTGTACTTTCTTCCATTGTGAACTTACCAATGAATAACGAAATGCTATGGTTCTTACATATGATTTATGAATTTACTCAGAAGGAATTCGTCGAGATTGTGCACTTTTTCTTATTTATCCTATAAAAATATATAATAACATAAATAAAGTGCAGTCGGTCAGATCCAACCTATTCATGAAATATACAACTCGCACACACTCCCTTTCCAAAAAAAATCAATACACCAAGCACTACACTTAGATTTATTGGATTTGTTGCTAAAATATCGGTATTAAACCCGAAACTCCCGGCGGATGGCCAGTGGCCTAAGGAAACGAAAGAATCGGTTATATTTTTCATATACTCTCCTCTTATAGATAGGACTAAGAAAGAACAGAGTTCTTTTTGTATCACTTGACTCGCCCTTTTTTTATCGATTTCATTTTCTTAATTTCCCATTTTTCTTTTTTATGGGAGTAGATTAAATTTCTTTATTGAATTTGAAATTGAGAATTACAAAATTTCTTTTTTTTTTTTTTTTTTGAAGTAGAAGTATCCGATAAGATACTTATTAAGTTAGGTCCTGAGTCTCGTATCAATTGCAAAATATCTCCTTTCTTCAAACACTTCCTAAAAGAAAAATCAAAATTTAAACTAAGAATGGGAAGGAAGAAAGCGAGTGAATCCACTAATTCCTCATCTTCAAATCACTCCTTCCCGAGGTATTGTCGCAACAAATACATAATTGTAGGAATAAAGTATTGATATAATTCACAGAAGCAAATGGAAACGAGTTAATAAAATGAAAAAAAAAAGTGGGTAACGTACTTTTTCCCATTTTCATTCTAGGATTAAATTAAACAAAAGGATTCGCAAATAAAAGCGCTAATGCCACTACCAGTCCATAAATTGTTAAAGCTTCCATGAAAGCTAGACTAAGTAATAAAGTACCTAGTATTTTTCCTTCTGCTTCTGGTTGTCTCGCAATACCTTCTACGGCTTGGCCTGTAGCAGTACCTTGACCAACTCCAGGTCCAATAGAAGCAAGCCCTACGGCCAATCCAGCAGCAATAACGGAAGCGGCAGAAATCAGTGGATTCATGATGATAGGTTCCTCGCACCAAAAAAAATGGTTAATGATACAATCAACCAATAAATTATTACTTATTTGATCACAAAAATCTATTGAGTTGAAGTAACTAAAACTTCGAATAAAATAAAAAAAATAATGAAATTAATATAGATAGAGATAACCCCTATATAACTAGTATATATCTAATATCACATATACATTTGTTTCTTTCATAACGTAAACCGCCCGCATTTTATTTTATATTGAATCAGATTCGAGAAGAATTCTTCGAAAAGTATACAGGGGCTGTGGTTGGCCTTATAAACATTCCATATATCTAGTGGTGACCCCCACTAATGCATCCGCCATTTCGTAATATCGTCTATCTTTCCTCCTACAACTCTAGTCATATATATATATATATATATATATATATATATATATATATATATATATATATATATATATATATATATATATATATATATATATATATATATATATATATATATATATATATATATATATATATATATATATATATATATATATATATATATATATATATATATATATATATATATGTATGTATCTATATCTATTATGTTCCTCAACTAAGAACCAAATGCATTGCCTCAATTGGGATAAGCTTAAAAATAAAGACTATTTCGAAAACTAATCAATGATGACCCTCCATGGATTCCCCTATATAAGCCGTGGCTAAAGTTGCAAAAATAAGAGCTTGAATACCGCTTGTAAATAATCCAAGAAACATGACAGGTATAGGAACTACTAAAGGTACTAAAGAAACAAGAACAACAACTACAAATTCATCAGCTAATATATTCCCGAAAAGTCGAAAACTAAGAGATAAAGGTTTTGTGAAATCTTCTAGGATGTTAATTGGTAAAAGTATTGGAGTTGGTTGAATGTATTTTCCGAAATAACCCAATCCTTTTTGGTAAGACCCGCATAAAAATATGCTACTGACGTGAGTAAAGCTAAAGCAACAGTAGTATTTATATCATTTGTGGGGGCGGCTAGCTCCCCATGAGGTAACTGTATGATTTTCCAAGGGAAAAGGGCCCCTGACCAATTCGAAACGAAAATAAATAGGAACATAGTTCCAATAAAGGGAACCCAACGGCCATATTCTTCTCCAATCTGAGTTTTGCTCAAGTCTCGAATAAATTCAAGGACATATTCGAAGAAATTCTGACCGTCGGTCAGAATGGTTTGTGCATTCCGAACGGATATGATGACTGAACCTAATAAGATAGCAATTACGACCCAAGAAGTGATAAGTACTTGGACATGAATTTGTAAACCTCCTATTTGCCAATATAAATATTGGCCTACTTCTACACCTGATATATCGTATAACCCTTTGAGTGTTATATTATACACTCTCTTCATCATAATCAAATGATCTTTAGATTATATAGATAAATTAAATGAATCTTATTGTTTTTAAACTGGTGAATCCTTATTGTTCCTCTTTTCGACTCTGACTCTCCCACACCAGTCATTGCTTTTCTTTCTGTTACTTCGAAAGTAGCTGCTTCAGCTTCAGCCACGTGAATTTTCGATATTCCTTTTTATTTCTCATCAAACGAATGGCATCTTCTTTTGGAAATCCTAGCTATTCTTAGCATGATATTGGGGAATCTCATTGCTATTACTCAAACAAGCATGAGACGTATGCTTGCATATTCGTCCATCGGTCAAATCGGATATGTAATTATTGGAATAATTGTTGGAGACTCAAATGATGGATATGCAAGCATGATAACTTATATGTTGTTCAAAGGTTTGGGAGAGGGGAAGTAGGTTTGGGAGAGGGGAATAAGTTGTTAGGTGGCTGGGGTTGAAATTAGCATTATCTTTTAGATTCTATTTTAGATATTTTTTTTATTAAGATTTTGTTGTTAAGTTATTAGGATAAAATAGAATTAGTGATTAAGATTCAGTATTATCTTTTAGAATTCTTTTAAAAAAGGAGTTAAGATTGGGTTATCTTATATTTATTATTATTATATTTGTTTTTTAGATAATATATTTAAAATAAATAAATTCAAGAATATTTATAGATAAATACAAAAAAAATTGTATAGAGCATTTAAGTTGTTACAATCTACCCACCTTCAAAGAAAATTTTGTTCTCAAAATTTAATTCAAAGTGAAACAACCATATGGATATTAATTACGTAAGATATTATATGGATAGGGGTCCACATTTTTGTTGCGAACACAAATGATAGGATAGAAATGAAGATCAATTCTTAAAGAACTGAATCACAAATAATGTTAGGTCTGACAAAGATTCAATAGTAACGAATCGAATAAATTTTTGGAATCCAATGGACAGGATACGGACCAAATAAATAGGTATATGTATATATGTATATGTGGTAGTAATCCTAAAAAGAGATCTAAGATAGAGACCAAAACCACACTTGGGTTCTGATACCAACTGTAATGCTCCACATCCCAACATACAGATAGCGTTCGGTGACATATCGTAAACGATTATGCCAAATCTAAAACACATGAGTACAAATATGTACAATTGCCACAGTACATATACATATGCACAGAATGAATGATAGGAAGATGATAAACAATTTTATTTCAACAAATATCGATTCAATCATAAAAGGGTCAAAAGAATGATAAAAATTATCACAATCTTAGACTTCGAGTCTTTGAAACAATAAACTAATGTGGATAACACTATCTAAAATAATTAAAAATATATATAAATATTTCCTTAAAAAAGCTTATTAGTGGATGCACCTAATAAGCATTTGCTGACTCATTAAAATGTCGTTCCAATTGTGCTAGGTCTTCCTCCTCGATATCCTGCAAATTATCTAGGCATGCCAAAGTAGGGTCGTTAAGACGACTTAGTAAGTACTACAAGAGGAGAAATAATAATACACAATCACACTATGTTATATATAAATAAAATACAAAACTAAATGAAATAATAAAAATCATTATAATATAAACAAAATGTAAATCTTGAAAAGAATGTGAAACATGAATTTAAATTATATTTAACTTGAAAAGAATAATAAATAAACCAATAGTAGTGAAAACATATCTTAAGTGGAATTGTAATTTAACATGATGGTAAAAGTTACATGGAACTGTAAAATCATGAATGTATCACAGTTATAAATCTTTAGGAAGAAATAGAACATGAGTTATTGCAGTTGTCTTGAGGATAATAATGGTCAATGGATATATTTATATACACATGTTATGAATGACATTGTAGTAATATAAAAATAAGTATGCATGTAAAATATGCATCATATTATATTTATTGTGAATTTATTTGGAACTTTTTGAAATAATGTGCCACTTATTTTATTAGTATCCAGTGCATACCCGCGACCATGGCCATAATTCCTAGTATTGCCCTAGGACGTACTCTTAGGTAATAATGAACATGAAAACTGATGAGCCTAAGCTCCAGACACATAACCCTATATAATGATGATAATTCAGTAATCATCCAGAACCTCCATGGTCAGCTTCATAAGTTCGGTTGAACAATCTCAAGAATGTAAACCTTCTAAAACATGTGTATAGTTCCTTCTTCAAGTTCTCCCATAACCCCATGAATTCATTTTATGATTTCAAAATAAATTCATAACGCACATTATATTTAATCTCAATTTTGATCAAGTCAACAAGTCATACATGTATTATATAAGATTTTATGCAAAAATGATGTTGCCTCCACCTTCTCAGCTAATAACTAGTCAATGATAATTGTGGCTAGGGACTATTCAAATGGTGGCTGCATGGGCTGCACAAATTGGGGATGTTATTAACATGTACAAAATGTTATATCATCTATTCTATCTTTCAGTATTTCTTATTATGACTGTAACATATAAATGTTTCTTATTATTCAAATGGTGGCTGCACTAACTGTACAAATTGCTTTTGTAAGACCCTAATTATTTAATTTCTTATTATAACTGTAACATATAAATGATTATGAATGCATTAAACTATATAACGCAAAATCATATAGGACATTCCTCGAACATACTTTGCATTTGCAGACAATGGTATTCAACCCCATAGTTAATTGCTACCTAACGGGTATATGTCTAATAGAAGATAACTAAACAGAGACCAATCCATACAATAAGGTAATTCTTTACAACAATATGTTTATAAGAAACTGACACAGTAATTCTTGTTTCCAAACAAACACTTAAAGCATAAGTATCTTGACCAAATGTCTGTCAACAGTTCAAACTCTGTCATCACCTTCAATTAAAGTTTTTATAAAGATATTTGATATTTTTTAAAGCGAAAATAACATATCAATAACAAGCTATTTATTTATTTATTCTTCCAAAAAGGCAAGGCCTTGCTTTCAAGCAAAAGACGCTCTATAAATCTAGAACAGTAATAAATTATGAAGTCCCAAATGTTTATTTTCTTAATGCAAGGCTTGCCAAAAGCTTATATTTGATCAAGAGAGAAAAAAAATAACATAATTTTATTTGTTGGAAGTACCAAAATATATAGCATGATATTTTAAGAACAAACTTATAACATAAGTGCTAAATATTTCAAATTCAACTGCCTGATTTACAGTGCTGATGGTATAAGTTTGCTAATGATTCAATGCTGATAAGTAAAAAAAAGTCTTGTTCATTGCCAACAATTCAATGAACAAAAAGTAAATAATGTAATACTAAAAAGGAGATCAAAGAGAAGCCCATGCAAACTTAAAGATTGCATGTAAGGGAACTAACTGAAGAATGTATACGAAGGGCTTTTTGGGAAAATGTGAGGGCTTTTGGGAAGATTCAATTAATTAATTTTGTTAAAAAATCATTTTATTCCTTCATCAAAATAAAAAATTTTCTACGCACAACCAGCAATCAAATACCACAAAATTTAACTTACAACCGAATCATACCATTTCGAGCAAGAATCACAAAACTGGGTCATCAAAACATGATTCAACCTAGGATCTGCAGTTAAATCTTACAAAATTCAATCTAAAATAAATTGAAATTAGTACTTGCCTCGAGAAACTCCGCTTAATTTGAACCTGATCCCCTTTTTCTCCCGTTTCTTCTTTAATGTTTGCTTTCTTTCTCTCTTTTTATTGTTTACGGTATTCCCTTTTTTCTGTTGTACTTTCTTCTGTAACACCCCATTTTCCTATACAATATTTTTTGTATTTATTTATTTTTAAAATCCCTTTCATAAATATTAAATTAATAATTTATATATCTTTATGTTATTTACTATCAATTTTATGATTTGAGTTTATCTAAAATACTAGTTAGTTTGATTATAACAAATCTATCTGAATCTAGATTAGATTAGGAAAATCTATCAAATATCTAAACTTATCCTAATCTAACCTAAATTTTGTAAATAATAATAAAAAAAAATTCAAGAAACGAAAACTAAAACACGCTTTTTTTTCCTCTTCCGTCACCTGACAGAAGAGGACAAAAGAAAAACAGTGAGAAAAGAAGAAGAAGAAGAAAGAAAGAATGAAAGAAAAAAATAGAAAAGAGATGTAGAGAGTGAAAGAAGAAGGGGTCCAAATTTGTTGGCAACAGTGATCATTCAAATTTTGGAGCTTTCTACAAAAGGCAAGTAGTTTATTCTTGTTTTATAAATTTTCTATATTATTTCTTCTTTATATGAACTCAACATTGTTTTCAAAAAATATTTATGTTGTAATAATGAAATTGCTCTTTTCTTATGATTTATCTTATTATTAATACAATTTAATTTGAAGGAGAAATTAATTAAAATATTTCAAAATTTTCTCTTTAATTCCATTTATCAAATAGTCTCTAAGAAAAACTGATTTTAGTGATTGGTCTGTAAATTTCTTTTTTTAGCACATCATTTGTTAATTAAGAATGTTTTAAGATTTTGGATTTTAAATAATAATAGAGCATAACACTATTGATTCATTTTCTATATTTAACAACTTGAACAGAGAGGAAAAAAATAATAAAAAAATAAAAATATGAGAAGATCATAGTGAGGTAGATTATATCATAAATTCATGATTCTAGATATGGATACCATATGACATTAAATTTATAGGCATGTTAATTATTTTCAGCTTATTTTGTGAATGTTAGTTATGCTTATATAAATCAAATGATGTGTTTATGTCTAATCAACTATTGTTTTCATATCCATCTTACTGCTACATAAAGATTTCATTAGAATGTGGATTATTAGTTTACTAGGTTAAGATAACTAAGATGAAATGTGAAGTTTGTTACACTATAGTATATTCTTATAAAGTGCATTTTACTTAGAACAAGAAATTCCTATTGAACTACATTCTAGAATTTTATTTTATTTTTCTTTTAATTTTACTGTAACCATATATGTGAATATTTGGAAACGAAGAAATTAATGAATGAATTCCTAACATAGAGAAACAACTATAGAATGGAGATTTCTCACTTAAACAAATTGTTGGAAATATGTACTTTTAATTTAAAGATTATGAATATTTAGATTTATGCCAACTATATTTGTTAGCATCAAATGCTATTATTTTTAGTTCTCTGGTGCATTTTTTTTTTTTGTGTTCACAGTGAGAAATTTTGAGGAAATTCCTACATGAAACTTTAATCCAATCCAAACAATTTTTTTTATGTCATTAAAAAGTACGGTTCTTGCGTGTAAGAAAAAGAGTTAGAAATTGTAATACTCTATTTTACTCCCTATAATATCCTTGTGTTTATCTATAAATTAGTTGTATATATATATTTTTAAGTATATTATCCAAATAGTTAATGAGGTAAAATTGAAAACATTGTTATTCAACAAATTTTATTTTTATCTATCTTAAAATTTGTGTTCAACCTAAGTACCAGAAAGTTAATAATAACAAATTTAAATAGTTTAGATTCAATTAGTTTTTAATTTTATCATATCTAACTTTACCTTAATCCAAATTGTATAAAAAAAATTAAAAAAAAAAACTGAACAACACTAAAAAAATAAAAATAAATAAAAACCAAGATTTTCCTCTCTGTACTGTACCATCACAGAAAAAGGGTGAATGAAATAAAATTAATAAAATAATAATTTAAATAAAGCACCATAAAGAAAAAGAAAATAAAACAATTTGGAATGTTAAGCATGTATAAGTTCTTCTTTAAAATATATATGAATATTTGTATGAGGAGTTGCTTACTAAATTTTCTTTAAACACATCTATATTTTTACAGTGAGTAATATAACAAAAGTAATTTAGTTACACCATTAGAAGAACTAATATCAAAGTTTTCTGCTGTCAAACAACGATAGATTATGTACAAACTAATTCTACTTTATTTCATTTACCATTATATTAAAAATTTATATCTTAAATGCACGTCACCTTTCTTAACATCTCTCAATAGAATTATCGGTAAAGCTTTAGAGTTCTCTAATAATTTTATCTTTCATTTATTAATATTAATTATTTATTAGGTCACTAAATTAAAATTATATTGTTAAACTTCAGGCATGATACATGATTTATCTACAACTTATACTAAAATAATAATATACGTCCATTGCACTATAGAAATGGATCGTCAATAATAAAGTTTTGTAAGATACTTTATTTTTAGTTTTTTTTTTTATTGAACAGATAATCGCCAATAAGATTGGATTTCTACTATGGATAACTAATAATAAGCTCATTATAAATCTTATTAGAGAGTGTATTTTGTTATGAATCCTGAAACATTATTTTTATTTTTCAAAAGTTATCCTCGGTCTTACTGTTAATGTTATTATCTTCAAAATACTGCATTCAAAATAGATTCATGTTAATGCAAATAAACCGATTTCTTTCCCGAATAAATTCTTAGTATGTAAAGTAGTGGGTGATATAATTATTTATGCAAAACAACAAGTTCTTTTGATTTATTATGTCCCCTTTGTTGTAATATTTCTTTAAAATAAGATTTTACCATACCACAATAAGCATTCCTTACATATTAATTGATTAGTTAACTAGTCAACGACTGTATTATACTAAATTTTATCTTTTATCATATATCCTAAAAAAATAAAAATTATAAAATAAATTCATGGGGTTATGGGGGAACTCAAAGAAGGAACTGTACACATGTTTTAGGAGTTTTACATCCTTGAAGTTGTAGAACGGAATTTAGGGACCCAACCATGGGGGTTCTGGGTGATTACTGGATCACCATCAGTATATAGGGCTGCGCGCCTGGAGCTTATGCTCATCAAAGTTCATGTTCATTAGTACCTAGCGGTATGTCCTGGGGCAGTACCAGGAATCATATCCGTGGTCCCGGGTATGCACGGGATACTCGTAAAACATGTGGCACACTACTTCTAACAGTTCCAAATAAATACACAAAACATATTATGATATCATATTACACTTGCATGCTTAAATTTTTTTTGTATTAGTTGCAATGTCATCCATGACATGTGTACATGAACATACATATTGATTGTTATTATTTTCAATACAACTGCAATTTCTCACGTTCTACTCCATCGTAATGATTTGTAATACATTCATGATTTCATAGTTCATATGACTCTTTACCATTATATTAAATTTCATCAATATTCAAGATATATTTCACTACTAGTGATTGAGTTAATATTCTCTTTAAGAAAAGTATAACTTAATACATGTTCCATATTCTTTACAATGTTTAAAATTTTAATACTATTATCATTATATAATTTTATTCAGTTTTATATTTTATTTAAATATATACATAGCGTGTCTGTGTATTATTATTTCTCCTCTTGTAGTACTTGCTAGGTCGTTTTAACGACCCTGGTTTGGCACGCCCAGATATTGATTGTAGATTAATGAGGAGAAAGATTCAACACAGCTCCAAACATATCTCAAGGAGTTAACCGAATTTTAATAAGTATGTTTGCCATAAGAGGGCCATGAGGGAGACTCTTTCAAGTATTTGTTGTCCTCAGGAAGTATTATTCATTGTTATTCAAACTTAAATTTTCGATTATGTAAAAAGAATCCATTTTAATCTTCCTACAGACTTGTCTTGATCATTATTTTTTTTAAATGATTTATTGTTTTATTTCCTTGTTATTATCTGATTGTATATGCGTATGTATTTGTGGCAGTTGTACATATGTATTCATATGTTTTAGGCTTGGCGTATTTATTTATGATACGTCATCGAACGCTACCCGTATTTTGGGATGCGGGGCGTTACAGTTGGTATCAGAGCCAGGTTCGACTTTGGCTCCTGTCTAACATCTCTAATTAGGATTACTGTCACATATACGTATATACATATACCTACTTATTTGGTCCCTATCCAATCCCTTGATTTCATTTTTTTTTTCATCTATCATTTTTTATTCTTTATCAGACCTAATATTATTTGTGATTCAGTTCTTTAAGAATCGACCTTCGATTTCTTTCCTATCATTTGATATAGTATAAACTTTGGATTCTTATACGCATAAAATTTTACACAATTAAAATTCATATGGTTGTCTCACTTTAAATTAAATTTCGAGGACGAAATTTTCTTTAAGGTGGGTAGATTGTAACACCCAATTTTCTTATACAATATTTTTTGTATTTATTTATTTTTAAAATCCCTTTCATAAATATTAAATTAATAATTTATATATCTTTATGTTATTTACTATCAATTTTATGATTTGAGTTTATCTAAAATACTAGTTAGTTTGATTATAACAAATCTATCTGAATCTAGATTAGATTAGGAAAATCTATTAAATATCTAAACTTATCCTAATTTAACCTAAATTTTGTAAATAATAATAAAAAAAAAATTCAAGAAACGAAAACTAAAACACGCTTTTTTTTCCTCTTCCGTCACCTGACAGAAGAGGACAAAAGAAAAACAGTGAGAAAAGAAGAAGAAGAAGAAAGAAAGAATGAAAGAAAAAAATAGAAAAGAGATGTAGAGAGTGAAAGAAGAAGGGGTCCAAATTTGTTGGCAATAGTGATCATTCAAATTTTGGAGCTTTCTACAAAAGGCAAGTACTTTATTCTTATTTTATAAATTTTCTATATTATTTCTACTTTATATGAACTCAACATTGTTTTCAAAAAATATTTATGTTGTAATAATGAAATTGCTCTTTTCTTATGATTTATCTTATTATTAATACAATTTAATTTGAAGGAGAAATTAATTAAAATATTTCAAAATTTTCTCTTTAATTCCATTTATCAAATAGTCTCTAAGAAAAACTGATTTTAGTGATTGGTCTGTAAATTTCTTTTTTTAGCACATCATTTGTTAATTAAGAATGTTTTAAGATTTTGGATTTTAAATAATAATAGAGCATAACACTATTGATTCATCTTCTATATTTAGCAACTTGAACAGAGAGGAAAAAAATAATAAAAAATAAAAATATGAGAAGATCATAGTGAGGTAGATTATATCATAAATTAATGATTCTAGATATGGATACCATATGACATTAAATTTATAGGCATGTTAATTATTTTCAGCTTATTTTGTGAATGTTAGCTATGCTTATATAAATCAAATGATGTGTTTATGTCTAATCAACTATTGTTTTCATATCCATCTTACTGCTACATAAAGATTTCATTAGAATGTGGATTATTAGTTTACTAGGTTAAGATAACTAAGATGAAATGTGAAGTTTGTTACACTATAGTATATTCTTATAGAGTGCATCTTACTTAGAACAAGAAATTCCTATTGAACTACATTCTAGAATTTTATTTTATTTTTCTTTTAATTTTACTGTAACCATATATGTGAATATTTGGAAACAAAGAAATTAATGAATGAATTCCTAACATAGAGAAACAACTATAGAATGGAGATTTCTCACTTAAACAAATTGTTGGAAATATGTACTTTTAATTTAAAGATTATGAATATTTAGATTTATGCCAACTATATTTGTTAGCATCAAATGCTATTATTTTTAGTTCTCTGGTGCATTTTTTTTTTTTGTGTTCATGGTGAGAAATTTTGAAGAAATTCCTACATGAAACTTGAATCCAATCCAAACAATTTTTTTATGTCATTAAGAAGTACGGTTCTTGCGTGTAAGAAAAAGAGTTAGAAATTGTAATACTCTATTTTACTCCCTATAATATCCTTGTGTTTATTTATAAATTAGTTGTATATATATATATATATTTAAGTATATTATCCAAATAGTTAATGAGGTAAAATTGAAAACATTGTTATTCAACAAATTTTATTTTTATCTATCTTAAAATTTGTGTTCAACCTAAATACCAGAAAGTTAATAATAACAAATTTAAATAGTTTAGATTCAATTAGTTTTTAATTTTATCATATCTAACTTTACCTTAATCCAAATTGTATAAAAAAAATTAAAAAAAAAACTGAACAACACTAAAAAAATAAAAATAAATAAAAACCAAGATTTTCCTCTCTGTACTGTACCATCACAGAAAAAGGGTGAATGAAATAAAATTAATAAAATAATAATTTAAATAAAGCACCATAAAGAAAAAGAAAATAAAACAATTTGGAATGTTAAGCATGTATAAGTTCTTCTTTAAAATATATATGAATATTTGTATGAGGAGTTGCTTACTAAATTTTCTTTAGACACATCTATATTTTTACAGTGAGTAATATAACAAAAGTAATTTAGTTACACCATTAGAAGAACTAATATCAAAGTTTTATGTTGTCCAACAACGATAGATTATGTACAAACTAATTCTACTTTATTTCATTTACCATTATATTAAAAATTTATATCTTAAATGCACGTCACCTTTCTTAACATCTCTCAATAGAATTATCGGTAAAGCTTTAGAGTTCTCTAATAATTTTATCTTTCATTTATTAATATTAATTATTTATTAGGTCACTAAATTAAAATTATATTGTTAAACTTCAGGCATGATACATGATTTATCTACAACTTATACTAAAATAATAATATACGTCCATTGCACTATAGAAATGGATCGTCAATAATAAAGTTTTGTAAGATACTTTATTTTTAGTTTTTTTTTTTTTTTTTATTGAACAGGTAATCGCCAATAAGATTGGATTTCTACTATGGATAACTAATAAAAAACTCACTATAAATCTTATTAGAGAGTGTATTTTGTTATGAATCCTGAAATATTATTTTTATTTTTCAAAAGTTATCCTCGGTCTTACTGTTAATGTTATTATCTTCAAAATACTGCATTCAAAATAGATTCATGTTAATGCAAATAAACCGATTTCTTTCCCGAATAAATTCTTAGTATGTAAAGTAGTGGGTGATACAATTATTTATGCAAAACAACAAGTTCTTTTGATTTATTATGTCCCCTTTGTTGTAATATTTCTTTAAAATAAGATTTTACCATACCACAATAAGCATTCCTTACATATTAATTGATTAGTTAACTAGTCAACGACTGTAATATACTAAATTTTATCTTTTATCATATATCCTAAAAAAATAAAAATTATAAAATAAATTCATGGGGTTATGGGGGAACTCAAAGAAGGAACTGTACACATGTTTTAGGAGTTTTACATCCTTAAGGTTGTACAACGGAATTTAGGGACCCAACCATGGGGATTCTGGGTGATACTGGATCACCATCAGTATATAGGGCTGCGCGCCTGGAGCTTATGCTCATCAAAGTTCATGTTCATTAGTACCTAGCGGTATATCCTGGGGCAGTATCAGGAATCATGGCCGTGGTCCCGGGTATGTACGGGATACTCGTAAAATATGTGGCACACTACTTCTAACAGTTCCAAATAAATACACAAAACATATTATGATATCATATTACACTTGCATGCTTAAATTTTTTTTGTATTAGTTGCAATGTCATCCATAACATGTGTACATGAACATACATATTGATTGTTATTATTCTCAATACAACTGCAATTTCTCACGTTCTACTCCATCGTAATGATTTGTAATACATTCATGATTTTATAGTTCATATGACTCTTTACCATTATATTAAATTTCATCAATATTCAAGATATATTTCACTACTAGTGATTGAGTTAATATTCTCTTTAAGAAAAGTATAACTTAATACATGTTCCATATTCTTTACAATGTTTAAAATTTTAATACTATTATCATTATATAATTTTATTCAATTTTATATTTTATTTAAATATACACATAGCGTGTCTGTGTATTATTATTTCTCCTCTTGTAGTACTTGCTAGGTCGTTCTAACGACCATGGTTTGGCACGCCCAGATATTGATTGCAGATTAACGAGGAGAAAGATTCAACACAGCTCCAAACATATCTCAAGGAGTTAACCGAATTTTAATAAGTATGTTTGCCGTAAGAGGGCCATGAGGGAGACTCTTTCAAGTATTTGTTATCCTTAGGAAGTATTATTCATTGTTATTCAAACTTAAATTTTCGATTATGTAAAAAGAATCCATTTTGATCTTCCTACAGACTTGTCTTGATCATTATTTTTATTAAATGATTTATTGTTTTATTTCCTTGTTATTATCTGATTGTATATGCGTATGTATTTGTGGCAGTTGTACATATGTATTCATGTGTTTTAGGCTTGGCGTATTTATTTATGATACGTCGCCGAACGCTACCCGTATTTTGGGATGCGGGGCATTACATCTTCCATTGTGAGAAAAGGTTTGGGAGAGGGGAATAAGTAGGTTTGCGAGAGGGGAATAAGTTGTTAGGTGGCTGGGGTTGAAATTAGCATTATCTTTTAGATTCTATTTTAGATATTTTTTTATTAAGATTTTGTTGTTAAGTTATTAGGATAATATAGAATTAGTGATTAAGATTCAGCATTATCTTTTAGAATTCTTTTAAAAAATGAGTTAAGATTGGGTTATCTTATATTTATTATTATTATATTTATTTTTTAGATAGTATATTTAAAATAAATAAATTCAATAATATTTCTAGATAAATACAAAAAAATTGTATAGAGAATTTAAGGTGTTACAATCTACCCACCTTCGAAAAAAATTTTGTTCTCAAAATTTAATTCAAAGTGAAACAACCATATGGATATTAATTACGTAAGATATTATACGGATAGGGGTCCACATTTTTGCTGCGTATCAAATGATAGGATAGAAACGAAAGATCAATTCTTAAAGAACTGAATCACAAATAATGTTAGTCTAACAAAGAATCAATAGTAATGGATCGATAAATTTTTGGAATCCAATGGACAGGATACGGACCAAATAAGTTGGTATATGTATATATGTATATATGGCAATAATCCTAAATAGAGATCTAAGATAGAGCCCAAAACCAAACTTCGATACCAACTACAATGCCCCACATCCCAAAATATGGGTAGCGTTTGGTGACGTATCGTGAACGATTACGCCAAGCCTAAGACACATGAGTACAAATATGAACAACTGTCACAATACATATACATATGCACAGAATAAATGATATGAAGACATTAAACAATTTTATTTCAACAAATATCAATTCAGACATAAAGAGGTCAAAAGAATGATAAAGGTTATTACAACTGTAGACTTCGAGTGTTTGAAACAATAAACTAAAGTGGATAACACTGTCTGAAATAATAAAAAAAAGATAGATATTTCCTAAGAAGACCTTATTAGTGGAAGCACTAATAAGCATATGCTAACTCATTGAAATGTCACTCCAGTTATGGTGGGACTTCCTTCTTGATATCCTGCAAATTGTCTGGACATGCCAAAGTAGGGCTGTTAGAACGACCTAACAAGTACTATAAGAGGAGAAATAATAATACACAATCACGCTATGTTATATAAAAATAAAATATGGAACTAAATGAAATAATAAAAATCATGATATTATCAACAAAATGTAAATCTTGAAAAGAATGTGAAACATGAATTTAAATTATATTTAACTTGAAAATAATAATAAATAAACCAGTGGTAGTGAAAACATATCTTAAGTGGTGTTATAATTTAACATGACGGTAAAAGTTATATGAAACTGTAAAATTATGAATGTATCACAATTATAAATCTTTAGAAAGAAGTACAACATGAGTTATTGTAATTGTCTTGAGTATAATAATGGTCAATGGATATATTTATATACACATGTTATGAATGATATTGTAGTAGATATAAAAATAAGTATGCATGTAAAATATGCATCATATTATATTTATTGTGAATTTATTTGCAACTGTCAGAAATAGTGTGCCACATATTTTACGAATATCCCATGCATATTCGGGATCACGTCCATGATTTCAGGTATTGCCCCATGACGTACTGTTAGGTACTAATAAACATGAAAACTGATGAGCCTAAGCTCCAAATGCATAACCCTATATAATGATGATAATTTAGTAATCACCCAGAACCCCATAATCAGGTTCCTAAGTTCGGTTACACAACCTCAAGAATGTAAACCTCCTAAAATATGTGTACAGTTCTTTTTTCAAGTTTCCCCATAACCCCATGAATTCCTTTTATGATTTCAAAATAAATTCATAATGCATATTAAATTTAATCTCAATTATGATTAAGTCAACAAGTCATACATGTATTATGTAAGATTTTATGCATAAATGATGCTACCTCCATCTTCTCGGCTAATAACTAGTCAATGATAATTGTGGCTAGGGACTATTCAAATGGTGGGGCTGCACAAATTGGGGCTACCATTAACATGTGCAAAATGTTATATCATCTAATTCTATCTTCCAGCCTTTCTTATTATGACTGTAACATATAAATGTTTCTTACTATTCAAATGGTGGCTATACTAGCTGTACAAATTGCCTTTTGTAAGACCATTATTATTTAGTTTCTTATTATAATTGTAACATACAAATGTTTATGAATGCATTAGACTACATAAAGCAAAATCATACAGGATATTCCTTGAACATACTTTGCATTTGCAGACAATGGTATTCAACCCCATAGTTAATTACAACCTAACGAGTATATGTCTAATGGAAGATAACTAAATAGAGACCAATCCATATAATAAGGTAAAAAGAATTTACAATAATATGCTTATTAGAATCTGACATAGTAATTCTTTTCCAAACAAACACGCAAAGAATAAGTGTCTTAACCAAATGTCTGTCAACAGTTCAAGCTCTATCATCACCTTCAATTAAAGTTTTTATAAAGATATTTGATATTTTTTTTTGAAGCGAAAATAGCATATCAATAACAAGCTAATTATTTATTTATTCTCCCAGAAAGGCAAAGACATGTTTTCAAACAAAGGACGCTCTATAAAGCCAGAACAATAATAAATTATAAAGTCCCAAATGTTTATTTTCTTAATGCAAGGCATGCCAAAAGCTTATATTTGATCAAGAGAGAAACGCAATAACATCATTTTATTTGTCGAAAATACCAAGATATATAGCATGAGATTTTAAGAACAAAATTACAACATATATATTTCAAAGTCAGCTACCAGATTTACATTACTAATGGTATAAGTTTGCCAACAATTCAATGCTGATAAGTATTAGAAATTTTTGGTCATTGCCAACAATTCAATGAACAAAAGGTAAATAACGTAAAACTAAAAAAAAGATCAAAGAGAAGCCCATGCAAACTTACAGATTGCAAGTAAGGGAATTAACTGAAGAATGTATACGAAGGGCTTTTTGGGAAAATGTGGGGGCTTTTTTGAAAATAAAATTAATTACTTTTTTTAAAAAATCATTTTATTCCTTCATCAAAATATAAAGTTTTCTATGCACAACCAGCAATCAAATATCACAAAATTCAACTTACAACCGAATCATACCATTTCGAGCAAGAATCACAAAACTGGGTCTTCAAAACAAGATTCAATCTACGATCTGCAATTAAATCTTACAAAATTTAATCTAAAATAAATTGAAATTAGTACTTGCCTCGAGAAACTCCACTTGATTTGAACCTAGTCCCTTTTTCTCCCCTTTCTTCTTTAATGTTTTCTTTCTTTCTCTCTTTTTATTTAATTACAGTATTCCTTTTTTCTGTTGTACTTTCTTTCAATGTGAGAAAAGGTTTGGAAGACAGGTATAAGTAGGCTTGGGAGAGGGGAATAAGTTGTTAGGTGGTTAGGATTGAAATTAGCACTATCTTTTAGATTTTATTTTAGATATTTTTTAATTAAGATTTTGTTGTTAAGTTATTAGGATAAAATAGAATTATTAATTAAGATTCAGCATTATTTTTTAGAATTCTTTAAAAAAGGAGTTAAGATTGGGTTATCTTTTTATTTGTTATTATTATATTTGTTTTTTAGATAATATATTTAAAATAAATAAATTCAAGAATATTTATAGATAAATATAAAAAATTTGCATAGGAAATTTAGGGTGTTACAATCTACCCACCTTAGAAGAAAATTTCATCCTCAAAATTTAATTCAAAGTGAAACAACCATATGGATATCAATTATGTAAGATATTATATAGATAGGGGTCCACAGTTTTTGCTACGAACTCTGATATTAAATGATATGATAGAAATGAAAGGTTAATTTTTAAATAACTGAATCATAAATAATATTATGTCTGGCAAAGAATCATTAGTGATGGATCGAATAAATTTTTGGAATCCAATGGACAGGGCATGGACCAAATAACTAGGTATATGTATATATGTATATGTGATAGTAATCCTAAATAGAGATCTAAGATAGAGCCCAAAACCACACCTGGGTTCTGATACTAATTGTAATATCCCACATCTCAAGATACGGGTAGCGTTTAGTGATGTATAGTAAACGATTACGTCAAGCCTAAAACACATGAGTACAAATATGTACAACTATCACAGTACATATACATATGCACAGAATGAATGATAGGAAGACGATAAACAATTTTATTTCAACAAATATTAATTCAATCATAAAGGGGTCAAAAGAATGATAAATGTTATTACAATTTTAGACTTCGAGTCCTTGAAACAATAAACTAAAGTGCATAAAACTGTCTGAAATAATAAAAAAAAGATAAATATTTCCTAATAAGAGCATATTAGTGGAAGTAGCTCATAAGCATTTGCTGACTCGTTGAAATGTCGTACCAATTATGGTAGGTCTTCCTTCTCGATATCCTACAAATTGTCTGGACATGTAAAGCAGGGTCGTTAGAACAACTTAGCAAGTATTACAAGAGGAGAAATAATAATACATAATCATGCTATGTTATATATAAATAAAATATGAAAGTAAATGAAATAATAAAAATCATGATAGTATCAACAAAATGTAAATCTTAAAAAGAATATGAAATATGAATTTAAATTATATTTAACTTGAAAAGAATAATAAATAAACTAGTAATAGTGAAAACATATCTTGAGTGGTGTTGTAATTTAACATGACGGTAAAAGTTATATAAAACTGTAAAATTATGAATGTATCACAATTATAAATCTTTAGAAAGAAGTACAACATGAGTTATTGTAGTTGTCTTGAGTATAATAATGGTCAATGAGTATATTTATATACACATGTTATGTATGACATTGTAGTAGATATAAAAATAAGTATGTATGTAAAATATGCATCATATTATATTTATTGTGAATTTATTTGAAACTGTCAGAAATAGTGTGCCACATATTTTATGAATTTTCTATGCATACCCTCGACCACGGTCATGATTACAGGTATTGCTCTAGGACGTACTGTTAGGTACTAATAAACATGAAAACTAATGAGCCTAAACTCCATACGCGCAACCCTATATAATTATGGTGATTCAGTAATCACTCGAAACCTCCATGGTCAGGTTCCTAAGTTCAGTTGCACAATCTCAAGAATGTAAACCTCATAAAACATGTGTACAGATCCTTCTTCAAGTTCTCCCATAACTCCAAGAATTCATTTTATGATTTCAAAATAAATTCATAATACACATTATATTTAATCTCAATTATAATCAAGTCAACAAATCATGCATGTATTATATAAGATTTTATGCAAAATGATGTTGCCTCCACTTTCTCAGCTAATAACTAGTCAATGATAATTGTGGCTAGGGACTATTCAAATGGTGGTTGCATGTGCTACACAAATTGGGGCTGTCATTAACATGTGCAAAATGTTATATCATCTAATTCTATCTTCCCGAATTTCTTATTATGACTGTAACATTTGAATGTTTCTTATTATTCAAATGGTGGCTGCACTAGCTGTACAAATTGCCTTTTGTAAGACCCTTATTATTTAATTTCTTATTATAACTGTAACATATAAATGATTATGAATGCATTAAACTACATAATGCAAAATCATATAGGACATTTCTCGAACATACTTTGCATTTGCAGACAATGGTATCCCCATAGTTAATTGCTACCTAACGGGTATATGTCTAATAGATGATAACTAAACAGAGACCAATCCATACAATAAGGTAAAAGAAATTTACAACAATATGTTTATTAGAAATTGACATAGTAATTCTTTTCCAAACAAACACTTAAAGCATAAGTATCTTGACCAAATGTATGTCAACAGTTCAAGCTCTGTCATCACCTTCAATTAAAGTTCTTATAAAGATATTTGATATATTTTTTGAAGCCAATATCAATAACAAGCTAATTATTTATTTATTCTTCCAAAAAGGCAAAGACTTGTTTTCAAGCAAAAGATGCTCTATAAAGCTAGAACAGTAATAAATTATGAAGTCCCAAATGTTTATTTTCTTAATGCAAGGGATGCCAAAAGCTTATATTTGATCAAGAGAGAAACATAATAACATCATTTTATTTGTTGGAAATACCAAAATATCTAGCATGAGATTTTAAGAACAAAATTATAACATAAGTGCTAAATATTTCAAAGTCAGCTGCCTGATTTACAGTGCTGATGGTATAAGTTTGCCAACAATTCAATGCTGATAAGTATTAGAAAGTCTTGTTCATTGCCAACAATTCAATGAACAAAAAGTAAATAATGTAAAGCTAAAAAAGAGATCAAAGAGAAGCCCATGCAAACTTACAAATTGCATCCAAGGGAACTAACTAAAGAATGTATACGAAGGGCTTTTTGGGAAATGTGAGGGCTTTTGTGAAAATTCAATTTTATTAATTTTTTAAACAATCATTTAATTCCTTCATCAAAATATAAATTTTTCTATGCACAATCAGCAATCAAATATCATAAAATTTAACCCGCAACCAAATCACACCATTTCGCGTAAGAACCACAACTGGATGTTTAAAACATGATTCAACCTACGATCTACAATTAAATATTACAAAATCAATCTAAAATAAATTGAAGTTAGTACTTATTTCAAGAAACTCTGCTTGATTTGAACATGATCTCCTGATCTCCCATTTCTTCTTTACTAATTTATTTCTTCCTCTCTTTTTATTTGTTTACATTATTCCCTTTTTTCTGCTGTATTTTCTTTCAATGTGAGAAAAGTTTGGGAGAGAGGAATAAGTTGTTAGATGATTGGGATTGAGATTAGCATTATCTTTTAGATATTTTTTAATTAAGATTTTGTTGTTAAGTTATTAAGATAAAATAGAATTAGTGATTAATATTCAAAATTATCTCTTAGAATTCTTTTAAAAAAGGAGTTAAAATTGGGTTATCTTTTATTTATTATTATATTAGTTTTTTTGTTTAGATAATATATTTAAAATAAATAAATTCAAGAATATTTATAGATAAATACAAAAAAATTGTATGAGGATTTTGGGGTATTACAAAGGTCATAAATGTTAGGTGTGATCCGTACATGTCGGGAACCACAACCCCATGATTTTAAATACTACTCTAAGATGTACCACTAGGTATTCATAATTGATGAATGTGCATACGCTCTAAGGCCGAAGTGCTAAATAGCGTGACGGTAATCCAATAATCAATCGGAAGGTAAGTAGGTCTCTAAAATTTGGCTACGCAACTTAAAAAAGGTAAACTATCCAATATATAAATTTTCCATTTAGTTCCTCCATAACCCAGTTAATTATTATAATTTTATGATTTATATAAGTGCACAAATGTACATTTGCATATAATACTTCATACATAAGGTTTGTTACATATTTAAAATTTAAGTGCAAATTGTCCTTAAATTTTATGTAATTCATACAATGATCACTTTAGTCAAAATCCTTTACAGATACAAACATATGTTTTAACGTATAAAATTTAATGAATCTAAGGGGCAGAAATATGAAGTCTATGCACATTTATATAAATATCAGATAATTAAGTTGACATAGTGAATTTTTAGATCTATTTTAAAATCCTGTGGAAGCAAATTAAAAAGATATTTTATTATGAGACATGGCGTTTAATAGAATATTGGGCGTGTTCATCATGATGGTAGAAGTTTTATATGTTTATTAGGAGATAATTTCTCTTTTGTGTGCAAAAATTCCTACTGCATATTTAAATAAAACTGCTTAGCTTATCTTGTAATATAATAGGGGTATTTACTGGTTTGACCCTCAAATCTTTATATATTATGATTTAGTCCCCCAAATCTTCATATTTAGGATTTAGTCCTCCAAATCTTCTAAGTTACTACAATTTAGTCCCCCTTCCTAACTTCCTTTAATTACCATTTTACCCCTCCTTATTTATTGTTTCTCTTCCTCCTCTCTTCTCCACCTCTCTTCCTCCTCTCTTCTCATTTTCTTCATTATTCCTCCTCTGTTCTCCTTCTCTCTTCCTCCTCTCTTTTCCCAATGAAGAAAGGAGGAGGAAGAGAGAAGGAAGAGAAAAGAGGAATAATGAAGAAAATAGATGAGGAAGAGAGGAGGAGAAGAGAGAATGAGAAGAGAATGAGAAGAGAAAGAATGAATAAGGAGGGGTAAAATGGTAATATCAGGTCAAAAATTAAAAGAAGTTAGGGAGGGGGACTAAATTGTAGTAACTTAGGAGATTTGAGGGACTAAATCCTAAATATGAAGATTTGGGGACTAAATTATAATATATAAATATTTGAGGGACAAACCAGTAAATACCCCAATATAATATCGAAACTTTGTTAAGCATTGTTTACATTGTTAACATTAATAAAAAATCTAAAATTAAATAAATAAATAAACAATCAGAACAAAATAAAAATAGAAATTTTCAAAAATTAGGTGGAAAGTAAAGTATCATAAGTTGGACAAAATAAATGTTCAAATTGGATTTAGAAGTTAATATAACTGAGAAGCCTATGAGAAAAATTCATAACCTCTCCCTCTTTTCATTCCTTTCTCTCTCTTTCTTCCTTCTTCTTCTTCTCTCTCTCTTTCTCCCCACTTTTTCTTTTCCCTTCTCTCTTATTTTCTTTTTTAACATACAATGATTTGGAGAGGGTCTAAATTGTTCCGACGGACGGACGGACGGACGGATGTTGCATGATCTGGAGAGGGTCTAACTTTGTTAGAATAAAAGTTTCCAATTTTAAAATAACAAGATTCAATCCCTCAAATCAAATAAATATAATAAAGCTATAATTATCTAGTTGACTTTTGGATCCATAAGAAAACAATCAATTCATATTAATGAGTAATCAATAAATAACATGCATGAAATTAAATTTCAATTTTAAAAAAAAATTGAAACAAAGAATGGAAACAAAAGTGCATTTTATACTGGCATGTTATATTTTAATTGGATACGTCCTCGTCTTTTTTCATCCCCATCCTTAAATTTTAGTCATACAATATTATTTATTTAATCATCCATCACTAAGTATAAAAAAATGTTATGTTTTTGGAGTTGTTAGTTCTCTCATCCATTTGATAAATGACATCCTATACAAATTTTAGCATTAGTGAATTGTAAAAGTTGTAGATCAACATGGATCTGATGAAAGTAAAAATTAGGAGAAGGTGGAGATTTGTGTCAATAAGGGAGAACTTTTCCTCACAAGACATTTGATATACATTATTCCACTAGCTCGTCCACAATGAAAATGGTTCCATCTAAATTTAAAAATAGATTACTCTGATATCATATTAATATTAGAAAAATACGGAGATTTGTGTCGATCAAGGGAGAATTTTTTCTCACAAAATATTTCATACATATTATTCCAGTCCACAATGGAAAAGTGTTTCCACCTAAATTTTAAAATAGATTACATTGATATCATATTAAAATCATATAAATGATATTAATGTAAAGAAATACATTAGTAGACTTTGGATACTTAAAAGAAGGTCTAATGACACAATTTTTAAAAAAAAAAATTATTATAAAATAACCTACCATTTAAATATTTTTATTGGACTTGAACACTTAAGTGGAAAATAGATTTCTTCGGTAGTCAAAATTCCAAATTATTTTACCTTTGTCTAGTGATTGCCCGTAGTTAAAAAGAATATCTCCAGAAAGAAATCAAAGTCATAGAAGTAGATTAATTGGAGATATAGGGGAAAAAAAACACGAAAGCTCTTCTCAATATTAAAAAAATTGAATAAACAGCCAATGATAAGTTTTGAAAGATGGGATCAAAATCCCAGGGGAAATTCTACTTGAGCACACTACTTTTCTTCCTGAGCCCACCTTTTAATCACTACAGGAGGAAAACAAGGTCACAAATGATTGTTTTTCCAAAAATCGTTACGTAAATCTCCATAGGGTTTCAAAAATCTCTGAATAGAATTACTAAAAAATTAATGAATCGATTTAGAAATCATTATATACATACTATTTAACCTTTCTAAACACCCATTTTCTAATTTAGTATATTTACTTAAAATATATATATTTAAAGTTGTTGGAAAGTAGGTATTTGTTGTATTTTTAAATCAATCATTCTATAACATTTGAAATTTCATGGAGTTTGTATAATAATATAAAAAACTTATGGAGGTTTCCGAGAAAAATTTAATATCACGTCGGAATTTGTTATATTTAGTCTAAAAAGTAATGATAAATTTGTAATTTTTTACAACTTAATAGGAGAGTTAATTGGGAAATTCTATTTAGGTATGACAATTAACTTTTGACGTCTAGATTATTTTTTACACCAAACTTTCATTTTGAAATATTACCAACCTACTCTCTCCGATCCAAAATTTATTCCAATTTTAACCCACTCCCACTATCTCTACTTTTATCGATCCCCAGCCGACTCCCTCTATCATCGATCACTAGCCGCAAGGACCGACATGGCGGTGGCCTCGGCCGCCGCGCTGGTGGCCGCACAGTGAGTGGAGGCGGTGGAGGCCATGGGCGCCGAGAGGGAGCATCTGGAGTTTGTGGTAGCTGCGATCAGTGTTCGGACGCCTGGAGATATATAATCACGTTGACAGCGGTGGCTGCCACCGGTGAGCATTGTTGCAAGGAAAGAACAACTACATTAAAAAAATGGTGGTCTTTTGCAATTAACAAGCGTTTGAAATTGTTACAGCGTTGAGAGTTGCGGCGACACTGAAGGCTAGGGCGCTCAAGGATGTGTGGAACGTCGCTGCAATGATTCAGATGGAGAAAGGGGGTCTGGGGAGCAACCACGGCAGCCATTATTGCGACAGTCAAGTGCGGCGGAGGAATTCGGAAGGGGACGACTATGGTGAGCTCAAGCCCGAGGAGAACTTCCTGGGGCTCTGCAGTCAGGAGCTCTTGGCTCGCGGCACTGAGTTACTGAAACACACCAGAAAAGGTAGAATGGATTAATGCGAGTCGAGTTGGGTTTATTTTTGGTGTGCTGATTTTGAATTTTATCTCTTTGTAGGCATGTTGCATTGGAAGCCTGTATCTGTTTATATTGACCAAATGGGTCAGGTGATGCTCAAAACAAAAAGCAGGCATGTTGCAGGAACCATCACGAAGAAGAAAAAGTGTAAGCCCTGCTGCAAGTTCAATCAGAGTTGATCCATTGTTTTTACTCTGTCTAACAACTGTGTTTTGCTCAGGTGTTATCATAGATGTCTGCAAGGATGTTCCGGCCTGGCCAGCGGCACTAGCCAGAAGACGGAGAGCAGCGACGCTACTTTGGGCTGAGAACTGCTGAACATCGAGTGATTGAGTTTGAGTGCAGAAGCCAGAGGGAGGATGAGACGTGGACTGAGGGAAGGGTACCTTAGTAAAAAAAAAAAAAAAAAATTGATAGAACTTATAATTATTTATAAGTTTTAAAATCGCACGATAGTAAATTTTTGTGTGAAATACAATTTTTCGGACTAATTAATCAAAGTGGTGTGCTCAATTGAATTTCCCTGGAAATTCTATTTATGCACAACAATTTATTCTTAACGTGCTGATTACTTTTTACACTAAAATCCCATTTTTAAATACTATAAATTTACCCTTTGCACTTAATTTTTTTAATTTTAATCATCCCTTCTTCCCTCTAACTCCTTTTCTTGTCCAATTCAGGGCTCCCAAATTTTCCAATCGTGCCTCCCTGATCCACCACAGCTCGTCGCCACCCTCCAAATCACCCAGGGCAATCATTGCTGTCCCCAAATTCGTGACAACTCCTGCCTTTCTTACCCAACCTCCTCCTACATTGCTCCCGACTCCATCAACCCACGGCTCCGTTGATGGAGAGGTGAAACATAGAATCTTCAAATTTTTTTTTATTTACCATTTTAGTTTTCTTTTCTTTCTCGCTATGATAAAGTTGTAGACTATAGAGGAGGTACATGTACTACTTCGCCATATATATTTCATTCGATTTTCTTTTTTTATTTCATTTTGAGTTTTCTCATTTTGTTGAGAGGCTGAATGCGATTAGGGTATCAAGTTAATAATTTGTAATGGAATTATTTGATCCATTTATATGTTCTTAGAAACTTGCTAAGACAACTAGGGACTTTTTCATGTACTTGTGCCCTGAAAACTATGTACTAATTTTGTCATTTTGAAGACTTTACGCTTTTTTATTTAAATGCATTTTTATGCTGATGGAGAGGTGAAAGATAGAATCTTCAATTTTATTTTATTTTACCATTGTAGTTTTCTCTTCCTTCTCGCTATGATTAAGTTATAGATTGTAGAGGGGGTACGTGTACTACTTCACCATGTATATCTCTTTTGATTTCTTTTTTCTATTTTTAGTTTTCTCATTTTATTGAGAGACTGAATGTCGTTAGGATATCAAACTAATAAATTGTAATAGAATCATTTGATCCATTTATATGTTCTTAGAAACTTACTAAAACAACTTGGGATTTTTTTCATGTACTTATGCCTTGAAAAGTATGTACTAATTTTGTCAATTTGAAGTTTATGCTTTTTTATTTAAACACATTTTTATGTGGATGGAGAGATGAAAGATAGAATCTTCAATTTTATTTTTTTCTTACCATTGTAGTTTTCTTTTCCTTCTCGCTATGATAAAGTTGTAGGTTGTAGAGGGGGTACGTGTACTACTTCGCCATGTATATTTCATTCGATTTTTTTTGTTTTATTTTAAGTTTTCTCATTTTTTTGAGAGATTGAACGTCGTTTAGGTATCAAACTAATAAATTATAATAGAATCATTTGATCCATTTATATGTTTTTTAGAAACTTGCTGAGACAACTTGGGATTTTTTTCATGTACTTGTGCCTTGAAAATTATATACAAAATTTGTCATTTTGAAGAATTTACGCTTTTTTATTTAAACACATTTTTATGCGGATGGAGAGGTAAAAGAAAGAATCTTCAATTTTTATTTTTTAGAATCTTCAATTTTTATTTTTTTTTATCATTGTATTTTTCTTTTCCTTCTCGCTATGATAAAGTTGTAGACTATAGAGAGGATACTTGTACTGCTTCGCCATGTATATTTCTTTCAATTTTTTTTCCATTTTTATTTTTCTTATTTTATTGAGAGACTGAATGTCGTTTATGGTATCAAACTAATAAATTGTAATAGAATCATTTGATCTATTTATATGCTTTTAGAAACTTGCTGAGACAACTTGGGACTTTTTCATGTACTTGTGCCTTGAAAACTATATACTAAATTTGTCATTTTGAAGAATTTACGCTTTTTTATTTAAACACATTTTTATGCGGATGGAAAGGTAAAAGAAAGAATCTTCAATTTTTTTTTTTTTTTTATCATTGTAATTTTCTTTTCCTTCTCGCTATGATAAAGTTGTAGACTATAGAGAGGGTACTTGTACTGCTTCGCCATGTATATTTCTTTCAATTTTTTTCCATTTTTATTTTTCTCATTTTATTGAGACTGAATGTCGTTTATGGTATCAAACTAATAAATTGTAATAGAATCATTTGATCTATTTATATGCTTTTAGAAACTTGCTGAGACAACTTGGGATTTTTTTCCTGTACTTGTGCCTTGAAAACTATGTAATAATTTTATCATTTTGAAGACTTTATGCTTTTTTATTTAAGCACATTTTTATGTGGATGGAGAGGTGTAGAATCTTCAATATTATTTTTTTTTTTTTTACCATTGTAGTTTTCTTCTCCTCTCGTTATGATAAAGTTGTAGACTGTAGCGAGGTATGTGTATTGCTTTGCCATGTATATTTTATTCGATTTTTTTTTTTTTTCATTTTTAGTTTTCTTATTTTGTTGAGAGACTGAATGTCGTTTAGGGTATTATACTAATAAATTATAATAGAATCATTTGATCCATTTATACGTTCTTAAGAACTTGCTGAGACAACTCGAGATTTTTTAATGTACTTGTGTCTTGAAAACTATGTACTAATTTTGTCATTTTGAAGACTTTACGCTTTCAAGATTATATCTCATAAGTAGAGAAAGTTACATAGAAATTGCAAAGAAATTATTATTTTTTTTTACTGTGCATGTGTTTCAATCTTCATATGCTTTTTCTTTCATGAGGGGTTGTCAGAGCATAGCGCAATATTTCTGGTTGTCAGAACATCAGATTTCTCAGTAGAAACTAGAAATACAATTGAGTTCATAGTATCGCAATTTTAATTTGTAGTCTATAATGCTATTTCGAAATGGAAAATGGCTTCAATATTGTTGGTGAAAAATTCTGGAAAACAAAGCAGATCCATGAATTCAGAGTCGGAAGTCCGCAACTCAGCGAATCCGCGAACCTAAGAGACTGAGGTTCGCGACCCAGACGACAGAACATATTTGCGAATCTAAAACTGAGATTCGCGATACTGCTCATAGTATCCGCGTAGGAGTTTAATACAAAGTCATCCGACCCAAACAAGAGAGTTGCCACCTCGGATCGTGGAGATAACTGCCAAACGAATGCAGTGGCATTACTCCAGTCGTGGAAGCAACCACCTAACGAATATGACGGCACTTGTTGAGTAGTGGGAGCTAACGGTAAAGCAAATGAGGTGGGACGTTACTCTAAAACCCCTATAAAAGGCGGGAGAACGAAAGAGAAAGGGAGGAACATCTTCTCCTAAAAATTACCTCTTGTGATCAAGAGTCAAGAGCCTTTCTTTTACTTTTAGCCAACTGAGAGAGATTGTACGGAGTGTCAACGGAGAGCATGATCGTTCTCCATAGCTACATCAAAACCCAGCTTTAAACAAAGAGAAAATCTATCTTCCTCATTTTCTATAAACGGAAAACCGTTGGATTATAATCCTTTATTGAAAAAACTTTAATAGAGCGTCGTTTGCAATTTTTATGGCGAACAGAAGATTGGCGACTCTGCTGGAGACAACCATCACCTCCAGTAATCTGGTGGTAGCTCAATATGAAAACATTTCAGTTGGTAGTATGGTCGACTCGCTCACCATTCGTGTTGACCAGGAAAGGTATGAAGAATTCCTTTCTTCAGGCTCCAAGAGCCCTACTTCCCTAAGGAGATACCGTAAAATCTCCAAGGGGTCAATCCCCAAGGAGGCTTTAATGGCAACAACTCAGCCAAGGGAGTTGTCGGACCAAATTGGTCCGAAATCCTCTTCTTCAACATTGGGCTCAAGGCCAGTTTCGACTAAGACTATTGATCTCTCAAGCAAAGTGGACCAAAGTCCCCGCTTCAACAAGGGGAAACGATCACTACCCACTCTACGAGACTATGACGTAGAGGTTCCTCTCACTCGTACAACGAGAAGAAACCTAAGAAGAAGCAAAGTTCGTGCCCTTGGCAGGACCACGCAGCAAAAGGAAGCCGCCAACTCATCATCGTAAAGGTCTACTGTACAAGTATGGAGGCCAAAATGCGAGGTGGCAAAAGATCGGGACACGGAAGGATTTACTCGCGTTTCTTGCAAGAAACGAAGTAACTCCACAAAAACCATGTATGACTACAAACGTGGAACATACGTCCACGTTCCTCGTGTCCCAAGAGGGAAACATGATCACACAATTAGAGAAGTCCGTGGAACCCGCGACCTCAAGTTCGCGAAAGACGTGCGTCTATCCTTGTCTCATTCACTGTCCCAGTAAGAGAGAACAAAAGAAGGCTATCTTCCGATACAAGAGATCTTAGAGAACTTCTAAACAGAAAAAATTACATGCATCTCATTGTCATTGCGAACGACTGATCAGTGCAGTACTATCTCACTGTCATTGTTCAGCTCATGCTAGATCGACGGTGTTCCATCGGCTATCATCCCAACCGGTGAAGAGAAGTCGACGAAACAGGCCCGAGTTTTCTGAGCCTGAATATCCCGAAGTATCATCCAATATGATAAGTATCGGGAAAAAGAAGAAAAAGAAGACGAAGAAAGTCTTCGAAGGAGTTTCTGACTCGGAGTTCTCTTCGGGTTCGAAGGAAGAGTGAGGAGTTTTTCAAAACACTCGACTCAAGAGTGGGGTGGCAGTCCCCATGAACTATAAACAAATGGCGGGAATCTCTTCCGATGAAGAAGACACGATCAAGTCTGTTATGGCTGAGTCGCAAACATCCGATTCGTTCCTGGAAGACTCCGCCTCTGCATATATGACTCAAAACAACATCTCAGAAGAATTCATGCGGAGAATGGATGAACAAGATAAGAATATACAGTAACAGCAGGATGCTATCAGCGAACTCAAAGACATGCTACATGTCCTGGTGGAGCTGGAGAAGACTAGATTGAAGAATACATCTTCGCACTCAAAGACTGACAAGGCGGAAGAAGAAGGTCATGAAAAAGAATCAGAACATCATGAGGATGATGATAACCGCTCCATATATCAAGAAGGAAACGCAAATACTGTCTGGATGGAAAGCTTCCAAAATCAATTGAACGCTCTCATGCATAAGAGCGACCTACAAGAATTAGGTGTGGTAAGGCCATATCCCATGGAATGGGAAAGTGTGCCATTACCAGAAAGCTACAAACCATTGAAGATCAAATTTTTTTATGGTAAAGTATCACCAAACCAGCACCTCTACTACTTTAAGTCGCAGATTGAGCATTTAGCCAGAAACAACCCCATTATTATGCGGGTATTTATTAGTACCTTAACAGGACTAGCTTTTGAATGGTTCCGAAGGCTAGAACCAGGAACAATCAATTCATGGAGCGACATGGAAAAAGCCTTTCTGACCAGGTTCTATGAAGATGACATGGAGGTGTCAATGCCGGCACTTCTAGAAACTAAACAAAAAAAAGGAGAGTCAGCCCGGGACTTTATCAAATGGTTCCGGAATGATTCTCTCAGATGTCCGCATGGGATGCCAGAAAAAACCTTGATAGAAACCTGTCGAATAATCTGTCAACTAAGGTTCTGGCCAGGATGGGAGCAGTAAAATTTACTACTTGGAATGACCTTGCCCTACAAGCTGAAGAGGCTGAGGAGATCACACAAAGACTTGAAAACGAAGGAAGCGAGGAGAAGCAGAAGCGAAGTGGTGATGGCAACCCTAAGCCCAGATCCCGGGGATATAAGGGGAAAGAGACAATGGTGACGGATGCCCCGCAACCCGTAAAAACTTCTCCGAAGCTCCCTTCTCAAACACATATGTCTCAAAAACAATATTCCTTCAAGGATGAGCATACGAAAACTATTTTCAACCTCCTCATGAGTAAGAAGATGCTGAAACTTTTAGAGTCTAAACAACCGGAGGAAGTATGAGGAGTTAATGATCCTAATTACTGTGTTTACCATACGATTATTAACCACCCTACCCAAATTTGTTATATCCTTAAAGACAAGATTCAAACCTTGGTGGATGCCAATGTCATTAAACTCCAAGAACACCAGAAAAAGGTGACCGCGAACATGGTGACTGTCAGGTTCGGTAAAACGCCTGACTGGATAGACTCGACAGTTCAAGACGGAGTGCAACCCATTCCTAGAGGCACTATGCAGGTCGTGAATTTTGATCCGCATCAACAACAGGAGAAATGATTGTCCCCCTTCGAGACTGATAGGGGGGAGATAATGTGGGTGCATCCAGATCTTCTTAATGATGAACAATGGACTTCTAACCCATCTAGAAGAAAGCAAAAAGGAAAGATTTTTACTTCCAATGTCGTCTCCATAATTCCCGAAGTTGACAGAGATGTTCCTACTCTAACAGACTCGAAAGAAGAAGCAGGAGACTCTCTGGTGGCTGATGTAGATCCCCTCCTACAGGGACCCGTTCAGAAAAAGATTATTTGAAGAACTATGGCCAGGCCACAGAATCTCGACCATCTTTAGAGAAGGCCAAACAGAAAGAGCTTAAGTTTGATTAACTTATGAAGAAGAAGGGAAAAGAGCCTGAGGATTTGCGGAAGTCATTCCAGTTCGATATCCTGACACAGTTAGCCAATATTCCCGCAAGGATAACCTTATACGAGCTCCTGAAGCTTTCCAAATCTACTAGAGAAGCTTTAAGAGAAACTCTGCAAGATTCGGATGTATTCTTGGCACAAATACCAGAGATGATTGAGGAAGAATCTCTTTGCGCAACTTGTCATCAAGTCTCTGGTAAGACCGTTACCTACATCGCTTTCTCTCCAGAAGATATGCAAGTCAGGAGCAACAAGTATCACCGCCCTTTGTATTATAAGGGATACATAGGGTCTACGGAGATTGATCGCATTCAAGTTGATCCAGGCTCGGCCTTGAGCATCATGCCACGAAGGATGCTACGATATCTTGGAGTGCCGATGAATAGATTACCACTATCTTCGGATTCAATACTAACAGTAGTAGACCGTTAGGTAAGATAAAACTCAAGTGCCAAATCGGCGACCTGAAGACGGAAGTCACGTGCTACGTGATAGACGCGGACACATCATACAATCTACTATTGGGGAGACCTTGAATCCATAGCAATCTCATTGTGCCCTGCACGTTACACCAATGCATGAAATATGTGGACAAAGACGGGAACATAAGAATGTTGATCGCAGAAAAGCAACCCTTTAAAGGAGTTGAAAATTACTTTACTGAATCGTTATTGTATCAAGATGTGTTCGGTGTTTCAGATCAGCCAGTTCCAGATGACTCTGATAGCGGCGAGGAGGCTGAAACAGAATCAAAATCCGAAAATTCGGAATCCGAGAATGTAATTTGGGACGGTGAGCCCATTGTGATAAGCCTCGAAGGCCTTGATGTAAATAACGCCGTTCACTCTGATGGTGAATGGGTGATAAATAAAAATTTAGAGTTTGCTTATTTTTCTGGTGTTGATTCTGAGCCCTCAAGCACTAGCACAGATGTGTAAATGATATATATTCTCTGACTTCCTTCCAAGCACCTATCTGATCATCCTTACACGAATTAAGTTATGACGTTGAAAAAGCTAACCAGGTCATTTTTGAGGTCCCTCCCAAAAACGGAACCCAAAAGGTCATAGTATTTGGAAGAGCAAGTCACAAGAACAAAAAGAAATACTTAGATTCTGAGGAAGAATAGGGAAAACCCAAGTTCTTCCATTATGATGAAAATTCTCGTAGATTAATAAAGAAAATGGGATATAATCTGGCCGAAGGCAGGGGGTTGAAGTTCGAAAAAGGAAGGACAATCCTTCAACCTTTTGTCCCAGAAGGGAAAATGCCAGATTATTACCAGAAAACCGACAGGGGGTTGGATACGTCACCACTCTCGAAAGTTCCTCAGGTGAGAAAACCGAAGAAAAACAGTACAATCATTCGTCAGAATCATCATGCTGGGACTCAGATATCAGTATTGGTATGATTTTCCGCGAAATGTCCGCGAACATGGCTTCCGCGATCCAAGAAAATGAAGACTTAAAGGAAACCTCGCCGATAAGAGACGACTCTTGGGCCAAGCATCTTAATATGAAGTGGGAGATCCAGTTTGAACAGCGTGAGCCCCCAACCGAAGATAAAGTGCTCTAAATTAATATGGGAGATGAAAAGAATTCTAAACCCATATTTTTAAGTGAGAATCTATCCTCGGAAGAAAGGAAGGAATTGATATCTCTCATTCGCGAATACATTGATATTTTCGCTTGGAGTTATGAGGAAATGCCAGGGTTGGATCCAAGTGTGGCGGTTCACAAATTGAAAATCTGGCCAGAGGCTAAGCAAGTAAAACAACAACAATGAAGATTCCGCCCAGAGATTATGGAAGGTATAGAAACTAAAATCAAGAAGTTGATTGAATCAGGTTTTATTCGCGAGGAACAGTACCCTGATTGGGTCGCGAATATAGTTCCCGTGACCAAGAAAAACGGAAAAATCTGAGTTTGCATAGACTTTAGGGATTTGAATGAGGTTTGCCCTAAAGACGAATTCCCGTTACCCATCACGGATATTATGATAGATAATACTTGTGGGTATGAGCGTATGACGTTCATGGATGGATTCTCGGGGTATAATCAAATAAAGATGTACCCTGATGATGAGAAGTATACGTCCTTCAGGACACCACTCAGGGTATACTGCTATACAGTCATGCCCTTTGGCCTAAAGAATGCAGGTGCTACGTATCAACGCGCCATGAACGCAATCTTCCAAGAGCACCTCAGGAAAATAGTGGAATGCTACATAGATGACCTAACAATTAAGAGCAGAAACAAAGACGATCACTTGAAGGATTTGAAGACAGTGTTCGACCTCATGAGGAAGCACCAGCTCAAGATGAATCCAACTAAGTCTTTCCTGGGGGTATCCAGTGGAAAATTTCTTGGTTTTATCGTAACGTCAAAAGGAATACATCTTGATCCAGATAAGGTCAAGGCTATTCAAGATATGCCGCCCCCCCGTAATCTCAAAGAGTTAAGGAGGTTGCAAGGCAGGCTGGAGTACATCCGCAGGTTTATATCAAATTTGTCTGGTAAATGTAAGCGCTTCACTAGATTAATGAGGAAAGGAGTGTCATTTGTTTGGGATGGCGCATGCCAAAAGGTTTTTGAAGAAATCAAACAATATCTCATGAAACCACCAGTGCTTGTAGCTCCAATCTCAGGAATACCTTTCCTGCTATATATAAGGGCTATGGACCATTCCTTGGGAGCTTTGCTAGCACAGAAGAATGAGTCAGGTCACAAACAAGCTTTTTATTACCTCAACAGAATGATGGTCGGGGCGGAATACCGGTATAATCCAGTGGAAAAGGAATGTTTAGCCTTAGTGTTCGTAGTACAGAAGATGTGACACTATTTGGTTGGACAAACCATCCACGTTGTATCGAGAGTTAACCCCTTGAGAATATTAATGACTAAACCCGGATCGTTAAACTCAAGACTATCCAATTGGGCTATTTTGTTATCACAGTATGATATGCGATTTGTCCCACAAAAGTCTATTAAAGGACAGGCCGTGGCCAACTTCTTAGCCGAACATCCAATCCCGGCATCCTCGAAGTTATATGAACAAATCCTGGGAGAGTTAGAAGAATGGGACTTGATTTCAGAAAAGGATGACTCGCGAAAGTCTTCCGAGGCAAATACAGTCTCGAAAGGTGTATGGCAGCTTTTTTTTGATGGTGCCTCCCGAATGGGATCCGAGGGAAAGATGATAGTGGGGGTAGGAGTTGTTTTCGTCTTTCCCCGCAACCACATCATTCCTCGAGCTTATTCATTAACAAGCTCGTGCTCCAACAATGTCGCGGAATATAACGCCCTCCTAATCGGCTTAAAAATAGCCAAACAACTGGGGGTCAAATATTTGAGGGCATATGGGGACTCTCAACTTGTTGTGAATCAAGTAAAAGGGGAGTACGAGGTCAAACAAGAAGACCTCCTGCCGTATTATCGTGCGGTGATCAAGATCGCCGATGGTTTCGGTGGTTTCTATATCAGCCACATAAAGCGCCACCGAAATAGTTATGCAGATTCGCTAGGTTCCTTGGCTGCTACATTAGCCTTGTCCAAGCATGCTAGAAGGCAAATTACGGTAGGAAGCAAAGAATTATTTTGTCCAAAGGACGAGCTCAAAGAAGAAATAAAGAAACCACAGGAAGATGAAGCTGACACTTTCGAATCAAGCCTAGAACCGAGAGATTGGTGTTTTCCTTATATAGACTATGTCCTTTACGATATATTCCCGAAGGTCCAAAAGAAACCAGGGCAATTCAGAGAAGGGTTGTCCGGTTCTACTATAACGCAGAACTCCAGACATTGTATAGGAAATCTTAAGACAGAATTTTACTTCGCTGCCTCTCCAACCGCGAATCTCAAAAGGTACTCGAAGAAGCTCATGCTGGCATCTGCGGAGCACACCAGCCAGGGCCGAAACTCTGGGATACAATCCAAAGGATGGGTTATTACTGGCCTAAGATGATGACAGAAGCGGTTGACTATGCCAAGAAGTGTAGGGTCTGCCAAGTACATGCAGACTTTATACATCAAGCTCCAGAGTATCTTCACCCAACGGCTACGTCATAGCCGTTTGAACAATGTGGTATGGACATTGACCGGCCAATTTACCCGCCATCAACGAGAGGACACCGGTTTATTTTAGCTATAACAGATTACTTTTCAAAATGGACCGAAGCCGTTTCCTTGGTTGAAGTAGTCATTGGAGGTTATCAGATTCATCAAGCACCATGTGCTTTTTGCTTCAGAGTGTCCAGAAAGATCATTCATGATAATGGGCCTCAGTTTGTAAGCCAGGTATATTCTAGATTCTGCAACAAGTACCGGATCGAGGATGTAGCTTCATCGCCATATTACCCTGCAGCTAATGGTCTAGCAGAAACTTTCAATAAGACCATTGTAAAACTTCTTAAAAAGTTTGTGTCATCCAATCAAAGAGACTGGGACGAGAAGCTCGGAGAATGCCTGTGGGCGTATCACATCACGATTCGAACCTCCACTAATACCACACCCTTTTCTTTGGTATATGGGTCAGAAGCAGTCTTGCTTCTGGAAATCCAAATCCCGTCATTACAAGTTGTATTAATAACTAGAATGATGCAAGAAGAAAAACATCAACAAAGACTCCAAGAATTAGAGGCTTTGGACGATAAGCGCTTAGTAACTCAACAGAGTATTGAACTATACCAGGCGCGGATCTCCAGAACTTTTAACAAAAAAGCTAAGCGAAGAACTTTCAAAAAAGGCGATCTAGTCCTGCCAGTCAGAAGGCCGATCATAACTAGCCAGAAGCCTAGAGGGAAGTTCCAGCCGAAATGGGAGGGACCCTTTGTCATTGATACGGTCTACTCCAACGGCGCGTATCAGTTGACAAAGCCAAATGGTGACAAAATCATGATGCCGATCAACGGCAAGTTCCTGAAGAAATATTATTCTTAGCAAAATTGTGGAACACCAGTTGTAATTTGACCTGGGTAGTTCGACGCAAACCATGAACCAAAGTTTGTCTGTAATCGAAAGTTCATTAATAAAGATTTATGGTTCCGGACTAAAAATCTTTAAAGCCGTGAACCAGATTTTCTGTCTATCAAATTTGCCAAGTTAAATATTACCTCTGGCGAATCAGATTTTCTTTCTATCAAATTTGCCAAGTTAAATATTACCTTTGGTGAATCAGATTTTCTTTTTATCAAATTTGCCAAGTTAAATAATACCTCTGGCGAACCAAACTTTCTTTTTATCCAATTTGCCAAGTTAAATATTACCTATGGCGAATATCAGACTTTCTTTTTATCAAATTTGCCAAGTTAAATAGTACCTCTGGCGAACCAAACTTTCTTTCTATCAAATTTGTCGAGTCAAAAACACCTCTGGCGAATCAAATTTGTCAACGAGAAGTTCTTTCATTCACAGTAATTTCGGGTACTTAGAAAATTTTGATTCATTTTAAGATTATCAAGTTAACAATTATCTCTGGTAATCAATATCAGAATCATTCTTCAGATACTCTTAGTTACGTAAAAAGAAAAGAACTTCTTTATTCATCATCAGAATAAAATTACAAAGAATTCTCTAGTGTTGTACAATCAACAAGAGTGGATACAATCACTGATGTAAAAAAAAAAGAGAGGAAACTTGCTTCTGTAACCATCTCTTTTAGCATGCTTCAGATAAAAAAGTTTGCTCCTACAGGCTCTTCTTTTGGAATGACAGACTTGTTTCTGTAGCCTTCTCTTTGGGCATGACCCGGATCAAAAAGTTTGCTCCATGGCCTCCACTTCCAATTTGCTCTTGTAGCCTCCTTTTTATGGACGGCTTAAAGGCACAATCTTGTTTCTTCTTTCCGATCACAATCAGAGACCTCCTGGTTAGTTCCCCTAGTGATGATGCTAGTGACTTGATTAGTTCAAAACTGGGCATACCAAATGCACACCCCAAACGTATAACGTGAGGGGTTGCACAAATTCAAGGTCCTGGTCATTAGTACCCCAACCTTGTGGGATACTAGGAAAGAAGAAAAACAATGCCCCAGACCCGAAATCTTTTCTCTCATGAAAAATACATGAGACCTTCCAGCCCCTTGAGATATTGGAAGTAATTACGAGCCCATCGGGTCTGGGTCATTGTTAAGGAGAATGACTACGGTTATCTCCTGCAGCCAAGTCAAATCCCTGTTAAAAAGGAAGAAAGGAAGAAAGAGCATGATATTAATCAGAAAAAGAAGTTTACTTTAATTAAGGAAAATGACTACGGTCAGAAGAACATTTTCGGTGGAACACCCCGCTGGATTGAAGCAGTCTGGAGGTCTTGTAACATGCCAACTCTTATCAATCACTTCAGTTGGAGAAGAAGAAAATATGGCTGCACAAATAAATCAACTACATAAGAAAGAAAGAGAAGAGAATCAGAAAGAAATTTTCTCACGCCAGAATGATCCTCCATTGAAGGAATCATGCATCTTATATAGACGGTCTGGTAACTGCGATCTTCGGTTTGGAAAAGATAAGGCCGAAATCTTCGGTTAAGATTTTCAGTTCAGATCTCAACAGAATTTATTACTATTGCATGGGACGTTTAGATATCGCAGCCCGGAGATCTCGTCATTAATAGAGACATTCAACGCTTGGGATTCCACGCCCGACGGCTTCATCCCAAGGCTCGCAGAAGTCTCTACAAATTCCGAAGAATTTTGAGTCATCCCGTAAAGTTTCTAGGCGCAATACCGCAAACCTGAAAATTGCAGTCCGTAAGAGCCAAGATCGCGAATTTAGCATGAATCCGCAAACTTCCGGGCGGGACATCGTAAACTCAAGCTCGCAATCCTTGGAAGTCAGGATTGTGCATTTACTATGGGTTTAGTCAACTCGCGAACCTCCGAATGTGAAGTCGCAAACCTGACAAAGATCCGTGGAAGTCATGTGACAGATACACGGATACCAGAATTTTACAGAGAATCGCAAATTTCAGACGCGAGAGAACGAATTTATTGCAAGTCTTCGAAGACAAATGCTAAGGTCATGTCTTAGAAATACAAAACCAAGTTTAAGTTCTCTACATAAGCAAGGAGTCATACCATGCACAACAAATGTCAGGGGACTGTTACAAAAGAAGGAACAACAAAGAATAAAAAAAAAAATGCATATACAAGTTTCTACAACTCAATGATTCAAGAGAGTTTTAATTTTCTCCTCAGCATTGTCAATATCTTGCTGAAGGATCTCATAAGCTGGGACAGTAGCTTGACGACGCAATTCCTTGTCACTAGCAATAACATTCTGCGCTGCAGCAGCCTCCAGTATATCCAATTCAACTTGTATCGCCTGAAGATCTCTGATTGTATTGTCCCGCTGGCGCAATAAGTTGGCGAGATTTCCCATTGACTCATCACGCTCTTTGGTGATTTTGGCCAAAAAAGCTTGAGCTTTGGCGATAGTCTCTTGAGTCCTAACAATAGCCTGGTCATAGTTCTTGACAATTGAAGCAGCGGCCTCCACTTAAAGAACTAGAGACTCGCGGTCTGATTGACCTTTTTCTAAAGAGGCTTTGCAAGCATTTGCCTTCTCCTGAGTCTCCTTCTGGAACTTAAGCTGTTCATCTTTCAGCTTCTGAAAAATAATTTCCACTGTCTCAGATTTATCAGCACTTCTGGTTTTTGATAGGAATTCAGCATGCTTTTGAAGCTGAGTTATCATAAGCCTAAAGGGAGCAGCTTTATCCTCTCCACCAATGCTGACAAAGTTAAATAAATGTTGAGAACGTTGGCGAGTGAAGCAAAAGAAGCCCCCTTCAGTATTTTATCAATTCAGCGGTCAAGGAAGTGAAGGAAAGTCTCCACCGTATCCTTCAATAAATCAATCTCAAGCATATCAATCTCCATATAAGAGGCAATAATACTGGTTGAGGCAGAGGCGGATTGATCCGCAACCAGATTAGTATCAGGAGGAATGGGACCTCTGGAGACTTCAGCAGAGCTAACAACTACAACATCTTGAACCAAAACATCGGTCCGAGCAGCTGTGGCCAAAATTGTAGATATAGTAGTCTCGGAAATCATTACTTCCGTAGAAGTAGTAACTGCAGTCGCCTCATCAGTGTCAGCTCCCGCGATGGTGTCATCTGACGAAGTTACCTTCGCACACATGCGTTCTAAATCAGGAGTCGAAACTGGAGCTATCAAAAGGAGAAAGTTAATAGTTAAATGATACAATATCATTTGATAATAACATAATTGCTAAAGGAAGAAGATGCAGACCTAAAGGTTGGACACTAGATTCCCCAAGTCCGTACACCTCAGGACCAAACACTTCAGGCCTGTATACTTCGGTTCGAACGTCCTCGCTCAAATAGACATACTTACCATGGTCTGATGGAGGGGTTGAAGATCGAAAATCATCACTGTTGACATTATAGTCGTTTCCCCAATCATCCTGACTTCCTAAAGGAGGTGCTGCTTTTGGGGAATCTGATGCGCGAGTCTCCCCAATGATTTGTACTTCGTCGTCTGCAACGGCAGAAGCTGAAGGGCCCTCTTGTATGGCCAGAGAAACACCGACTTCAACAGTGGCCTGACAAATAAGGGGGGTAGAACCCTCTTGAGTAACGAGAGTAGGATCACTGCAAAGAACAGGTCCTTGACTCCGACGCCTCTTAAGAGAATGGAGAGTTAAAGATGAGTCATCTTCATCCTCCTTAGGTTCCTCAACGAGGGACTCAGAAACCAGAGTGAGTGTTGCAGTGCCAGTCCCAGATGGGGTACTCTGCGAATCAATCCCCTGCGAAATGGTAGGCAAGTCCTTGAGGCGCCTTAGTCTCTTCCGCTTATGTGAAGATTTCTTGGGAGAATATTGCGGTTGAGGAGAAGTCTTCTTCGATGTCGGGAGAGAAGAAGCATCTTGAGCTGATGCATTATCGACCTCTTCCCTCTTTTGAGTTATCGGTTCTGATTCATTGGATGCACTGTCTCCCCTGAAATCTTCCATCCCTGCCACTTTTGTACTGCCAACCTTCCTTTTCTGGGCATACCAAGCTCTGATCTCCTGCAGACTGGTATGATTTATGTTGAAATTCTGGGGAGCGGAATTAGCATCCACGAACCACTTACAGAAACTGAAGCTCATACTCGAATTTAGGGTTTTGAGTGGAAGATCAAATCTGGCCTGAGTTCCACCTGCGACGAAGTGAAACCAAGCTCGAGCTCCCTCAAGAGCATTCCCAACAAAACTTATCTCTCTATTAGGATTACCAACATAAAACTGATCATACCCGAACTGTCGAGCGAAACGACTCGGGTAGTAAGGCTCTATGTAGCAATGGTTCCCCAAACGAAGAACCAGATGTTCTGGGCTGATGTTTATCAGCCACCAGAAGCATCCCGAGGACATAATAGTAAATTTATCGGCACCAGCAGTATCCGCGAATTCCTCCCCGTACCCAGTATTTGGAAAGTACGGAAAATATCTGAATAACTCAAAACTCGAGAAATGACGGAGGGTCTTGCGGATCGCGGCCATGTAGCCCCCTCTCTATTGCGACCTCTCATAGTGCTGCACTTTGGGAGCACTTATCAAAGTGGGGCAATGTAGAACTAACCAAACCATCAAATAAGTGTAAGGGAGTTCTACACGCGGATTAGGAGTTTTTATGACTGGATCTCCCCTCTTCCTCTGCTCCTTCTTCACGTTACAGAATTTATCAGATAACCTCCTTAGTTTGCTTTGGATAGTACAAACCATCGCGGGCAATAAACTGAGCCGCCTATCAAATGCTAGTAGGACGGCTGGGTATACGGTCCTAATGGGTATGTTTTCCTGCGAAGGAATAACACATTTTTCAGCCATACCATCAAATAGCCCGCCAAGAAGGCAGAATCTGACAAAGGCTGGAGAGCCTGATAATGGAAACTTTCAAAGGACGTTCCAGCCTTGAAGATGTTCTCGTCAGATTCAGTGACACAAGCATCCGTCCCGAAGCTGGCGATTCTTTTCTCAATTTCCTTTTCAGAAACTGGAGGAAGGCGAGTAAAGTTCGGATTACTCTTAGAAAAGTTGGGCAGAAGATATTGTAGCCACTTCTTTGGCTTCAAACTGTGGGTGCCGGATGTATATGGGTGCAAATATGATAATGACAGAGCAACTCCCAATAAGTACTATAGATCAAAGGGTCCTAGGTCTTCAGCAGGTGGAGTTCTTCCCCAGTTGGGACGTACTCTTCATATGGGATGTCTCCCATGGGCAAACCCGAAACTTCATACATCTCGTGAAGAGCGAAACCCAATTCACCTCGAGGGCAGAAGATTGTACAAGTATCAGGATTGTACAGTTCTAATAAAGCAAAAAAATAGAATCTGCTAGCGGGAATGCCGTGCTGAACCGCCCTGATAGCACGATGTAGCCCTACATAATGAAGCTAATCTCTGAAAGTCTTCAGGAAAAAGTCAGTCAAGATTACCCACTCTCCTTTTGAAGAGCAGTGAACCCATTCAGGGGGACGAAAATCCTGAACAGGAAACTCCCCTTGTGCATTGGTGAATCGGTGCAGGAAAGTCTGTGCGATTATGGGAACTTCGCCTCTGGGGAGGTCATGTTTAAGCAGTTCCGGAAGCAATCCACAAAAATATTTTCCAGTACTACGAGGAAAAGCACCTTGAGCATTGAAACCCCCCAATAAGATGCTGTCTGTGGCCTGTTTATGTGCCAGTCCATTCGTCTGGGCACGGAAAGGGATTGAAAAAATAAGAACGGATAAGACCTCTCCATATTGGGGAGAAACAAGTAGCGACCTTCAACTTGACGAAGCCACTTGTAATCTTCATCTTCCAAACCACTATCGGGCACTGAAATATGGTCCCCAAACAAAAAGGCAGGTTTGCATAGCGGAGACCGATCATCTCCTTCGAAAGGTACATTAGTTATCAGTTCTCGTAATGTTGAGCGAGAAGGATGGAGAATTTTGCCTTCTCTCTCTTGGCTATCTAATGCTGTACAATGTGGAAAGACATGACCAAATCTGAACTCTTTCTTCCCATCATAGCTATCCGAGTATCCGAAATAATGATCCTTAGGCCAAGGATTCAAGACATAATCGACTACAAAAGACATTCAGATTCAAGATAAGAAAATCTCTGAAAAAGGAACTGCCTTTCGAAAGTTATTTTTATTATTACCTCAAATTAAGGGCTCCTGCCGAACCACTATTGAACTAGAGGTTGCTTGAGGATCCTGATGACCACTGGCAGCTGCATCAGAGGAAAACGTTTTCTTCGGCATCTTTTGCAAATTAGAGAATTCTTCGCACAGAGAATCGAAAGCTATAAGAGGTTGAAGACGAGAAGTCTGAGGAACTCTAAAGAAGAACTCGGATTTCAAATCTCTTGAGATGAGAGTAGCCTCTCTCATAAAGTGGAGATTATATAGCAGATGATTTGACGGCCGAGATCTCTGGATAGGCGTGATATCTGGCCCGAATCTCATGGGTACCATTGCATTTAATGCGGCTCAGAGAATGTCTCAATTCTTATGTCATAAAAAGCAACCGCCTTAACATAGAGTCCCTAATACAGAGTTGTGATCCTTCAGAAATTTCAGTTTGCGACCCTAACACAGAGTCGCTTTCTTCTCCAGAGTGAAAGCTCGCGTCTCTAATACAGAGTCGTGATCCTTCAGAAATTCCAGTTTGCGACCCTAACACAGAGTCGCTTTCTTCTCCAAAGCGAAAGCTCGCGTCCCTAATGCAGAGTCGCGATCCTCTAAAAATTACAGTTTGCGACCCTAACACAGAGTCGTTTTCTGCTACCAAATGAAAGTTCGCGCCCCTAATGCAGAGTCGCGCTCCTTCCGAAAGACAGTTTGCGACCCTAACACAGAGTCGTTTTCTTCTCCAAAATGAAAATTCGCGATCCTAATACAGAGTCGTGTTCCTTCCAAAGCAAAAGCTTACGACTCTAACACAGAGTCGTCTTTTTCTCCAAAATACAAATATGCGACCCTAACACAAAATCGTATACTTCAAGAATAAGATTGGGTGGCGCTAATATAGAGTCACATTTTCTTTCAAAAGCAACAAATTCACGGCGCTAATACAGGGTCGTGTTCCTTTCAAGATGAGAGTTCGAGATATGGCGACAGAGTCATGCTGCCGACAATCGAAGAAGAATTCTAATACAGAATTGTACTCTCAGAGATATAAAAAACGGAGATTCTAATACAGAATGATATGTCCAAAGTATTCCAAAACTTCTCAAAAATCACGAGAGTTTTAAAAACTTTGGAGGGGGTTTTGTTAGCAAAAAATTCTGGAAAACAAAGTAGATCCACGAATTCAGAGTCAGAAGTCCGCAACTCAGCGGATCCGCAAACCTAAGAGACTGAGGTTCGCGATCCAGACGACAGAACATATTCGCGAATCTAAAACTGAGATTCGGGATACTGTCCATAGCATCCGGGTAGGGGTTTAATACAAAGTCATCCAACCCGAATAAGAGAGTTGACATCTCGGATCGTGGAGATAACTGCCAAATGAATGCAGCGGTATTACTCCAGTCATGGGAGCAACCACCTAACGAATATGACGGAACTTCTTGAATAGTGGGAGCTAATGGTTAAGCAAATGAGGCGGGACGTTACTCTGGAACCCCTATAAAAGGCGGGAGAACGAAAGAGAAGGAGAGGGACATCTTCTCCTAAAAATTACCCCTTGTGATCAAGAGTCAAGAGCTTTTTTTTTCTTTTAGCCAACTGAGAGAGATTGTACGGAGTGTCAACGGAGAGCAGGATCGTCCTCCATAGCTACATCAAAACCCAGCTTTAAACAAAGAGGAAATCTATCTTTCTCATCTAATGTAAACGGAAAACCGTTGGATTGTAATCCTTTATTGAAAAAACTTCAATAGAGCGTCGTTTGCAATTTTTATGGCGAACAAATATATCTCCCAAGTTTTCATTATTAGTGTTTTAGAATCTTATAAAAATTTTATAACTTCATAAAAAGTTTATTAATACTTCAGTTCAATTCACTGTGAACGTCGTAGGAGCAGTGCTGAAGTGTGCATACTATTTAAATCTTAAGAATTTTTAAAAAGGGATAAGCTTTCGTCATGAAAACTGAGAAATAAGTTAAAACAAAGTCCATATCTGCTAATGATATTAATATCTGTAATGCCATATTATTCTCTTCTACTTAAAAAACGAAAAATTTTAATTTTACCATCCTCATTGGATTGCTTGAGCATTCAATGGAAGTATTATTAACATTTCGGGTCAGTTAAATTCTTGTCAGATAATTTTCAATTGACTTTACAGTTCAATAAATCTTGCCGCAATAAATTGGCTAAAAAGAGTAGAATAATAGAATAAACTGACTCCAAATTTATTACCAGAAATTGAATTCAAATAAAAGATTAATTTATCCTGGTAATTTACATTCCACAGTATATGTATATGAATTAATAATAATAATGAATTATTCAGCTTCTTTTGGTTGGTTGTAGCTGCGTTGGACCCCTTTTCTTCGACCAAAATCGTCTCCTTCATATCAGCTGAAGAATGATGTTAGTCAGGTATTAATACCAACCAAAAAATCATCTAGTCGGGTATTAAAACCCGACCAACAACCGACATCTCCCCAACGAAAGAAATATAAGTAACATTAAATTGTAAATAAATACATATAAAAACCTAGGAATAATTTTAAATCGTATATTACACCAATTGTATATTAGAATTTTGGAATTTAGTCCCCCAAATCTTTAAGTTACTACAATTTAGTCCTCTGTTTAAATTTTTGCCCGATTTTCTCATTTTACCCCTGATTTCCTTCTCTTAATTCCCCTTCTCTTCCCCCTCTCTTTTTACTTCTTATTGGGTTCCCCCTTATTCTTCTCTTCTCTCTCTATTCATTTATTGGGTTCTCCCTTTTTATATTGAAACCAAATGTATTATTATTCTTCACTAAATATATTAAACTTTTAAGGTTCAATATAAATTCATTTATTGGGTTCTCTCTCTATATTGGATAAATTTATTTCTATGTTTAATACATTTAGTGGAGAATAATACATTTGGCCTTAATATAGAGATGGAAAATCCAATAAATGAATAGAAAGAGAAGAGAAGAAGAAAGAGGGAACCCAATAAAAACTAAGAAGAGAAGGGGAAGAGAGAAAAGGAATTAAGTGAAGAAAATTAAGGGTAAAACGAAAAAATCGGACCAAAATATAAACTGGGGACTAAATTGTAGTAATTTAAAGGATTTAGGAGACTAAATCCTAAATATGAAGATTTGGGGACTAAATTATAATTTATAAAGATTTAAGGGACATATCTTTAAATACCCCTAGAATTTTCTATTCGCATAAAAAAAAACTCAAATTAAAACTCCAAATCCTAATTTCACTTGTCAAAGTGAATTCGAAGAATTTATAATTATTCGTAATATTTTTAGAAATGTGAATGTAAAAATTTTAGGGGTTAAGAAATCAAATCGATGAGTTCGCGGAAGATGTATTTTTTAATTTAAATATCGTTAAAAAATATTTCTTAGGTTTTAGAAGAAAAACAGAAGAGGAAAATGATGAGCTATAGTTTTAAATTTTAAAAGTATTAATCTAAAATTTAAAAAAGTAACTTAGTAACAAAATAAATTATAAATTTATAATTATTTATCAGCTTTGAAACAGTAACTAAAAATTTACAAGTGTAAATAGAATTTCTCGAATTTCCCAGTCCTGACTTTTCTCATGTTGTCAACTTCTCTTCTTCATCTTTTCCTCTCAGGGTCTGACCCTCTCTGCTTCCCCCTGTCCCCATATTCACAATTCACAAGGGAATTCCTTCTCTCTTAATTAAAGACGAGCCTATCTGGACCGGACACCAACACACACACTCTCTCTCTCCCTCAACTGCTGGAACAAAACCAAACAACAGGGAACGTTCACCACCAAAAAAAAAAAAAAAGTAATCTTTTTTTGTTCTCCCCCAATTACAACATTTTTAGAGCAGCAAGGGATTGGAGAAGAGAACTGGGCTGATACGGCTGGAGAATGAGTGAGGGCTCTAAGGATGGGCAACTGTGGAACAAGAGAAGAATCTGCTGTCGTCGCTGCTCATGCCCAAGGTTTTCTTTTTTATTTTTTATTTTTATTTTTTTAATTTGGCGATTTTCAACCCACATTTCTCATGATTTTTTCTTCCATTCTCTTCTTTTTTTGATCTGGGCTCGATTCCATTTCGTTAGAATCGCGTTCTGGCAGGTGGGTCTTCTTAAAGGAGGGATTTTGATGGTGATTTTGTTGGATTTTTCTGAAATTTGATGGGATGGGTTGCTGTTCTTATACATTTCCTTCTTAATTCTGTAGAAAATTTTGTTTTCTGATTTGGGTTTTCTTAAAGGGGAGGTTTTGGATCTTCATAGACCATGATCTGGTGGATTATATGTAATAATTTCAGTTTTTTTTTAATAACCTTTTTGGGGGATTTTGAAGAAGAAAGATTTAAAATTGTGACAGATTTGCTGAAACTTAATGTCATTTGTATATTATAACAACAGTTTTTTAAGAAAATTAATATTCTCCTTGTCTGTCACTAGATCTGCTATTTTCAATACCAATTTGGTCTACAAAATGTCCAATCCCAGATTCCCCCCCTGTTTCCAGGAAATCTACAATAAGAAATTAGAAGATTAATAACTGGACAAGTCAATTGGGCATCAGCAATGAAAATTGTTTAATCCCAAAAATTCGATGATTTCTTCACGATTCTTTAAATTCTAACTGGTTATGCATACCCTCTCTAGTTTGCTGCTTTTCAGGTTCATGTTTTATATCGTTGATGTCAACTACATTTTCTATGAGGAATAATGAATAATTGGTTCTATGAAATGTCCCTTTTGCAGTTCAGCAGCTCCGAGCATCATTAGAGAAGAAACATACACGGTCTTTCTCGGATATGAGTGACGCTTCTACTCCTCGGAAATTTGAAGACTCTAGGAACATCGCGATATATACGAACGTGATTGCTTTCACACTTTTCGAGCTTGAGACCATCACAAAGAGCTTCAGATCAGATTATGTTCTTGGTGAAGGAGGTTTTGGAACTGTGTACAAGGGATATATAGATGAGAATGTTAGGGTTGGCCTGAAATCACTTCCCGTGGCAGTAAAGGTCCTCAATAAGGATGGTCTCCAGGGACACAGGGAGTGGCTTGTAAGTGATATTTAAATGGTTCTCGTGTTTGTGCTTGTCTTTGTTTGTGGTCATATTATGTTCCCAAAGCTTATTGCTCAAATGAAAGTAAATTTTGTCTGAGTTAATGTCATGAGCTCTACATGCTATGACTATACTTTCTTATAATATGGAAGTAAAACCTTTATAGAAAAAAGTCGTTAATTGGGATAATTCCTAGAACATGTGATTGTACTTGCAAGTTTACTCTTTGGCAGTTTGCTACTCAAAGAGATTAGCATTTATAAATTATTATTGTATTTTTGGCCAGACCGAGGTAAATTTTCTTGGGCAGCTAAGGCATCCTAATCTGGTAAAACTGGTTGGTTATTGCTGCGAGGATGATCACAGGCTTCTGGTGTATGAGTTCATGTTCCGGGGAAGCCTTGAGAACCACCTATTTAGAAGTAAGCAACACCAGTGTTTCCACTCCTTTCCTTTTCTAATATAATTGTGTGGTGAGTTTATTTGTTTCGCTCTACGATATTGGCACTTTCCTTTAGTTTTTCTTTCTGAGATTAACTTAACCTTCCTGTTTAATAGCATTTTATGTCTCTGTTAATCCTCATCTTGTATATTTTGATACAGTGTGTGATTTTGTAGTACAGAAGTCAACAAAACAAACGTGGAAATGTAAACCTATTGTGGACAGTCCAATATGCTATATAGTGTTTATAATTGTCTATGCCGATTCTAGAAGAAATAACTTCTTCAACCCTTATTTAACAGTTCTCCCTTTAACACTAAAGAACCTATAATTAACCACAAATGTTGTTCTTTGTCCCTTGATCAGATAATAGAACTTTTATGCATTTCTCATGAAGGCGTTAGGGTAAGACTCTAAAGTTAGTTTCTATAGCTGATCCAACACACAATGGAAAAGGCTTGGTTGTTGATGATGTTGACAATTAATAGGGTAGCTGCAATTACATACCATACTGATTCTTAGAAAAAGCTCCTTTACTCTCGACAAGGTTTCTTTCAATAGGGGGATATCTTATTCAATATCATTAGATTGTTGACGAATATGCTCCCTAATATGGTATAGTGGCAGAGACGTAAAAATGGTATCACTCCCAGGCTCACATCCCATAGACCATGCATTCATTGTGGACTTCTAAAAATTTGAATACAATTACGTACGGCCCAAGTTTTGGAAGCGTGTAATAATATAAATTAATACTCCCAATCCTCACAACAATTTCGGAGTTTTGACGTAGTGGAAGAGACTTCAAACTGACATCAGACCAATCTAGGTTCAAAATGATATGATAGTAATACAGGTTCAAATCCCCCCGAATGTGCATTTACCTGCAGATTTTTAAAAAATTGAATACCAAATCCCACCAGGCAAGCAATTATTGCAGATTTTTTTATAAAGTTTTGTATCTCTATGTAAAGTCAAGGTATCAACCTAAAAGGGGAGCTCCAACCTGCGGAGGCATGTCAGAATATAAAATAATAACACTCAATTCTCATCACAACTTCAAAGTTTCGGTATAGTGGAAGGGATTTCAAAAGTCTCAAAATAAGAAATTATTTGGTATGTTCGGTGTAAGTACCCGATTCTTAGTTGTTACATACAGTTTTGGGTGATAAAATAGATGGATTTGGATCCTCTCAAAAATGGATCCAAAGCAGAAAAACTATAAGGATTGTCTAAAGCATATTTCAACCACCCATTCAGTGTTCTAAAAAGTGTTTATAAGGCTTCTTATGTGACCGCATAAGCATTTGTGCTCTCGAATCGAACCGAACCGATTTGGATTATACACCCATAATTACTTGGTCATTCCTAATAATCAGGTCCATGCAGATTATGTGCTTGCATACTCACTTATGTTGGTGAAAATTTGTATTAATTTCTTTCTAGTAAAAAATAATTGCAAGTTGAGTCCAATTAAAAACTTAATATGACAAAAATCCTAGAGTTAGACTAAAGCCTTAATCTTATGCTCTAACTCATTCATCTTTCTCTCCTTTTGTAGAAGAGTATTATGTTGTTACAAGGTTCTTTATTTCATCTTCCGCCCTTGACTCATGTCTCACAATTACAATATTTTGGCAAGTTTTCTACTTTTGCAATCGCCCATCTTATTCTCCAATTATTTTATAGTGAAGCTTGCTAAATACTTTACGAAGAAATATAAAAACTCATGGCGCTTAATCTATAAATAATAATCTTTCCTTAGAAACTTTATCATATTTTCATTTTTTAATTGATTGAGAGTTGTTGACTCGTAATTTATGTAAATGTAGATGTGTGTTAATATATGCATATAAAACTTAGATTAGTGTAACTCTGTATAATCCGCTTATGATGCATAAACCGTTTATGCATTATACTTTGTCTAACCAAACGTATAATGAAGCATATTTTACAATATTGTGTCCATTAAGTTTGTCAAATTGCATTTTGAATGGTCCTAAGTAGTTTTCCGCTTTGAATTGTCTCTTATTTTCAAAATCTCTATATCGACCGTTCCGAATAATCTCTCATGCATTCGAAAGGATCCATGCTATTAGCATGCATGCATGAATTAAGGAGATATCTACTTTAGTTAGTTATTTATTAAGCTTTACATCTAGCTTAACTGAAGATTAAGGTAGAAATTACACTTAACTTTAATTTGATCCAGAACATCATGTAATTTGCAATCTGGTGACACGAATTTTGCTCTTCATCATTTCCTGTCGGCTTCGCATGCATGAACTCTGTACTCCCATCACCAACCCGGTAACCTTACCATGCCCCTCCCCCTTCCCTGACGTTTCCATTACCATACAAACGCAACAAAATCGGTTGTTTGGTGAGGTGTTAATTAGAAAATTCTATGTCTTTTCTTCTCCTCTCCGTGATCACCATCAATTTACAACGGAGAATAATTATGGTGGGCCTATTGGCAGTACTTTCTTATTCTAGAGATAGCAAGCATTTTTATATTCTACATATATAAATTAGTCCATAAATAGAGAATTCTCACACAAAAATAATCCAATGTCCAATTAGAAATTCAGTTTACTTAAAATGACCATCAAAATTCAGGATGGATTCCAACTTGTTAAGATTCTAATAAAAGAAGCCTATCAAATTCATATATCAATCTAATAAATATTCTCTGAATTAGATGGGTGTTTGCATAGTCAAAGGTGGTGCGCATGGTGTGTGTGTGCACGAGCGCACGCGTGCGTGTGCATGCGCGTTCTTGCAAAAACACATGCAGTGAATCCGTGAAATATGTTGCTGTTAAATGAAAATTCTTGTCTGGATTAGAGTCGTTAAAGTCTTCATATCACTTTACAGAAAGTGTCTTTTATAGAGAATGAAAGTCCTAAAGGAAAAAGTAAAAGATTGTGAGAGGTGGTGAAAGACGAACACCATCCAAGATGCAAAACTGTAATTGAATTTATGTATCGTATAAATTATCAATACTAGCTAGGATGCTTATATGCTAAAACTAATGTATTGTTAGGATTAGTGACATACGATAAGGGCTTAGCCCAAACTTATGCACTTATATGGTGCATGTGTCAACTGAAAAAGTCACGCTAACTAATTGTAAGACCACTAAATTTTATTACGAATGGAAAATACTTCAATTTGATTCAGAATGTAGTATGTAATGATTAGAGCTTACTTCATAGTAGTTAGGGTTATGTTCCTTTCCTCAGCTTCTTTTCTTATCAAACTCGGTAGGATTATGATGAATCATGTGCAAAGAGCTTAACATGAGATCAGTGTTCTAAATATCGGATACCGGTGACATACTGGTCAGCCAAATTACATACTGGATATCGGACGGGATATTGCAATATGATCCTAAATATAGGAGTATCATACCGGGTAAACAATAATCATATAAATAGCTATATAGAACATATTAAAACATATAAATAAAGTTTATGATACTTATCTTGACTTATTTGCATTAAACTTATGAATTTGCAGATGCCGTTTAGAACGTCCGCATATGCATAAAGTGACAGATAATAATAAAATTAAGAAAAATAATGATGAAGTTTCATCGGACTACTTCATCTTCAAATGTCCTACTTCTCAATCAATAAAAATTTTAAACTACATATTTTAAACTACATATTACTTCAACAAATCCTACAATTAAAATGTCCTACATATTAATTTAATAAAATCTTTGTACTACATATTACTTCAATACTCTAATTACTCATTACTCAATAAATTCTCAAATCTCAATCAAATTCACTTCAAAATCCCAATATACTTATTAACTTCATTTCAAAATCCCAATAAATTTCACTGTTCGCCCACTAATCAAACTGAATCAGTGTTCGACCCACTGATTCAATGGATCAGTGGGCGAAAGTCCATGATTCGGCAGTATTTGCACAAAAAAATTAAAAATTTCAATACAAAACGCAATTAATTTCAGTTAACTATTACATTTATAAAACAAATTGAAAAAAATTGTAACTCTAATTAAAATTAACATGAAATTAATAAAAAATTACTTACCAGTGGGTCGAATCAGCCGGCGAAAGTGAAAGTTGGTGGAGGAATCGGCCGGCAAAGCTCCTGTTGAAGACGGACAGCCGGCGAGCTCCTGTTGGAGGATTAGAGGGTGGGAGAAAAGTCGGCGACTTGTCGAATGGGGATCGATAGTTCGCGGGGAGAAGAATCGGCGACTGGTTAGGATTGGGCTCTCGATCGCTCGATCTTTTCTTCTCGATCGTTCGCGGGGAGAGAGAGAAAGATAGTCGGAGAGTGGGAGAGAGAGTTTCGGAGAGTGGGAGAAAGAGAGGGGGAATCGGTCGATTTGAGAATCTAGGGTTAAGGTTCGCTTGTTTCCTCAATTTTGCTGGGAAGAGAAGAGAGCGAGAGCGAACGATCGAGTGTTCAGCGAATTTTTTCATCCCTCCCAACCCGTTAAGTGGGTTTTAAGAAAGAGAAAGATAGTCAGGTTTTTAATGAGTTAACGGGTTTAACCCGCAACCAAAATCCATTCTCGTCGAAACCAATATTGAGTAATACCGACCGATATTTTTTATTTCGTTACCGGCCGATATATCGCCACGTGGCCGATATATCGGCCCATAACTATCCAAAACGAGAAACGGTAAAAAATTCACTAAACCGTCTCGTTTCTTTGTATTTTCCGATATACCGACCGATATACCGGACGATATTTAAAACACTGCATGAGATAGATGAACATACCATGCACAGCAGATGAACAAATATGAATATTTGCCAAGTTATTAAGCCAATTGGATGAGGTGAAAGTATCACGAGGATATGTTGGTTATTTTCACTGGATGAGTTGGGTTACGCCCAAGAACACATGACTTCATAACCCATAAATCTTGTAAATTATTTGAAATTACACGCTGATGATGGATTAATTTCAAATAGCATTAAAGGATTTGGGGGTCTAATATCATATAAGGTAAATTTGAGGGTCAAATATAAAAAAACTGTTATTTCTTTACAAATTTAGGTAGAAATACAATGGTTGTATTCCCAACCTTGTTCTCTGTCCGTAGTTACCGTGTTCTGGCTAACAATCTATTGTACTAACGGGACCAGGACAACTTATAGGTGGGACAGTTAGTTCATGGCATACGGATTACTGTCTTATGTTGGTACTCAGAAGACTTTCTATGCCCACATTTCATAGTTTTAAAGTATTTTTTAGTGACTTTCATTTCGTCTACTACTTCAGAAAGATTCAGACAGTCTTCCTGCACCCTTCCTTTAGGCTTTTGAAGACCCTCCCAATCTATAAAATTCAGATACTCCACTTTTTCTTTGTCCATGGTCAGGATCTTTTAGCTTGTTTGTTTTTTAGAGCGATTTCCACCTTTACTTTCTCAATTCTTTTTGAAAGTAACTCCTCTATCTCTCGTTTTTCCATTATAATTCACTGATACTTTATGATATTCACTCTTAATACACTTAACATTAGTTAGGTTTGTTCTTTGTTTCTCTCATTTTAGTATGGTTGCACATATCCTCCTTCCTCTTTAGTTTCTAGCTTCTTATATATATATATATATATATATATATATATATATATATATATATATATATATATATATTCTCATAAGTTTTAGATATAGCTACCACAAAATGTTTTGTTAGCCTTTATTCTTTGCTTCCAACTTTTTTCAAAATCCTTGTTAGAGGTTTTTGTTTGCTCTAGTTACCTTTTGGTCTTCCTAATACTACAACCAACTCTCCCTTGAGAGTAATCTATTACTTTTGGATCCTCCAAAATTTTCCTTAGAATTTTTTTGGGATACAATTAGACATATTATTCCACCTAATATTAGTGTCTTCCTCTATGCTTCAACTATCTTCTTATGGTATTCTATCCTTAAAATGCATCGGTTTGTCTTCTTCTAAATTCCATCATTTAGTTCTTATTATCTCTTTCTTTCTACTATTCCATTTCTTAATACAAATCTTAAAACTATCAGTCTATGTTGTTTGGCTATCTTCGTTTGAATAACTTCACCATCCTTGCATGATATTGATCTATCCTTTTAATAAGGAAAAAAAAAATTATTCGACTGGTATTTGCTCGACTTTTAGAGGATATTAAATGTTCTTCTTTCTTTTTTTAACATGTATATGTTATTGTAAAATCATAAAAAAATCAAACAATTTCAAATCTCAAATCTAACGAATTAAGCTCCAATATTGCATCATTAGGGTTCTAGATACCTTCTTGTTGCTGATGTTTTTCAGTTGCAGTTGTTTGATGGTCTGATTGTTAATCTTGAATCAATTGCAGTTGTTTGATCGTCTCATTGTGAATCTTGAATCAGTTGCAATTGTTTGATTGTCTCATGGTTAATCTTGAAGCATTCATTTGCCCCTTGTATTATCTCATTCGCTCCATGTTTGTGCTTCTCCTTCGTCGAAATTTATATCTCTACTAATCACTAATTTATTGGTAAGTGGATTATAAGTTTGCAAATTGCTCTAGTTGATAGAGATGCATTTTTCTCCATGATAATCTGGTTTCTCTCTCTGTCTTTCTTTTTTTTTATTGCTTTTGGTACTTGAGCATCTGCAATCCTCTCAAATATCCATAGGTGCTCCATGTGAAGTTTTGCTCCCTTTCATGCTTCCGAGGGCATCATGTTGCTCCCATTGGGCCCTAGTGAAGATTTAATATCTATATAGTACGGACATGCAGATCAGCAACATTCATTGCGCCATGTAATGTTAGATAATGGTTCTAAAACATTTCTCTTAATTTCTGCTAGAAGTCTCGAAAGAGACACAAGAAATTTATATAGTATATATGTAACTTTATTTCTTTTCCCATGATTTATCTTTTGGGGGAAAATGAATTTGGTTCACTATTAATCAGTTCCTCTTCTGAAATTTATAAATATTTGCATGGGCTTCATAAAAATTGGGTACCATATTTCTCAGTATATACTTAAGATCATGCAGTTGAATTATTCTCACTGATGAATTTCTCTGACCTGGATTTTCTTGCTTGGGGCACTCAGAAACAGCTGCTCCTTTGCCTTGGGCAACAAGACTTGTGATCGCACTTGGTGCTGCAAAAGGGCTAGCTTTCCTTCATAATGCAGAAAGGCCTGTTATCTACCGTGATTTTAAGACATCAAATATCTTGTTGGACTCTGTTAAGTGAGATCTTATAAATGTTTCTTAATCCTGTGATAAGTTTTACGCATATATGCCGAACCTCGTTTGAATTTAAGCTAGTAATTTCTAACTCTGAATTTTCTATTTCTTTTTGAATTTTCACAGGATTATACAGCCAAGCTTTCTGATTTTGGGCTTGCAAAAGCTGGACCCCAGGGTGATGAGACTCATGTGTCAACTCGAGTGATGGGAACCTATGGATATGCTGCCCCGGAATATGTAATGACTGGTAATACCTCTTTACTTTTTTAAATAAAAAACAATGTCAGACAACCCGGGTGTGACACGTGTCCATCCGGGTCCATCACTAATGTGAACCATTTTTTGATGTGTACGATTTGCATAAATAGATTTATTTGAAGCAATTGCCGAGAGGAATTTTTTTTTTTTAAAGAATTTTCGTGCAAAGAATATGCATAATAGATGAAGTATGCTGTTACCTTTTTGGCGAAGGCAGTTCTATAGATCGTTTTAGAAGAATTAGGTTCTATGGGAGATGAATAACAATTAAATACATATATTTATATGAGTCAAACATGCGTGCATCAGTCGGAAACAGAATGTCTTATCAGTAAAATCCCTTACCTTTGAATGGCAAGGTTCTAAGTTTAAATCCCAGCACTGTATATATATATATATATATATATATATATATATATATATATATATATATATATATATATTGTATGCATGTATGTATGTACATGTGAAGGATTCAATTGCATCCTTGTTCTCTTGTCTGGATATTGGACGATTGCCATGTCTGATCCCTCGTCCATCCCAACACAAAACTCGATTTCCGTGTTTTTATTCATAGGTAAACTAGAACTGGAATGGCCTCTGCTTATAGTTTAGTACCTTGAAACTGTGACAGTTAAGTCTTGTACGCGGTTCATAATGGTGGCTATTATTTTGTGTTCTATGACTGTTTAACATATCGTCTTCCTGACCTGCGACCAGATTTCGACGAATTAGATTATGGAGCATATAGTAAGGAGATAAAAATAAAGTCTAAGTATCATTATATCAGTGAGGACAAACACTAATATCAATACACACTTATTTAAAGTGTGTTATTGGATACAAATCTGATATATCAGATAACATACGCCACCTACCCAACTGCCCAGCCCATATCCTACATGTATCGTTTCGTTGCTGCAATGCTCTTGTACTGCTTGTTAAATGCAGCTAGGACAAAGCTGAGCCAAGTAGCTACTAATTACTGTTTATCAAGGTTTTTCTGCATATGCTATTACTGTCTATTGGTACTGGCTGATTTTTGAGAATAAGGCCATTGCCTGATCATTTACCCAAGTTAAATCCCCTGATTGAATTAGCGGAACAAACTGGGAACCTTCCTCTCAGGAGCAAGGGGTGTTGATGGCTGGCGAACCCTTTTTCATACGGGTACTTATTGTTATTCCAATAGTAATGCACTCTGCTTTGCCAAATATAGTGATTGATTCATAATTGAATCAGCAATCATATCGGATAAACAAAAGCAAATAAGAGCATGAAAGTCTATAAATATCTATGTTGATTTCATATACTCCCTATAATGGAGCGTCCTTGTGTCTTATGTAAGCTGTGAATACTAATTGACATGAAATGAACTTAATATCTGGTGCATACGGAGTACATGCTACTCAAATAAGGCATACGCAATTTATTTATTTATTTAATTTTTTTAAAGACACTCATATATACCTCTTAAACCCGTGAAAGTTCAGATATGAGGGCAGAACACAATATCCTTTCTATGTGAGCTAATTACATTTCAATAACAAACCGTAGTTGGTGGAGTCAGTTCGAGACAAGTTCAAATGTCTCCTCCTGAAGTTATTTTCATGCCTCAAGAATGGACGTCATTTTTTTCCCTTTGGTTTTCTTTCTTGAAGATTTAGAAGTCATATTCTTTGCCCAACAAATTATATCCCAGTTACTCAAATATATTGTCAATGATGTTGCTTCCACAACAACAGGTCATTTGACGGCAAGGAGTGATGTGTACAGTTTTGGTGTCGTCCTCTTAGAGCTCTTAACGGGGCGGAAATCAGTAGACAAGACCCGTCCAGGCAGGGAGCAGAGCCTTGTTGACTGGGCACGCCCCAAGCTCACAGACAAGCGGAAGCTGCTCCAAATCATAGACCCAAGGCTGGAGGGTCAGTACTCAGTGCGAGCTGCCCACAAGGCGTGTAGCCTGGCTTACTACTGCCTTAGCCAGAACCCAAAGGCAAGGCCGCTCATGAGTGATGTTGTTGAGACCCTCGAGCCCTTGCAAGTCAGCAGCAATTCTGGCGAGGCCTCAGCCAGCCATAGTTTGCTTCCTGATTACCGAATGCACCGAAGAATGACAGAGAGTGTGTCCGTGGGATGTAGAGCAATTCCAGATCCCAAGTGTTCACCAAGCGCAACAGTATGCAGGGTCAGGTGAAGTCTTCTGACTTATATGTATCTATTGTATACTAGCAGTCTAGCTTTGGTTGCTTGGGTGACTGGATTTCTTCATCTTCTATTTTTCCTGTTTGCCTTTTTGATGTAAATGGATCCACTGGCCGTTCGTAGTCTTAATGTGGAAAATCCTACTGTGAAGGGGCAGGATTTCCAATTTAAAAAACAGTATGAAGTTTAAACCTCCCTGAGACAATGTCTATTATGGATGCAATCACACTTCCAAGGAAAATACACTTTGTTAAAATATTACTAATGTTTGCAGCTGTTATTATTGTTATTGTTGTACCATTAATTTTTTTTTTTTGGTGCACATAAACAAGCTTTGATATTGACCTTGCTGTGTAGGTAAATGTTTCACCAATTTTTTTTCCAGCTTCTCTTGTTCCTTGTATCACTGAAAAATTTTGGAAAATGAAACACCCGTTGACAGTGCAGGTTGTGTAAACCATGGTTCTAGATATCGGATATTGGGAATGTATCGGATGGATTCTTTTCATATCAGATAGTAGATATCGGGCAATATATTGGGAATACACGTTCATATCATATCGAATGTTCATATCAAACAATATGTATACACACAAAGTATGTAAATTTGATTCTTTAGAGTTAGTTTAATTTATTTATTTAACGAATATGACATAATAGTTATAAAGGTATTCAATAACATGTTCATGCATACAATCATAACCATATAAAATAAACTATGAAACAGATTCAACTATAATAGAAAACACAGATTATAGAAATAATTGAGATTTAGATAAATGAGATTTAGACACGACGAGAATATTGGTATAATATTAGTTTAAAAAATTGGTAACAATAATAGTAACAATGAGAAGGACAATAATGGTAACAATAGGAATAGTAGTTGAGCAAATAAAGATGTAAAAAAAGAGAAGTGGAAGAAGAAATGAATTTTGGAGAAGGTTTTAGGCCTTGAGAGTAGTACTAAAATAAACTTCACAAAATAAATCTAACATTTGTAACACTTTTCATGTTTGGATCTAAAGTTTCTATAGAAATAATTTAAATTTTTTGTTGATTTAAGAAGAGGTGAAAGAATTTGGATTTTCCTTATATATAGGAAAATATTGGGTATGAACATCAAATTTATTTCTAAGTTCAAAGCTCAATTGAAAATGAACCATATTATCGGGGCTATATATAGGTGGATATTGCGAATATCGGCCAATATACGCACAAAAAGGTATGACCCCATTTTTTAACGTATCGTCTCGGTTGATCCCGAAAAACGATATACCAGGGAATATATCGGCCATATCGGAGACAATGAAAACAATGGTGTAAACTATAAACCCAAAAATTTACAGCATAACATAAATACATAGATATATCTCATTTCTGCATTGATTAATATTGATCAAGCCCTTAAAAAAAAAAATCCAAACTTGACTTTGTCAGCTATCTTAGCAATAATAATCTAATAAATTAAGCCTAATTTGTGGTTATTTGGATAGGATATACTTGCGAAACTAAAGCGCTTCTAGGACCTCTGACAAGAGAGAGGCATACAAAGAGAATTCTTGAGTAAAGGATGCTCAAGATTTTCTCTTGAGATCATGGTTCAAGAGAAATTTGATAATAAGGTCTTGTGATCTTGAGAGAAGGTAATTTTCTCTTGCATTTTAACACTGACATAGTGGAAAAACCCCCTTGTATATGTTGGAATCATCTGTTCTCAGAAATCTTGCTATTTATTTCATTCTAATGATATTGTTGATTCTTATTTCGGTTGCCCTATGAAAAATCTCACACAGAGGCTCTGTTCTAAGGATCTGTATATACCATATTGATATATGAGCTTTAGAATTTATTATAAGGCTCGAATACAACAAAGGCTGCTGACTTTTGGCTACAAAGTTTGAGGTTGAGTAGCTCTATGGCATGGAAACTTATAAGGATTAACACTATTTCTGGTTAAACACTTTTGGTTACAGAGGAAAGGAACGGGGTCCTGAGGGTAAACCTAAGGTGATGACTCTATAGATGGAGACTTTTTCTGACCACCCAAAAACCTAAGCTAATAGTTATACATCCGACTTTCTATTTAAATCCATGAGCTCCTTCAGAGTTTTTACAAATGTGGAACTATTCTAATCGCCCAATGCCCCAACAAATGTGTACCCTTTTATGGATGGCGGATTTACGTGTCCGCATAACCTTATAATGAAAGAACACTATAACAGCTTTGTAGGACTAGAATGAGGTCCTATGAGGAGAATTAAGTGATGGACCAGCACACTCTAGGACCGGAAAGGGACCCGAAGGGAAGAATGGTGCAGACTCAACAAAGTTTGGAACCTTTTCTAACCAAAAGTTATAGGTTTTTAGGTAGAGACCAAACCTTCTATTTTAATCCATCAGCCTCTTCTGATTTCCCCATAAGCATTGTGCCCATCGCCATGACTGTAACAGGTTCTTGTTGAGTGTTTTTTTTTTTTTTCCAAGGTGTTGCTAAGGAAGATTTGATTATGAGTTACAGAGGCTGGGAGGATATCTGTAATGCCTCCGTTTTTCAGCTGCTTCCCAAAACGGAGGACGTTACTTATTACTTGCACTAGACAACCCAACAGTCAAAAGATCTTAGAATAACCGTAACTACTGCTACAATCAGATGAATAAATAACATATCTGAAACTGAAATGATTTCATTTATACAAAGAGTTCATTATATAAAATGACATACTGTTTTAAATATGAGCACAAAAGAGTCAAAGAGAAAAGCAGTGCCCAGACAAAAAGAAATATAAACAAAATATACAAAAGTTTTCCAGAGGTACTTCACTTGCCTATTGTCACTCGATCTGTCCAACGAAGTACGGGTCTTCAGCTGGGGCTGGATCTCCTTCTTCACGTTCCAAATATGGGTTCAAAACCCAGGGAATTAAATTCAGCAAGTAACACATTTAAAAGGAGAAATTGTGTACTATCATAGTACAGGAATATAAGTGTGCATGAGCATGTTTATATCAGTGTTGTTCGTGTACATATAAATTAAACATGAAAGCAAGCATAAATAAATGCATAAATAAATAAGCATGACAATAACTAAATAAACATGACAATAACTGCTATATCTATTTAATCCTATAATCTATTGGTCTCAGTTATCGTCCAATTTAATTCTAGAAACTGTATTAATGAATAAGATAGCGCTATTCTTCATTGTCGTATAAGTACCCGTGCATACCCGGGACCCGGCCACAATATTCATGGCGCTGAACCATGATATGCCGCTAGGCACTACAATCAATTTCCGTACTGTATTACAGTAATGGACTTACCACTCTGGGTAAATATCAATTGGTAATCCAGTAATCACCCAGACCGCTGCAGTAAAAAAATCCCGGCTCTAACAATACAATTAATCCTTATACGGCAAGTCTCTTATCCATCATATAGTTTCTCCCATCCCCATGTTCATAATGAATTATGCACATGAAAATTTTATAACCTTTCTTTAACTGTTTCTCAATTCATGATAATATGCTTGTATTTTTTTTCATGACTGTACATGACATGTAGTATCATAACACATGATTTGTAATATCAAAACACATGACTTGTAATATTAAAGCACATGACTTGTAATATTAAAACACATGACTTGTAGCATGATAAATTAGTGCATAATTATATCACAATTCATATTATTAAAATTATTTTAATAATCTAGTTTCATTCTCAATACCAAATAATAATCCAATTTGTGAACCGAATGCATCATTTAATAATACTGTATATTTATCTATTAAGTGCATTGCATATTCATTTATTAAGATCCTCTGCTTTTATTTATAAGGTCCACTGTACATTCATTATTTAGACCTACTGCATTATTATTAATAAGGTCAACTGTATTTTACTCTTTTTTTTCCTTTCCTCTCTCCTTACAGTCCAGTCCACTAAGCCCACGGAAGTTTTTTTTGTCTTTCATTTTTTTTTCATTTTTTTGGGCCCATGGCAAGCCCAGTGATTTTAGTTTTATTTATTTTTTTCTTTTTCTTTTTATTTTCCGGCCCAAGCCGAGCACTTGAATAATTATTTTCTTTTTTTTCCTTTTCATTTTCAATCCGGCCCAAACACTTTCCATGCAAAATTATTTTTGCATGTAACTTTTTATTTTGCATGGGTATGAATTTAATTTCAACGTATGTATTTTTTTTCTTTTTCTTTCTTTTAAACCAAAAATAAGCAAACGTAATAATATTTTTATATATATCAAAATTGATCCAATAATTTGCTTTAGTTCTCCATGTCAATTAATAATCTAAAATATGAATCGAGCATTTTCAAAAAAAATATTAAGAATACAAATGTAAATTAAATAACGAAACGAACGGAAATAGATATAAATAAAATGAAATGAACGAAAATAGCAGTATTACTTGCCTTGATCTCGAATATTCGGTTCGAATCCTCTGTTCGGTTTGATTTTTCTTTTTCTTTCTTTTCTTTTTACTTCTCTCTCTGTTTTATTTTCTCTGCTGCTGGGTTTGGCCGAGAGGAGAAGAAAGGAGAAGTGAGGGAGAAAAGGAGTGGAGGGTTAGAGAAGAAAATAATTTGAGGGCAAATTCATAATTTTAATAACTTAATAAAATTTTAATAACTTAATAATATCCCTCTGTTCACCCACTTAAACTCCTAACCCGCCATACTAATCTTCCATTTGATAGCACAACCGAATGGTCTGCCACCCTCTTCATAATCACGACAACATAACACACTGATTCACCGTTTAATTTATTTTAATTAATTAATTAATTAATTTAATAATTTAATAATTTTGGTTTCGTATAACATTCTCCAAATACTACCAAATTTATATAGGATGTAGTGCTCGATGAGGGGAACACTACAAAATTATCCGTTTGTTGTTTCGATATCCAAAATAAATGAACAGAAATTCTGAAGTAATTACAATGATAATTTTAATATTATTAAATTAGCAATTTTGGAAGTATTTTTCGGCCTTGTAAGAAAAATCTCCAAAAATCCTAAATATTACAAAACTAATAATCGCAAAGACCGAATGTCATTTGGGTTTGTGGATTTAAAATTACGTTAACTGAAAGTTATTTCGGTGTCCAAAATTAAATTCGGTAGACTTATTCGGTACCACTGGTCTCAAAAGGCAATATAGATAGCTCGAATTTTGGGGTATTACATCCTACCCACCTAACAAAATAATGTCATCCCCGAAATTCCAAATTAAAAGATGTGCTTGTATTCACAGGTACCTACTTATATATAAAAATAAATTCAATTGACATACCTGATCATGAGAAAATGTATGGGTTCTTTGTCCTGATGTCCTTTTCAAACTCTCAAGTTGAATCTCTTGGCGATTGTGTATCCCAGGAAGAACCAACGGTATTACTTTGTTCTTAAGGACCTTCTCCCGTCGGTCGATAATTGCTAAGGGATGCTTCTCATATTTTAAGTCTGATTTCAAATTTACCCCAGACAGATCCACTACTTTGTGCTTTTCACCCAAATATTTCCTTAGTTGTAATACATGAAACACATCATGAACAGTTTTCATCTCTAATGGTAATGATAATCGGTAGGCAAGACTTCCAATCCTCTCCATAATTTCAAATGGCCCGATGTATCATGGACTGAGGTTTCCTTTCTTACCAAATCTAATCACACCCTTCATCGGGATATCTTAATAAATACTTTATCTCCTACTTCAAACTCCAGTAGTTTTCTACGTTGATCTGCCCATTTCTTTTGTCTGAATTGTGCCGCCTTCATGTGTTCTCTGATAATCTTCACTTACTCTGTTGCTTGAGTAAACAATTCTGGCCCCAAAATACTTCGTTCTCCAACCTTGTCCCAACATAATGGAGATCTGCATTTTTACCCATACAAAGTTTCAAATGGTGTCATTTTGATACTCTCCTGATAACTATTATTATAAGAAAATTCCACCATATACAAATAGTCTTCCCAAGATCCACCAAAATCCAACACGCATGCCCTAAGCATATGTTCAAGTACTTGGATAGTCCGTTCTGATTGACCATCTGTTTGTGGATGGTAAGCTGAAGATAAATCCAAATGTGTTCCCAAACTATCCATTAATTTCTCCAAATAGTGTGATCTGAACCTTGAATCTCGATCTGATACAATTCTGGATGGGACTCTATGCAATCTCACTATTTCTTACATAAATCTTCTGACTAGTATTTCTGTTCACTGACCAACTCTAAATGGAATGAAATGAGCTGATTTAGTCAGCCGGTCCACAATTACCCAAATTGCATTATTGCCCTCGGTGCCCCTAGGTAAGCTTGTAACAAAATCCATCGATATTTATTCCCACTTCCACTCCGATATTGCTAATGGTTAGAGCAATCCAGCTGTCCTTTGATACTCAGCCTTCACTTGCTGGCAAGTAGAACATCTAGATATATATATCTGGCAATGTCTTTCTTCATGCCTGGCCACCAGAAATACTTTTTCATATCCTTGTACATCTTATTACTTTCAGGATGAATGGAATATGTTGATTTATGAGCTTCCTGTTGTTTGCCATGAAAGTTGCACGCTCTTTATATCGAAGTATTTTCAATAAGAGATTACAATCTAACGGTTTCCCGTTTACAGAAGATGAGGAAGATAGCTTTTCCTCTTTGTTTAAAGCTGGGTTTCTAGGTAGCTATGGAGGACAATCCTGCTCTCCGTTGACACTCCGTACAATCTCTCTCAGTTGGCTAAAGGAAAGAAAAAAAGGGGCTCTTTTCTCTTGATCGCAAGGGATAATTTCTGGGAGAAGACATCTGTCTCTGTCTCTTTTGCTCTGTGTGTTCTCTCTGTGTGTATCTCTTTCGCTTCCCACCTTTTATAGGGGTCTTGGAGTAACGTCCCGCCATATTTTGCTCGACTGTTAGCTCCCACTACTCGAGAAGTGCCGCCATATTCGCCAGGCGGTTGCTCCCACGATCGAAGTAACGCCACTGCATTCGTTTGGCAGTTATTCCCACGATCTGAGGGGCAATTCTTCTGTTCGGGTCGGGTGACTTTGTATTAAACCCCTCCACCCGAAATCTATGGGTAGTGTTGCGAATCTCAGCTTTAGATTCGCGAACCTGTATTGTTGCCTGGATCGCGGACCTCAGTTTCTTAGGTTCGCGGACCTCATTTTCTTAGATTCGCGGTTTGATGAGTTGCGGGCTTCTGTCTCTGAATTCGTGGATCTGCTTTGCTTTTCCAGAATTTTTAGCCGACAAAACCCCCTCCAAAGTTTCCAAAACTCTCATGATTCTTTGAGGAGTTTCGGAATACTTTGGATATAATTTTCTGTATTAGAATTTCCGTTGCGTTTGTTTGAAGTCCGTGACTCTGTGTTAGCGCCACTACTGCTTCTTGCTCTTGAAGGGACACGTCTCTGTATTAGCGGCGCGACTTCTTCATCTTTGAGTGGGAGACGACTCTGTATTAGGGTCACGAACTCTCGTTTTGGAAGGAACACGTCTCTGTATTAGGGGCGCGAGCTTTCCATCTTTGAATAGAAGATGACTCTGTATAAGGGTCGCGAACTATCTTCGGAAGGAACACGTCTCTGTATCAGGGGCGCGAGCCTTCATCTTTTTTTTTTGAACAGAAAACGACTCTGTATTAGGGTAGCAAATTGTCTTCGGAAGGAACACGTCTCTGTATTAGGGGCGCGAGCCTTCATCTTTTTGAGAAGAAAGCGGCTCTGTATTAGGGTCCCGAACTTCGCTTTTGAGTAGAAAACGACTCTGTATTAGGGTCGCAACTTGTTTTTGGAAGGGGCACGACTCTGTATTAGGGTCGCGAGCTTTTGCGGGAAGGCTGGCAGACGGTTGTTTTTCTGCGGCGTCAGAATTGAGATGTTTCTCTGAGCTGCATTAAATGAAAAAGGTGTTCACGAGATTCGAGCCAGATATCACGCCTGTCCAGAGATCTCGGCCGTCAAATCATTTGTTATATAACCTCCACTTTACGAGAGAGATTGCCCTTATCTCAAGAAATTTGAAATCTGATTTCTTCGTTTGGACTCCTCAGACTCCTCATCTTCAAGCTCCAATAGCTTTTGATTCTCTGTGCGAAGGACTTTCTCCCTCTGCAAAAGATGCCGAAGAAAGTTTCTTCTTCCGATACTGTTGCCAGTGGTCGTCAAGATCCTCGAGCAACTTCTAGTTCGATAGTGGTTCGGCAGGAACCCTTGATCGGAGGTAAGTAAAAAAATTCAGAAGGCAGTCCCTTTTCTTGTGTTTTTTTTTATCTCTGAATCTGCATGTCTTTTGCAGTTGATTACGCCTTGAATCCTTGGTTAAAGGATCATTATCTCGGATATTCTGATGGCTATGATGGGAAGAAAGAGTTCAGATTTGGTCATGTCTTTCCCCACTGTACAGCTTCGGATAATCAAGAGAGAGCAGACAAGATTCTCCACCCTTCTCGCTCAACATTGCGAGAGTTGATGACTAATGCCTCATTTGAAGGAGAAAATCGGTCTCCGTTGCTCAAACCTATTTTTTTGTTTGGGGACCATATTTCAATGCCCGATAGTGGCTTGGAAGATGGCGATTATAAGTGGCTTCGCCAAGTTGAAGGTCGTCACTTGTTTCTTCCTAATATGGAGAGATCTTATCCATTCCTATTCTTTCAGTCCCTTTTTGTGCCCAGGCAATTGGACTGGCACATAAACAGGCAACAAGACGGTGTCTTGTTGGGGGGCTTCAATACTCAAGGCGCTTTTCCTCGTGGTACCGGGAAGAGCTTTTGCGGATTGCTGCCGGGATTGCTTAAACACGATCTCCCCATAGGCGAGATTCCTATAATTGCGCAGACTTTCCTGCACCGTTTTACCACTGCACAAGGAGAGTTTCCTGTTCAGGATTTTCGTCCCCCTAGATGGGTTCATTGCTCTTCAAAAGGAGAGTGGGCAGTCTTGACTGACTTCTTCTTGAAAACCTTCAGGGATCAGCTTCATTATGCAGGGCTATATCGTGCTATTAGGGCTGTTCAGCACGGTATTCCTGCTAGTAGATTTTATTTTTTTGCTTTACTGGAATTGTACAATCATGATACTTGTACAGTTTTTAGCCCTCGCGGCGAGTTGGATTTTGCCCTTCATGAAATGTATGAAATTTCGGATTTACCCATGGGAGACATCCCGTATGAAGAGTATGTCCCTACCGGAGAAGAACTCCATCTGTTGAAGACCCGGGACCCTTTGATTTATAATACCTACTGGGAACTGCTCTGCCACTACCATATTTGCACCCAGACATCTGGCACCCGTAGTTTGAAGCCAAAGAAGTGGCTGCAGTATCTTCTGTCCAATTTTTCTAAGGGTAGTCTTAACTTCACTCGTCTTCCTCCCGTTTCTGAAAAGGAAGTTGAGAGAAGAATCGCCAGTTTCGGGACAGATGCTTATGTCACTAAATTTGACGAGGACGTCTTCAAGGCTGGAACGTCCTTTGAAAGTTTTCACTATCAGGCCCTCCAACCTTTGTCCGATCCTGCCTTCTTGGCAGGCTTTTTGATGGTATGGCTGAAAAAGTGTGTTATTCCTACGCAGGAAAACATACCCATTAGAGCCGTATATCCAGCCGTCTTACTAGCATTTGGTAGGCGGCTTAGTTTGCTGCCTGCGATGGTTTGCAACATCCAGAGTGGACTGAGAAGGTTATCTGACAAATTCTGTCATGTGAAGAAGGAGCAAAGGAAGAAAGGAGATCCGATCATTAAGACTCCTAACCCGCATGTAGAACTCCCTTATACTTATTTGATGGCTTGACTAGTTTTACCCTGCCCCACTTTGATGAGTCCTGCAGACTCGCAGATCGACTTAAGTACTCCCAAAGTGCAACACTATGAGAGGTCGCAGTGGAAGGGAGGCTATATGGCCGCAATCCGCAAAGCCCTTCGTCATTTCTCAACTTTCGAGTTGTTCAGATGTTTCCCATACTTCCCGAATGCTGGATACGGAGAAGAATTCTCGGACACTGCTGGTGCTGATAAATTTACCACCCTATCCTCGGGATATTTCTGGTGGTTGATAAACATCCGCCCAGGACATTTGGTCCTCCGCTTGGGAAACCTCTGCTATATAGAACCTTACTATCCAAGTCGTTTTGCCCGACAGTTTGGGTATGATCAGGTTTATGTGGGCAACCCCAATAGAGAGTTAAGCTTTGTTGGGAACGTTCTTGAGGGAGCTTGAGCTTGGTTTCACTTTGTCGCGGGTGGAACTCTTGCCAAATTTGATCTTCCGCTCAAGATCCCGAACTCAAGTATGAGCTTCGGCTTCTGTAAATGGTTTGTGGATGCTAACTCTGCTCCTTAGAATTTCAATATACATCATACCAGTCTGCGGGAGATCAGATCCTGGTATGCCCAGAAAAAGAGGGCCGGTAGCACAAAGGTGGCAGGGATGGAGGACTTCAGGGGCGACAGTACATCCCACGAATCGGAACAAAAGGAGGAGGACACTGATGCAGCGGTTCAGGTTGCCTCCCTTGATGCTTCTCCTGATCCGACATCGAGGAAGACTTCTCCTCCACCGCAGTCTTCTCCTGAGAAGTCTTTACATAAGCGAAAGAGGGTAAGGCGTCTTAGCGACCTGCCTGTTATTTCGCAGGGGATTGATTCGCAGAGCACCCCATCTAGGACTGGCACTGCAATGTCCTTTCCGGTTTCTGGGTCCCTCGTTGAGGAACCCGAGGAAGATGAAGATGATTCATCTTTAACCCTCCGTTCCTTTAAGAGGCGTCGGAGTCAAGGGCCTGTTCTTTGTAATGACCCTGTTCCCATAATTCAGAAGGATTCTATCTCTCCGATTGGCCAGGCCAATGTTGAAGTCGATGTTTCTTTGGCTTTACAAGAGGATTCCGTAGCTCCTACTGCTCAGTGCACTGCAGATGACGAAGTGAAAGTTATTGGGGAAACTCGCACATCAGATCCTCCAAAAGCAACACCTCTCTCTGAAGATCAAGAGGAATGGGGCGATGATGATGACGCCAGCAATGACAGTTTTCGCTCTTCTACTCCTCCTTCAGATCATGGTAAATATGTCTTTTTGAGTGAGGATGTTTGAGTCGAAGTATACGTGCCCGAAGTATTTGGTCCTGAGGTGTACAGACTCGGAGAATACAGCGTCCAACCCTCAGGTCTTCACCTCCTTTCTTCAGTAATCATGCCACTTTATCAAATGATATTGTAATACTTAACTGTTAATTTTCTTCTTCTTGCTAGCTCCAGTTTTGACTCCGGACTTAGAGTGCACGGGCTCGAAGGTGGCTTCACCAGACAATACCATTGCGGGAACCGACACTGGTGGAGTGATCGAAATTGCTACTGTCTCTGCGATTGATACTTCAGAAGCAGCGATTCCTGAAGCTGCTTTGTCCACGGTTTCGGCGACAACCCCTCCAATTGTTGCTGCAGTTCAGGAGACCGTGATTGGTAGCTCCGCGAAATTCTCTATAGGTGCCATTCCTCCTGTTGCGGATCAACCTGCTTCTGCCTCATCCAGTATTACTCCTTCTCATGCAGAGATTGACATGCTTGAGAGTAATTTGCTGAAAGATATAGTGGAGACTTTCCTTCACTTTTTGGACCGCTGTATCGATAAAATACTAAAAGGGGTTCCCTTTGCTTCAATTGCCAATGTTCTCAATATTTACTTAACTGGTATCATTAGCATTGGTGGGGAAGATAGAGCTGCTCCTTTTAGGCTTATGATAGCTCAGCTTCAAAGGCATGCTGAATCTCTGTCAAAAGTCAGAAGTGCTGATAAGTCTGAGACAGTGGAGATCATTTTCCAAAAGCTAAAAGAGGAACAACTTAAGTCTCAGAAGGAGATTCAAGAGAAGGCAACTATTTGCAAGGCCTCTTTAGAGCAATGTCAATCAAATCGCGAATCTCTGGTTCTTCAAGTGGAGGCCGCTGCTTCGATTGTCAAGAGTCATGACCAAGCTATTACTAAGGCTCAAGAGACCATCGCCAAGGCTCAAGCTTTCTTGACCAAAATTACCAAGGAGCGCGATGAGTCAATGAGGAAGCTCGTCGATTTATCGCGCCAGCAGGATAATACAACCAAAGATCTGCAGGCGGCACAGGCTGAATTGGCTACACTGGAGGCCGCTGCAGCGCAGAATGTTATCGCCAGTGATGAGGAATTACGTCGTCAGGCCGCTGTTCAAGCTTATGAAACCCTTCAGCAAGACATTGACGACGCGGAGGAGAAAATAAAGGCCCTTTTGAACCATTGAATTGTAAAGCTATTATGTACACTGTTTTAGATTCCCCCTCTTTTTTTTGTAATAGTTCCCTCGTTGTTTATGGAGAACCTCTTTTTGGCCTTCCGAAGCATGATTCTGCAGTTATTCTCAGAGATTTGTAATGAACTTGCCATCTTTTGTCTGAAGTTTGCGAACCATCGTAAAACTCTGGTATCTGTATGTCTGTTACGCGACTTTCTTAAGTCACGTGAATTCTAGGGGTTCGCGGATTTACACTATCCATATCTAACCCGCGACCCGGGTTCTGAAACACTGGTCCGCGATGCTCCATCTTGAAGTTCGCGGAATAGACTGTAGATTCTTCAAAATTTGTAGAGACTTCTGCGAGCCATGTGATGCAGCCGTTTGGGCGTAGAATACCAAGCGTTGCATGCCTCTATTAATGACGAGATCTCCGGGTTGCGATATCTAAGCATCCCATGCAACAACAATAAATTCTGTTGAGATCTGAACTGAAAATCTTGACCGAAGATTTCGGTCTTATCTCTTCTAAAATGGAGATCACAGTTAGCAACTCGCCTATATAAGGCACATGCTCTCTTCGATGAAGGATCATTCAGCCATGAGAAAATTTCTTCTTGACTCTCTTCTCTTTCTCTCTTTTGTAGTAGATCCATCAGCGCGGCTATATTTTCTTCTTCTTCAACCGTAGTGATGGATAAGAATTGGCATGTCACAAGACCTCTAGACTGCATCAATCCAGCGGGGTGTCTCACCGACGAGGTCCTTCTGACCGTAGTCATTTTCCTTAATTAAGGTATACCTCTTCTTCTGATTCATACCCTCCTCCTTTTTTTTTCATTTTAACGAGGATTTGTTTTGGCTACAGGAGATAACCGTAGTCATTCTCCTTAATAATGGCTCAGACCCGATGGGCTTGTAATTGCTTCCAATGCCTCAAGGGGCTTGGAAGGTCTCATGTATCTTACATGAGAGAAAAGATTTCGGGTCTGGTGCATTATTTTTCTTCTTTCCTAGTATCCCACAAGGTTGGGGTACTAATGACCAGGATCTTGAATTTGCGCAACCCGTCAGCTATATAGCTGGGGTTCGCATTCGCTATGCCCAGTTTTGAACTAATCAATTCACTGGCATCATCTCTGGGAGAACCAACCAGGAGGTCCCTGACTGTGGTCGGAAAGAAGAAACAAGATTATGCTTTTTAAGCCATCCTTAAAAAGAAGGAGGCTACAAGAGCAAATTGGAAGTGGAGGCCATTGAGCAAAATTTTTGAACTGAACCATGCCGAAAGAGGCGGTTACAGAAGTAAGTCTATCATTCCAGAAGAAGGCCCTGCAGAAACAAACTTTTTGATCTGAACCATGCCGAAAGAGACGGTTACAGAAGCAAGTTTCCTCCTTTTTTTTTTTTTGATTTGTATTTACTCTTATTGGCTGTATAGCACTTAGAGAATTCTCTGTAATTTTGTTCTAAAGATGAATAAAGAACTTCTTTTCTTTCTTCGTAACTGATAGTACCTGAAAGATGATTCTGATGTTGATTATCAGAGGTAACTGTTAACTTGATAATTTCGAAGTGAATCATAATTTTTTAAGTACCCAATGTTACTATGAATGAAAGAACTAGATTCGCCTAATGTGTTATTGACTTAGCAAATCTGATGAACAGGAATATCTGGTTCGCCAGAGGTAATTTTTAACTTAGCAAATTTTGGTAAAAGGAAAATCTGGTTCACATGAGGTAATATTTAACTTGGCAAATTTGATAGAAGAAAAATATCTGGTTCGCCAGAGGTAATTTTTAACTTGGCAAATTTGATAGAAGGGAAATCTGGTTAGCCAGAGGTAATTTTTAACTTGGCAAATTTTGGTAAAAGGAAAATCTGGCTCGCCAAAGATAATATTTAACTTGGCAAATTTTGGTAAAAGAAAAATCTGGTTCGCGAACTAAAGGCTTTTTAGTCCGGAACCGAGAACGAAGTTTTGATTACAGAGAAACTATTTGTTCGTGACTAACATAGAACTGCCCAGGCCATATTGTTGCTGGTGTTCTACAATTTCGCTAAGGATAATATTTCTTCAAGAACTTGCCGTTGATTGGCATTAGGATCTTGTCACCATTAGGCTTTGTTACCCGATACGCCCCGTTAGAGTAGACTGTATCAATGACGAAGGGTCCCTCCCACTTTGGCTGGAACTTTCCTCTAGGCTTCTGGCTTGTTATGATTGTCTTCTAACTGACAGGACCAGATCACCTTTCTTAAAAGCCCTCCGTTTAGCCTTTTTGTTAAAGGTTCTGGAGATCTGCGCCTGGTATAGCTCGATACTCTATTGAGCTTCTAAGCGTTTATCATCCAAGGCTTCTAACTCTTGGAGTTTTTGCTGATGCTTTTCTTCTTCTGTCATCCTTGTTGTTAACGCGACTCGTAATGAAGGGATTTGGATCTCCAAAGGCAAGACCGCTTCTGATCCGTATACCAAGGAGAACGGAGTGGCATTGGTGGGAGTTCGGACTGTGGTTCGGTATGCTCACAAACACTCTCCGAGCTTTTCATCCCAGTCTCGTTGATTGGATGACACAAACTTCTTAAGAAACTTTATAATGGTCTTATTAAAGGCTTCTGCTAGACCATTAGCTGCAGGATAGTATGGCGATGAAGCCACGTCTTCAATCCTGTATTTGTTGCAAAATCTAGAGTACACTTGGCTTACGAGCTGAGGTCCGTTGTCGTGAATTATTCTTCTAGGTACCCCGAAGCGATAAAGCACATGGTGCTTGATAAACTTGATAACATCTGACGACTTTACTTCGGTCAGGGAGATGGCCTCAGTCCATTTTGAAAAGTAATCAGTTATGGCCAAAATGAACCGGTGCCCTCTCGTTGATGGCGGAGAGATTGGCCCTATCATGTCCATACCCCATTACTCAAACGGCCATGATGTAGCCATTTGGTGGAGATATTCTGGAGTTTGATGTATAAAGTCTGCATGTATTTGGCAGGCCTTATATTTCTTGGCATAGTTGACTGCTTCTATCATCATCTTAGGCCAATAATAACCCATCCTTCGAATTCTATTCCAGAGTTTCGGTCCTGGCTGATGTGCTCCGCAGATGCCAGCGTGAGCTTCTTCGAGTACTTTTTGAGCTTCGCGGTTGGAAAGACAGCGAAGTAGAACTCCGTCGTAGGATTTTCTATACAACGTCTGGAGCTCCACGTTGTAGTAAAACCGGATAGCCCTTCTCTGAATGGCTTTGGCTTCTTTTGGATTTTCGGGTAATATCCCGTAAAGGAAATAGTCTATATAAGGAAAACGCCAATCCCTTGGCTCTAGGCTAGATGCACAAGCGTCAGCTTCATTTTCTTGTGGCTTCTTCGCTTGCTCTTTGAGCTCACCCTTTGATCAGAATAACTCCTTGCTGCTTACCATAATTTGCCTTTTAGTATGCTTGGGCAAGGCTAATGTAGCAGCCAAGGAAGCTAGCGAGTCTGCATAACTATTGGGGTGGCGCTTTATATGGTTGATATAGAAACCCGTGAAACCGTTAGCGATCTTGATCACCGCATGATAATACGGCAGAAGGTCTTCATGTTTGACTTCGTACTCCCCTTTTATTTGATTGACAACGAGTTGAGAATCTCCATATGCCTCCAAATATTCGATCCCCAGTTGTCTAGCTATTCTTAAGCCGATGAGGAGGGCGTTGTATTCCGCGACATTGTTGGAGCACGAGCTTGTCAATGAGTAAGCTTGAGAAATGATCTGGTTGCGTGGAGAGACGAGGACAACTCCCACCCCTGCTGTCGTCTTTCCTTTGGATCCCATTTGGGAGGCACCATCAAAGAAGAGTTGCCATACACCTTTTGAAATTGTATTTGATTCGAGAGATCTTCTCGATCCATCCTTTTCTGGAACTAAATCCCGTTACTCCAACTCTCCTAGGATTTGTTCATATAACCTCGAGGATGTCGGGACTGGATGTTCGGCCAAGAAGTCAGCTACGGCCTGTCCTTTGATAGCCTTCTGTAGGACGAAGTGCATATCATATTGTGATAGCAAAATGGCCCAATTGGATAGTCTTGAGTTTAATGATCCGGGCTTGGTCATTAATATTCTTAGAGGGTTAACTCTCGATACAACGTTGATAGTTTGTCCAACTAAGTAGTGTCGCATTTTCTGTATTGCGAACACCAACGCTAGACATTTTTTTTCCACGGGATTGTACTGGTGTTCCGCTCCGATCATCATTCTGCTGAGGTAGTAAATGGCTTGCTCGTGGCCTGACTCATTCTTCTGTGCTAGCAAAGCGCCCAATGAATGATCCATAACCCTTACATATAACTGGAAGGGCCTTCCCGAAACTGGGGGCACAAGCACTGGTGGTTTCGTGAGATATTGTTTGATCTCTTCAAAAGCTTTTTGGCACGCGTCATCCCAGATTAACGACACTCCTTTCCTCATCAATCTGGTGAAAGGTTGACATTTACCAGATCAATTTGATATAAATCTGCGAATGTACGCCAGCCTGCCTTGTAACCTCTTAACTCCTTGAGGTTACGGGGAGGTGGCATGTCTTGAATAGCTTTGACTTTATCTGGATCAAGATGTATTCCCTTCGAAGTTACGACGAAGCCAAGGAATTTCCCACTAGAGACCCCCAGGAAAGACTTGGCTGGATTCATCTTGAGCTGATGCTTCCTTATGAGGTCAAACACTGTCTTCAAATCTTTCAAGTGATCTTCTTTATTCTTGCTCTTAATTGCTAGGTCATCTACGTAGCACTCCACTGTTTTTCGGAGGTGTTCTTGGAAAATTGCATGCATGACACGTTGATACGTAACACCTGCGTTCTTTAGGCCAAAGGGCATGATTGTATAACAGTATACTCCGAATGGCGTCCTGAAGGACGTATGTTTCTCGTTATCGGGATACATCTTTATTTGATTGTATCCCGAGAATCCATCCATGAACGTCATGCGCTTATACCCACAAGTATTATCTATCATGATATCAGTGATGGGTAGTGGGAATTCGTCTTTAGGGCAAGTCTCATTCAAATCCCTAAAGTCTATACAGACTCGGATTTTTCCATTTTTCTTGGTCACGGAAACTATATTTGCGACCCACTTGGGGTGCTGTTCCTCGCGAATAAAGCCTGACGCGATCAACTTTTTGATTTCAGCTTCTATAGCTTCCATGATCTCTGGGCGAAATCTTCGTTGTTGTTGCTTTACTGGCTTAGCTTCTGGTCGGATCTTCAATTTGTGAACCGCCACGCTTGGATCCAACCCTGGCATCTCCTCATAACTCCAAGCGAAAATATCAATGTATTCGCGGACGAGGGATATCAATTCCTCCCTTTCTTCCGAGGATAGATTCTCACTTATAAATATGGGTTTAGGATTCTTTTCATCTCCCATATTGATTTGGATCACTTTATCTTCAGTTGGGGGCTCTCGCTGTTCAAACTGAACCTCCCACTTCATATTAAGATGTTTGTCCCAAGGGTCGTGAGGCTTCTTTCAAATCTTCGTCTTCGTGGATCGCGAAAGCTATGTTCGCGGATACTTCGTGGAAAATTGCACCTGTGCTGACATCTGAATCCCAGCACGATGATTCTGACGAATGATCGTAGTGTCTTTCCTCAGCCTTGTCCCTTGAGGAGGCCTCGGATGTAGTGACGCAGCCCAACCCCCTGCCGGTTTTCTGGTAATAGTCTGGCGTCTTTCCTTCGGGAACAAAAGGTTGAAGGATTGTCTTCCTTCCTTTTCCGAAATTCAACCCCCTGCCTTCGACCAGATTGTATCCCATTTTCTCTATTATTCCACGGGAATTTTCATTATAATGGAAGAACTCGGGTTTTTCTTGTTCTTCCCCAGAATCTGAACATTTCTCTTTATTCCCGTGACTTGCTTTTTCGAATATTATGGCCTTCTGGGTTCCGTTTCTAGGAGGGACCTCAAAAACGGCCTGGTCAGCACTTTCAACGTCATCGCTTAATTCATATAAGGATGATCGGATAGGTGCTTGGAAGGAAGTCAGAGAATATATCTCTTTTACACAGTCGCTAAATGCATCTGTGCTAGTGCTTAAGGGCTCAGAATCAACACCGGAAAAATAAGCAAATTCCAGATTTTCATTTATCACCCATTCACCATCAGAGTGAACGGGGTTATTTACATCAAGGCCCTCGAGACTTATCACAATGGGCTCACCATCCCAAATTACATCCTCGGATTCTGAATTTTTGGATCCTGATTCTGTATCAGCCTCTTTGCCACTATCAGAGTCATCTTGAACGGGCCGATCGACGCCAAACGCATCTTGATACAGTAACGCGTCAGTAAAGTAGTTTTCAACTCTTTTGAAGGGTTGTTTTTCCGCAATGAGCGTCTTTACGTTCGCGTCTTCGTCGATATACTTCATGCATTGGTGTAACGTGGAGGGCACAATTAGATTGCCATGGATCCAGGGCCTCCCCAGTAGCAGATTGTATGACATGTCCGCATCTATCACGTAACACGTGACTTCCGTCTTCAGGTCGCTAATTTGACACTTGAGCTTTATCTTTCCCAGGGGTCTACTACCGTTAGCATTGAACTCGAAGATAGTAGTGTTGGTTGCGGCTAACCTGTTCATCGGGACTCCAAGATATCGTAGCATCCTTCGAAGCATGATGCTCAAGGCCGAGCCTGGATCAACTTGAATACGATCAATCTCCGTAGAGCCTATATATCCCTTGTAATACAAAGGGCGATGATGCTTATTGCTCCGGACTTGCATATCCTCCGGAGAGAAGGTGACGCAAGGGATGTTTTTACCAGATATCTGGTGACATGTCGTGCAAAGAGACTCTCCTTCTTCGATCATCTCTGGTATTTGCGCCAAGAATACTTCCGAATCTTGCAGAGCTTCTCTTAAAGCTTCCCTAGTAGATTTGGATAGTTTCAGGAGCTCGTACAAGGTTATCCTTGCAGAGATATTGGCCAACTGTGTTAGGATGTCGAACTGGAATGACTTCCGCGAGTCTTCCGTAAGTTCTTTTCCCTTCTTCCTTAGAGTTTTGTCAAACTTCAGCTCCTTTTGCTTGACTTTCTCTGGAGATGGTTGAGAACCCGTTGTTTGGCCGTAATTCTTTAAGTAGTTTTTTCCCGAACGGGTCCCTGCGGTGGGAGGATCTGCATCGGCGACCATGGAATTTCCGATTTCTTTTTCCGAATCGGTCAGGGCAGGAATGATCTCATCATTTTCAGGAATTACGGAAACGACATTAGAGGTGAAGACCCTCTCTCTTCGCTTCTTCCCGGATGAACTGGAACTCCATTGTTCATCATTTAAGAGATCAGGATGTACCCATAGTATCTCCCCCCTATCAGTTTCAAAGGGGAATAGTCCTTTCTTTTGCTGTTGGTGTGGATCAAAATTTACGACTTGCATCGTGCCTTTATGGATGGGCTGCACTCCATCTTGAATTGTTGACTCTATCCAGTGGGGCGCTTTACCGAACTTGACAGTCACCATGTTCGCAGTTGTTGGCAGTGAAAATTTCTGAGTAAATAGAATTTTCCACAACAGAACGCGGAGCTAACTCAGTAGCTCCGCGTTTGGCTAGTTTTAGCCTCGCGTTTGAGTAAAACGCGGAGATGATCAATAGCTCCGCGTTAGCTCCGCATTCTGGCTAGTTTTAGCCTCGCGTTTGAGTAAAACGTAGAGATGATCAATAGCTCCGCGTTAGCTCCGCATTCTGGTTATTTAGCGCCTCGTTTTGATGCGATTAAAGCTCCGCGTGAGCAGATAACCAGAATCTAAACTTGATTGAGTTTATGATTCGGGCTTATCCAAATACCCAAATCAAGTCCAATCAGAACTCTAAATCAAGAGATTTTAAATCAAAACTAAGATATTTGATTGGATCCTTGATGAATGCAAATTCTATTTAGATAGAAACTCTTGCATTAACCTGGGGCTATAAATACCTTCTTGGTGAAACCCTAGGTGTCTTCTTTTTTCTTTCGGCTGGTATTCTTCTCTTCTTTTCGGTATCTTGGAGAATTCAAGTTACGCACAGAGCCTTGAGTTCGTGAAAGACCAGAGAAGATCTTCTACAGTCGGCTGATATCTTCAAGAGAGAAGAGTTCGACGTTCGATCGTCCAAAGGAGCTGCTCGACAGATCCCATCGCCACAGATCCCACACAACATATTGTAAAAGAGAGAGATTGTAATATAAAATCCTCTCGTTTGTTCTCTTTCTCATCTTGTTCACTTTTATTGTAATCTAAATTGTATTCAATGGAAGGAAGCAAAACTTTTGCGGCGAACAAACTGGCGACCACAGTGGGAGTCATCTGATGTGTTATATTCACTGCAAGCGCACAGTATCGTTGTAGCGCTGTACAGGTCGTCTCACAGGGATCTAAGGTGTTTATGCGTTCTTACTTTCTCTATAGTTCACCGGACTAACCAAACGTTCTAGGTTGATATCGAATTTATCTAAGTAGCCTAGGATTTAGAATCCACTAATTTCCTACCATGTTCTTACTTCTAATATTTTCTTCTATCATAAAAATTCGATCTTTTTAATTTAATTTTTACTTAAAGTGCCCTAAGCATGAGCTATTAAGTGTTGTGCAAGTATAGCTCATCAAAGGATGCTACTTCTTATAAAAATAAACTAAATATTTTAGATAATTCAAATAAAATAGTAAAACCAGCAACCGCAATCCCTAACTAAGCATAGATTATCAAGAATCCTAATTCAAGTATAACCTATCAAAGTTCTAAACTTCGGGTCCTCGTATTTTAATGTTTCATTTGAAAAATCATGGCTTTTATTAATTTTATTTGAGAAGAAAAATATTAAAAAATAATTACATGGTGGATCTTAGTTTCATCTACATCCTAGGGCTGATCTAATTAGCTACTCATGATTTTTGCGAAGAAAGATCAAATTTTAATTCATACAATGATAAACCCTAATCTAGAAAGCAGTAAACCCTAATCTAGAAAGCAGTAAAATTTATGCAGAACGAAAATAAGAATATCCAAAGCAATGGGTTACCTCTGATCACGGTGTTGTGCCGTCAACCTTCAGTAAAAATCCCAAATTTATTGAACAGAAAAATCGCGTACAAAAATAATTCCAGCGTTCAGAAATCCAGAATCCCGTCAAAATACAAGGGTTGGCTCTTAAATAGGTCTCGGAAACCAAACCCTATTTCTAACCAGTTGACAAAAACAACAAAATTATATTTAAGCCCACGACAAAAATTCCTCTGCGAAAGCTACAGTGTTACCGCTATTTAGCGGTAAAAACCGCTATTTAGCGGCTAAATATTGAGCAATTTAACTGAAATTTCTTCTGCAGAAGTATCTTCTCTTTTACATTTCAATTTATTAACTTTATTGGACTTATAATTCCTGCAGTACTTTGATGTTGTAGTCTTGCCCGATTTAGAAACTTTTCGGCGTTTGATTTCCTAGTCCAACTCTTGTTTTATGTCTCCTCCTTGTATAATTCGGATTACCTGCAAAAGACACTGAAAATACCCGAGTAGCATTTATTTATATACAAAAACAGATAAAGTATGAGAGGAAAAATGCAATATATGATATTCATCACACCACCATACCTATCTTTTGCTAGTTCTCGAGCAAAACCTAAACCTAAAAAGAAAAACAAAAATCCTAACTCACTTTCGCAGGAATCGCGATTACACTTAGCACGTGCAACAAGCCTTTAAACCCCTAGGTTACCCTAGTGGACGAGTGTTGTCTCGTGAGGGTTTGCAGTGAATATACCCACAAAATTCAAGAAGAAAATAGATTAAGGAATAAAGAAAAGAAAAATAAGGATAACCGAAAATTAAGAAAAATAAAAATTTTATACAAAAGAAAGAAAAAATCTTTTTTTTTTTTATATTTTCGTCAATTGGTCTCACTAATATACAAACTTAAGAACGCATTTAGATTATCAATTTTTAAATCGAGCATCATATCAGATACACTTATCATTTTAATCAAAAATTTAAATCTTATCTTTCAATACCTACTAACAGATAATTTATTGGCTCCTATACATCTACGTGCATGTGTGATAGTCTACTTTGGTTTTTGGACTCCAACTCTAACTCATGATTCATCTCCTCTCTTATAATTTTTTTTATTAAGAATATTTCACCTTTCATGCGAGTATTCACGCTTGCTTAGGCGCAAAATACCCGATTACTTAGTTCATACTCTTTTTTTTTTTTCTTTTTTTCTTTTTTTTTTTTTTTAAGAATATTTCACCTTTCATGCGAATATTCACGCTTGCTTAGGCGCAAAATACCCGATTACTTAGATCATACTCTTTTTTTCACTCTTGAGGCTATTGCCTTAATACCAGGCGCACCCCATTATTTTATCACTCTCGAGGCTATTGCCTTAGGCTCACCCCATTAATTTATTCTCACTTTTTTTAGAGAGAGAAGACTTACTCATTCGTTATTATCTTTATCCTTAACCTAATAAACTATTGTGAGGTGAAGAATAGATGTATAATTGCCTCAAAACTACTATTAGCGATATTTATTTTTCGGATTTTAATCTTTTTTTTTTTTTCATAAAATTCAAAGTGTATCGTCCAATCTACTCTCATATCCAATTTTAAATCTAAATTGTGTTCCTTTATCTATAATTAGTTTGATCTATTGACGAAAATAATTTTTTTTTTTTAAATCTTTTTGTTGGTCACCCTAAAAACTACCCAAAGTGTAAAATAAAGAAACCCAAAAACCTAAAAAAAATAAAATGAAATAAAAATAAAATTCTAAAAATCCTAAAAAAAAAAAATAAAAATAAAAATAAAATAAAATAAAATAAACATCTCCTAATACACTCCCCCACACCTAAACTTGTGTATGCCCTCATACACAAATCATTGGTGTCGTCCTCTTTGCCTTCTACTTGATTCACCATATGCAGGACGTGCTTGTGCTGTAGAAGACTCACCCCTATCAATCTGTTTCAACCGGTGCCAAATTTTTCCAAGACCTTGCCAGACGACGTTGATTTGCTCAGTGGGATCAGCTGGCAAGTCTTGGTCAAAGAAGGCATCATCCTCCTCCTCTTGTGTCAAGTCAGTGGCATATATATCCTCGTTATCAGCATGTCTGTTCCAATCTTCTGGAACAGCAGCATGATATGTCACTGAAATATGTTCGGTAGTGATCAACATGCGTGAGGGTGCGTATGCGTCAAATTCGGCACTAGATATAAACTTGCGACACAACTGTGTAATTAAACACGGCAGAGGCAAACTAGTCCTCGACCGCATCTTAGCATCAATAATAGTGTCGAGTAGTTGTGTGCACATACAGAAGTGAGTATCTTGACGCATAATACAATCAACAACATAAAGTGTGGGCGTATAAAAAGATGACATATGTGTAATGCCCATAACATTAGTGTTGAACCAGCGGCAAGTTGCGTGAATATTTCGGTAGAGTGTCTTGCTGCTGATCCCTTTATCACGTGTTATTTTGCAGTTTGGGCCCATCTGTGTAAGATAGTCCTCAATCCTACTAGGAGTGTGATTCCCGGTATGAAGGAGGATACCCGTAGAAGTTGAGATGGCCTCTGCGTGCATTTCATATAATTGGCCGCGCCAATGGAGGTTTATGGTTTTGCGATCATCCGAAATGTCGGATTTCGCAAAACTCGTATAAAATTCCTCCACCAACTCTGGGATGTAGAATGCATTAGATGAATAAATGAGGTAATTCCAACCCAGAGTTTCGATTGCAGCGGCAAAATAAACACTAAATGCCACAAAAATTTCTCCAAAAAACTTCTCACAAACAAATCTACCCATGATATCGTACTGTAACTATTAATTTGCAATCTGATCAACCCAGTAAACTTATAAAGGAGAAATATTACCTGCCCTGAAGATTCAGGGGAAAATCCACAAATTTACCGCTAAATAGCGGTAAAAGCCGCTGTTTGGCGGTTTATTCGTCACGTCTGGCTGGGATCTTCGGGTAGAGTCTCTAAGATAGTGAGATGAATCTTGTGGAACCAACTGATCAGCGCAAATCCTGACGATTATACACTGTCCTGCAAAGAGAGACAAAAACCAAAAGGAGGAAGTGGGAAAGAAAGGGGGCAGCTAGGGTTTTGGATGAAATGATTTGGGGGAAGATGAGGGCTGCTTGGATATATATAGAGATGGAAAATTACTATTAGCTCCTCATCTTTCCCTAATTTTGCTTTAAAACCCTGCATCACGTTAGTAACATAATATACATGCTATTATACACATGACTACATGCCTTTATGCATAGATTGGATCGTGAAGTGTCACGACCTCTACGTTATCGCTCACTCGAGATTCTAAAAATGGTTTTAGTCTGTGACCGTTTACTTTGAATAAATTACCATTTTTAGGATCCTCGAGATCAACTGCACCGTGAAGGTGCACTGTCCGTACTATGTACGGTCCACTCCATCTTGACCTCAATTTTCCTGGGAATAAATGTAGCCTCGAATTATATAAGAGAACTTTTTGTCCAGGTGCAAATGACTTGCGAATGATTGCTTTGTCATGAAACACTTTTGTTTTCTCTTTATAAATCTTGGCACTCTCATATGCGTCCCGTCTTATCTCATCAAGCTCATTAATTTGTAATCTCCGCTGCTCGCCAGCTTTTTTGAGCTCAAAATTTAGAAATTTAATTGCCCATAAAGCTTTATGCTCAAGCTCCACCGGTAAATGACACGCTTTTCCAAATATCAAACGATATGGAGACATGCCTAGATTAGTCTTGTAAGCAGTACGGTAAGCCCATAATGCTTCAGCTAGCTTACAAGACCAATCTTTTCTATTATGATTTACTGTTTTCTCCAAAATCAGTTTGATTTGGCGATTGGAAACTTCCACTTGCCCGCTAGTTTGTGGATGATATGGTGTGGCTAACTTGTGGGTAATGGAATATTTCCGCATAAGCGCCTCAAATGACCGGTTGGTGAAATGGGTACCATTATCGCTAATAATAGCTCGAGGAATGCCAAATCGAGAAAATATATTCTCTTTCAAAAACTTGACAACTACTTTGTTGTCATTCGATTTTGTGGCTATTGCCTCTACCCATTTAGAAACATAATCAACAGCAACTAATATGTATTGATTTCCAAATGAGTTGGGTAACGGTCCCATAAAATCTATACCCCATACATCAAAGATTTCGACCTCAAGGATGGGTTGCAGAGGCATCATATTGCGCCGTGAAATTTTGCCAATGAATTGGCATCGTGTGCATACTTTGCAATATTCCACGGCGTCTTTGAAAATAGTTGGCCAATAGAAACCACTCTGCAATACCTTTTCGGCCGTTTTCCTGGGACCAAAGTGTCCTCCACAAGCTAGATCATGACAAAAAGAGAGGACACTTTGTATCTCATCGTTAGGTATGCATCGACGTATGATTTGGTCTGGACAACATTTGAACAGATATGGTTCATCCCAGTAAAAAATTTTTACTTGGGATAAGAATCTATATTGATCCTGCTTGGACCAATGGGACGGAATCTCCTTAGTCACAAGATAGTTCACAATGTCAGCAAACCATGGTTCGTGCATCAATGCAAACAGTTGCTCATCAGGAAATGATTCGTTTATGGGGCACAAATTAGTTGGAGCATTGGACAGACGAGACAAGTGATCAGCTACTGAATTATCCGCACCCTTCTTGTCTAATATCTCAAGATCAAACTCTTGTAGCAAGAGGATCCATCGAATAAGCCTTGCTTTTGCATCTTTCTTGGTTAACAAGTATTTCAAAGCAGCGTGATCAGTGTATACTGTAATTCGTGATCCAATCAAGTAGGAACGAAACTTCTCAAGTGCAAAGACGACTGCCAGAAGCTCTTTCTCTGTGGTAGAGTAGTTCAACTGGGCGTCATTAAGTGTCCTACTTGCATAGTAAATCACATGTGGCTGCTTATTAATACGTTGACCAAGGACGGCACCGATAGCGTAATCAGATGCATCACACATGAGCTCAAAAGGTAAGCTCCAGTCTGGCGCATGAATAATAGGAGTGGTGGTCAGCGCCTTCTTGAGCTGCTCAAATGCTCTTAGACAATCAGGTGTAAAATTGAATGGTATTTCCTTGGCTAGTAGATGTGTCAAAGGCCTAGCAATTGTGCTAAAGTCTTTGATAAATCTTCTATAAAAACCAGCATGACCAAGGAAGGATCGTATATCTTTCACTGATCGCGGAGGTGGCAGATTATTGATGAGGTCACCTTAGCTTTGTCAACCTCGATACCATTCTTCGAGATGACATGCCCTAGCACTATGCCATTTTTGACCATAAAATGGCATTTTTCCCAATTGAGTGTCAAATGCTTCTCATTACAGCGTGTGAGAACTAACTCTAGATGATGCAGACACTCTTGGAATGAATCTCCGAAGATAGAAAAATCATCCATGAAAATTTCAAGAAATCGTTCAACCATGTCAGAGTAAATACTTACCATGCATCTTTGGAACGTGGCAGGTGCGTTGCATAACCCAAAAGGCATGCGTCTATATGCAAAGGTGCCGAATGGACATGTGAACGTGGTCTTTTCTTGATCCTCCGGAGCGATGGGAATTTGGTTGTAGCCAGAGTATCCATCTAGAAAACAATAGAATTCATGTCCAGCCAACCGTTCCAACATCTGATCAATGAATGGTAAGGGGAAGTGGTCCTTCCTAGTTGCAGCATTAAGCTTCCTATAATCAATGCAGACTCGCCATCCCGTCTGCAAACGCGTCGGGATAAGTTCATTTGCATCGTTCTTGACTACAGTGATTCCGGATTTCTTAGGTACTACTTGAACTGGGCTTACCCATGCGCTATCAGAGATAGGATAGATAATCTCATTGTCAAGACACTTAAGAATATCCTTCCTCACAGCTTCTTTCATTACCGGATTCAACCTACGCTGAGGATCTCTTGTAGGTCGTGCATTGTCTAGCAAATGAATTCTATGCTGCACTATAGAAGGACTTATCCCCTTGATATCAGCCATACTCCAGCCTATGGCTTCCTTATGTGCTTTCAACACTGATATGAGTTTTTCCTCCTGAGCGCCAGTCAATTCTGCAGAGATAATGACTGGTAGTGTGTCGTGTTCACCCAAAAAAGCGTACTTGAGATGACTCGGAAGGGTCTTCATCTCAAGCTCAGGTGGACACTCAATAGATGGTCATAACTGAACTCGTGGTTCAGTCATCAATGGCTCAGGTGGAAGTTTCTATTGCGTGGAAGACACATAATTAGATGATTCATCGAGCGTCTCCAAGAATACACTCTCATCAACTAAACCATTCAGCTCGTCAAAGAATTTCTCCTCTTGGTGTTCACTGGACAATCCTTGGATCATATTCACTTCTATGGGCTCGTCATGTGGATCACTCGGTTGGCGCCCTAGATTGAATATATTCAAGTCAAGTGTCATATTTCCAAAGGAAAGTCTCATCGATCCACTCCGGCAATTGATAACAGCATTAGAAGTGGCCAAGAATGGACGTCCCAAAATAACTGGGATACAATGGTGTGGATTCACCACAGGTTGAGTCTCGAGGACTATGAAATCAACTGGGAAGATAAACTCCCCAATCTTAATCAAGACATCCTCAATCTCTCCCATAAGTGTCTTCACAGATCTGTCAGCTAACTGCAACGTAATCCTTGTAGGTCTCAACTCTCCCAGTCCTAACTGCTGGTACACCGAATAAGGAAGCAAGTTGACACTTGCTCCTAGATCTAGTAGAGCCCTTTCAATCACTGTAGTCCCTATAGTGCAGGAGACAGTAGGACTTCCAGGGTCTTTATACTTTACAGGTGCTGACTGAGAGATGATGCTAGATATGTTAGCAGCTAGGAAGACTTTCTTTGGAACATTGATTGTTCTCTTCTTTGTGCATAAATCCTTTAAGAATTTTGCATAAGCAGGTACTTGTTGGATTGCATCAAGAAGAGGAACATTGACCTTAACTTGCTTGAATAACTCAAGCATGTGCTCCACCTGAGGAGAATTTTTCTTCAATCGATTTGGATAGGGAGCCTTTGGCTTATAAGTATGGTCAATTGGAGGATCAGAATTAGAAGGATCAGATTCTTCTGTCGTGCCAGTGGGTAGATCGTGGGATGATGATGATGAATCATGAGGTGGGGATGGAATCGTGGTATCAGGGAGTGTAGCTTGCCGTACAATAGGAGTGGAATCAGGTGGCATGGCTACATGATTGTCAACCAGTTTGCCAGATCTAAGTGTGTGAATGGCATTAATTTGGTTGACATGCGACTGATTCAAATTTGAGGAACTGGCATTAGGATTTGTTATGGGTTGACTTGGAAAAGTGCCCTTGCCACGTTCACTCATTTGATTTGCTAGTTGTCCAACCTGCTGCTCTACACTCTTAATGGATTGAGAGTTTACGAGCAGGTGCTGATCTGTTCTTTGAATGAAATCAGTTGACACTTTCATAAGATTCTGCATGTATGTGTCAAGGTTGGACTGAGACTTGAGAAGGTTTCAACATTCTTCTCAAGTGATTGAAGTCGCTTTTCTTGATCATTATTAGACCCCTGTTGTGGATATGATTGATTTTGTGCAGGTGGTCTATTCTGGTTGTTCCCATGATTTGAAGTATTTGGGTGTTGATAAGCACCCATATTTGGTCTTGGGAACTGACCAGTAGCTGGAGGCTGCATGTTAGAGTTCGGGGCTCCCTGATATTGCCCTTGACCCCATGAGAGATTTGGATGGCTCCTCCAGCCAGGATTGTATGTTGGAGCGTATGGATTATTGACGGGTCTTTGATACATAGCGTTAGCTTGCTCAAGTGTAGGACCCGTAGGATTTACTAACAATGGACACTCCTCCATAACGTGGTTGGGAATTCCGCAATTAAAGCATGTGGGACTTTGGAGTTGATTCACTTGACCCACTGGTGGAGACTGAGCACTAGGAGTCTCCAGTGCCTCAATTATTCTCATAAGAGCTGCGATCTTTGCTTCAGCAGCTATAGAGCTGTCGACGCTATGGATCCCACTCTTTTGAGCAGAAGTTGATATACTGCGCTTCTCAGTGGAACTCTCCCACTGCATAGTCTTCCATGATAAGTCCTCAAGAAAGTCCCATGCTTCATCCTCGTTTTTTCTCATAAACTCCCCTTGACACATGGATTCTAGAAGAGTTTTGGATGCGTAATCAAGTCCTTCATATATGATCTGACACAACCGCCACTTTTCTATTGCATGGTGGGGGCATTGAGCTAATAAATCCTTAAATCGTTCTAAGTATTTCCAGAAGGGTTCTCCTGGCACTTGACGGAATTGATTAATTTGATTTCTGATTCGTGCCGTCTTGTGAGTAGGATAATACTTCTTGAGAAATACTGTAACGAATTCATCCCAAGTAGTGATTGAATCAGTAGGCATACTGTACAACCACTTCTTGGCATTATCCTTAAGTGCAAACGGGATGAAACGGAGCTTAATTGCGTCCTCCGATAAGTTTTGCAGTTTAATCATTACGCATACTTCTTGAAATTCACTGATAAAGAGATATGCATCTTCTGAATCAGAACCAGTGAATTTGGGAAGCATACTAATGTACTGCGGTTTTAATTCGTAGTGATTACCCGCTACGTGTGGAAGTTTGATGCATGATGGTAATGATGTACGCAACGGGTAACATCGATCCTGAAGGATCGGGATCGGCTGGTCCATCTTGTCTCTCATGAACAAATCTGATCTCACAAGTCGACCAAATTGATCACGGGTCCAATGTGGCATGAACCAGCGACCGTGAGTGTATGAGTGAACTTCCTAAACTAATGCAAGAAGTGGGGTGTGATGAAGAGATAAAACGGTGGAATGATACGAGCAAATAAAAATGTGGTTTCTACTGTTCCTAATTTTTTTATTTTTTTTTAATTTTTCTACACAAATAGGAAACAAAAATACAGCAACAGAGAAAATTGGGGTTCCAAACGTACCTCTTTGGCCGCCAAATGGCGGTTATACCCGCTAAATAGCGGCTAAAATAAAGAAGTGGATTCTGATATTTTTTCCACTTGGTCCAGAGGCTCTTCCAATTCTTTAAATCTTCCTGTATCTGCACTTCCTATTTCCTGCACACTCACACACACTGTTAACCCGTAAAATGCTAGAAAAAGCAAGAACAACACCGTCGATCCCCGGCAACGGCGCCAAAAACTTGATGTGTTATATTCACTGCAAGCGTACAGTGTCGTTGTAGCGCTGTACAGGTCGTCTCACAGGGATCTAAGGTGTTTATGCGTTCTTACTTTCTCTATAGTTCACCGGACTAACCAAACGTTCTAGGTTGATATCGAATTTATCTAAGTAGCCTAGGATTTAGAATCCACTAATTTCCTACCATGTTCTTACTTCTAATATTTTCTTCTATCATAAAAATTCGATCTTTTTAGTTTAATTTTTACTTAAAGTGCCCTAAGCATGAGCTATCAAGTGTTGTGCAAGTATAGCTCATCAAAGGATGCTACTTCTTATAAAAATAAACTAAATATTGTAGATAATTCAAATAAAATAGTAAAACCAGCAACCGCAATCCCTAACTAAGCATAGATTATCAAGATCCTAATTCAAGTATAACCTATCAAAGTTCTAAACTTCGGGTCCTCGTATTTTAATGTTTCATTTGAAAAATCATGGCTTTTATTAATTTTATTTGAGAAGAAAAATATTAAAAAATAATTACATGGTGGATCTTAGTTTCATCTACATCTTAGGGCTGATCTAATTAGCTACTCATGATTTTTGCGAAGAAAGATCAAATTTTAATTCATACAATGATAAACCCTAATCTAGAAAGCAGTAAACCCTAATCTAGAAAGCAGTAAAATTTATGCAGAACGAAAATAAGAATATCCAGAGCAATGGGTTAACTCTGATCACGGTGTTGTGCCGTCAACCTTCAGTAAAAATCCCAAATTTATTGAACAAAAAAATCGCGTACAAAAATAATTCCAGCGTTCAGAAATCCAGAATCCCGTCAAAATACAAGGGTTGGCTCTTAAATAGGTCTCGGAAACCAAACGCTATTTCTAACCAGTTGACAAAAACAAAAAAATTACATTTAAGCCCACGACAAAAATTCCTCTGCGAAAGCTACAGTGTTACCGCTATTTAGCGGTAAAAACCGCTATTTAGCGGCTAAATATTGAGCAATTTTACTGAAATTTCTTCTGCAGAAGTATCTTCTCTTTTACATTTCAATTTATTAACTTTATTGGACTTATAATTCCTGCAGTACTTTGATGTTGTAGTCTTGCCCGATTTAGAAACTTTTCGGCGTTTGATTTCCTAGTCCAACTCTTGTTTCATGTCTCCTCCTTGTATAATTTGGATTACCTGCAAAAGACACTGAAAATACCCGAGTAGCATTTATTTATATACAAAAACAGATAAAGTTTGAGAGGAAAAATGCAATATATGATATTCATCACCATCTCTTTCACTGATGAAGAGATTGTGGCGCAATCGGACGTTGACATGATCGGATCCGAAGTAGACATGCTGGTCGTTGAAATCGACCAGCAGAAGTACGAGGAGCTCCTCTCCTCTGAATCAGATGACTTGGACGAGACACGACACTATCGTCGCATGCGCTCCAATACCCGAGCAACGGGTAAAAAGGTATCCACCGAGAAACGGAGATCCTTGGAGACTGCGGCTATAGGGCCGATGCTCAGACAAGAAATCCTAGCAGAGGATGAGCTTCCTACTGCCGAAGAAGACGTGGGGACTGGATTGACCAGAACCCAACTCCGAAATAGGAATCAGAGAGCAAGGCGAAAAGCCCTCAAAGCCCGCCTTAGACGCGAGGCTAATGGACGCGAGGCTATGGTCCCTCGCAAACTGGCTCGCGCTAATCGCGAGACCGGTCATTATCGCGTTAAATGCGAAGTTACAACTTGCCTTAAAAGCAAGGAAAAGCCAGCGTGTGATATTCCACGCGAGGCTATTGCTGAGCTTAGCGAGAAACGCGAAGCCAGTAAGATTTGCGCTAGTCGCATAATTTCTGACACTTGCGAGAAACGCGATTATAAAATCACCTTAAAGCCAGCATGCGATTTTCCATGCGAGGCTATGACTCGGCTGAGTGATAAACGCAAAGCCAGTACAACTTGCGATAAACGCAAGTTTTTTGACACTCACGATTAATCGCGAGGACATAATCTCTTTAAAGCCAGCATATGATTTTCCATGTGAGGCTATTACTAGAGACTTAGCAATAAACGCAAAGCCAGTACAACTTGCGATAAACGCAAGATTTTGACACTCGCGATTAATCGCGAGGATATAATCTCTTTAAAGCCAGCGTGTGATTCTCCACGCGAGGCTATTACTGGACTTAGCAATAAACGCAAAGCCAGTACAACTTTCGATAAACGCAAGATTTTTGACACTCGCGATTAATCACGAGGATATAATCTCTTTAAAGCCAGCGTGTGATTCTCCACGCGAGACTATTACTGGACTTAGCAATAAACGCAAAGCCAGTACAACTTGCGATAAACGCAAGATTTTTGACACTCGCGATTAATCGCGAGGATATAATCTCTTTAAAGCCAGCGTGTGATTCTCCACGCGAGGCTATTACTGGACTTAGCAATAAACGCAAATCCAGTACAACTTGCGATAAATGCAAGATTTTTGACACACGCGATTAATCGCGAGGACATAATCTCTTTAAAGCCAGCATGTGATTTTCCATGCGAGGCTAGTACAACTTGCGATAAACGCAAGATTTTTGACACTCGCGATTAATCACGAGGATATAATCTCTTTAAAGCCAGCGTGTGATTCTCCACGCGAGGCTATTACTGGACTTAGCAATAAACGCAAAGCCAGTACAACTTGCGATAAACGCAAGATTTTTGACACTCGCGATTAATCGCGAGGATATAATCTCTTTAAAGCCAGCGTGTGATTCTCCACGCGAGGCTATTACTGGACTTAGCAATAAATGCAAAGCCAGTACAACTTGCGATAAACGCAAAATTTTTGACACTCGCGATTAATAGCGAGGAAATAATCTCTTTAAAACCAGCGTGTGATTCTCCACGCGAGGCTATTACTGGACTTAGCAATAAACGCAAATCCAGTACAACTTGCGATAAACGCAAGATTTTTGACACTCGCGATTAATCGCGAGGACATAATCTCTTTAAAGCCAGCATGTGATTTTCCATGCGAGGCTATTACTGGACTTAGCAATAAACGCAAAACCAGTATAATTTGTGATAAACGCAAAATTTTTGACACTCGCGATTAATCGCGAGGATATAATCTCTTTATAGCCAGCGTGTGATTCTCCACGCGAGGCTATTACTGGACTTAGCAATAAACGCAAAGCCAGTACAACTTGCGATAAACGCAAGATTTTTGACACTCGCGATTAATCGCGAGGATATAATCTCTTTAAAACCAACGTGTGATTCTGCATGCGAGGCTATTACTGGACTTAGCAATAAACGCAAAGCCAGTACAACTTGCGATAAACGCAAGATTTTTGACACTCGCGATTAATCACGAGGATATAATCTCTTTAAAGCCAGCGTGCGATTCTCCACGCGAGGCTATTACTGGACTTAGTAATAAACGCAAATCCAGTACAACTTGCGATAAACGCAAGACTTTTGACACTCCCGATTAATCGCGAGGACATAATCTCTTTAAAGCCAGCATGTGATTTTCCATGCGAGGCTATTACTGGACTTAGCAATAAATGCAAAGCCAGTACAACTTGCGATAAACGCAAGATTTTTGACACTCGCGATTAATCGCGAGGATATAATCTCTTTAAAGCCAGCCTGTGATTCTCCACGCGAGGCTACTACTGAGCTTAGCGATAAACGCGAAGCCAGTACAACTTTCGATAAACGCAAGATTTCTGACGCTCGCGTAAAACGCGAGAATAAACTTCCCTTAGTGCCAGCATGAGATGGTGATTCGCCACGCGAGGCTAAGACTGATCTTAGCGTTAATCGTAAAGACAGCAAAATTTGCGTTAATCGTAAGGACAAGCCAGCATGTGATTCTCCACGCAAGACTATTGTATCTGGACTTGAAACCAGAAAAGCTCGCGTTAATCGCGAGGATAAAATATTGATAGAGCCAGCGTGTGATGGTGATTCTCCACGCGAGGCTAAAACTGATCTTAGCGTTAATCGCAAGCTTCTTTACCTTCGCGTAAATCGCGAAGATGATTGTCAAATTTGCATTAATCGCAAAAATCACGTTAAACGTGAAGTTATGACTTGCGTTAATCGCAAGAGTAAGCCAGCGTTCAAGAATTTTCTTCCACGCGAGGCTAATATTCCAGAAGATAAACTTCTGTAAAAACGTCAAGCCAGCGTAAAACGAGAGGCTATTTCTCAGCCCCGCGATGCAAAACGCGGAGCTATCTCTTAGCTCCGCGCAAATCAACCCGAATACAAAATCAGGGCTGATCGTCACACTAATGGACTGGAACTGGACTCCAGTGATCTCAAGAAGCTTCAGTGGGCTCCTGGACCCTCTCAACAGATGAATGGGCTCCACAATTCCATATTCATGGCCACTGACCTCAGAGAAAACTTAACCAAGAAAAGAGGCATAAATCAAGTTCAATCTGATCCTATTTGTCATTTCGAGCAGCTCATGACAGCAGTATCTGCTGTGATGAATAATTGTTGCTGCAGTAAGAACAAAAAAGATCACCTGCATGACTTAAGAACAGTCTTCGATCTTATGCGAAAACATCACTTGAAGATGAATCCGACTAAGTCTTTCATGGGAGTGTCCAGCGGGAAATTCCTTGGGTTCATAATAACTTCAAAAGGAATTTTTCTCGACCCAGAAAATATTAAAACGATTAGTAAAATGCCACCGCCCCGCAATCTTAAAGAATTAAGGGGGTTACAGGAAAATTTAGCCTATATTCGTCGCTTCATCTCCAATTTATCAGGGCGATGCCAGCCGTTCTCCAAAGTCATGAAAAAGGGGGTTTCTTTCGTATGTTATGAGGCATGTCAACAGGCGTTTGACGATCTCAAAGAATATCTCACTAAACCTCCTGTCCTTATGGCACCAACCCCTGGGCAGCCATTTCTTATATATGTAAGGTCATGGATGATGCTTTAGGAGCATTACTTGCTCAATATAATGAGCACGGCCATGAACACGCCCTATACTACTTAAGCAGGACAATGATCGGAGCCGAACGTCGGTATACCCCGATTGAAAAAGAATGTTTAGCCCTAGTGTTCGCTGTTCAGAAAATGCGACACTATCTTTCAGGGCAAACAATACATGTCATCTCGCGGGTCAATCTCTTGAAAATCCTGATGATAAAACCAGGATCCTTAAATAGCCGATTGGCGAAATGGACATTATTGCTATCGCCATATGAGATACACTTCGTCCCTCAAAAAGCCATGAAGGGACAGGCAATTGCCGATTTCCTTGCAGACCATCCAATTTGGTCCAAATCCAAACAGACGTCAGAAGTCAACACAGTTAGCAAGGAACAACAATGGCAAATGTTCTTTGATGGTGCTGCCAGACGATCTGCTGCTGGAGTGGGGGTTGTGCTGATATCCCCACATAAACATATATTACCTAACGGTTACTCATTAACAGAACCGTGCACGAATAATGTGGCGGAATACAATGCACTTATTGTCGGCTTAAAAATGGCTCTGCAACTGGGGGTGAATTATTTAGAGGCATATGGAGACTCTAAACTCATTGTCAATCAGATGACAGGAGAGTATGAAGTCAGACATGAAGCCCTCATCCCCTATCACCAGCTAGCCATTGAACTAGCTGGATATTTTGAACAATTTTACATCTCCCATATATCTCGAAATGAGAACATTTATGCAGATGCCCTTGCCGCATTAGCTGCAACACTGGCAATCCCGCCAGGGGAGGCTAAAAGCATCACTATTGGCAGCAGAGAACTCCTCTACCCAGATACAGTTTTTCAAACCAAAGAGGTGTGCCAGACAGGTTTGACCCTATAGCCCCGTGATTGGCTATTTCCATTTGTGGATTATGCTTTACATGGGATATTACCAGATGATCCAAAGAAAGCCACCTCGATAAAGAGAAGGGCCCATAGATTTTATTACGACCATAAGCTTCAGACTTTATATAGAAAGTCGAGAGATGGTCTGCTGCTACGCTGCATATCAAAAGCAGAAGCAGATGAAGTGCTGAGAGAAATACACGATGGAGTATGTGGAGCTCATCAGCCCGGTCCAAAACTCGGAGACCGCATAAGAAGGCTAGGATACTACTGGCTGAAAATGATTACAGAAGCAATGACATACGCTAAACGTTGCCATGAATGCCAAGTGCATACCAATTTCATTCATCAACCCCCAGAATACTTGCACAATACTGTTGCTAGTTGGCCATTTGAGGCATGGGGAATGGATATTGTGGGGCCTATAACTCCCCCGTCATCCAGAGGACATCAGTTTATTCTCGCAATAACCGATTATTTTTCAAAATGGGCCGAAGCCGTGCCCATGAAAGAGGTAAAAACGACAGATGTGATCAGGTTCGTCAAGCATCATGTCATTTACCGTTTTGGCATCCCCCGACGGATCATTCATGATAATGGTTCGCAATTCATCAGTCAGGGATTCTCCAGATTCTGCAATAAGTTCAGAATCAAAGATATTGCTTCAACGCCATATAACCCCACAGCTAATGGGTTGGCCGAAGCCTTCAACTAGACGATTATTAAACTCCTTCGGAAGTTCGTCTCTTCCAATAAACAGGATTGGAATGAGAAGCTAGGAGAGTGCCTGTGGGCTTATCGCACCACTGTTCGCACCCCTACGAAAGCTACCCCATTCTCTTTGGCCTATGGAAGCGAGGGCGTCTTACCTCTCGAAATCCAGATACATTCATTAAGAGTGGCCTTAGCCACAAAGATGACGACAGAAGAGCGCCATCAACAAAGATTGAAAGAACTAGAGGCGTTGAATGAAAAGCATCTCAGGGCTCAATAACAAATTGAGTTGTATCAAGCCCAAATCTCACAAACATTCAATAAGAACATTAAACCAAGGACCTTTAAACAAGGAGACTTGGTTCTGGTTGTTAAAGGCCAATGGTTCTAACCCACAAGACTAAGGGTAAATTTGAACCCAAGTGGGAAGGACCGTTCATCGTGGAGACTGTATACTCCAGTGGAGCCTATCGCTTAATGAATCAGAATGGCGACAGGATGATGATGCCGAACAATTATAAATTTCTGAAGAATTACTATGCTTAATATCCTTGGAAGTACGCACCTCCAATCTTCTTCTTAGGCATGCGCAATGAGCGCCTCTGACCTAAATCTGATGTGCCCAGTTCAAGTTACGAACCGCCTCCAGTCTTCTTCTTAGGCATGCGCAATTGAGCGCCTTTGACCTAAATTTGATGGATCCTAACCCGACCATCTTGGTGTGCCCAGTTCAAGTTACGTGAGAGAGCCTTGGACCGCCTCCACTTGTTCAAGTTACGCAATTGAGCGCTTGGACTTCTTCTTAGGCATGCGCAATTGAGCGCCTCTGACCTAAATTTGGTGTGCCCAGTTCAAGTTACGCGAGAGCCTTGAACCGCCTCCAATCTTCTTCTTAGGCATGCGCAATTGAGCGCCTCTGACCTAAATCGTGGTGTGCCTATTTCAAGTTACGCGAGAGAGCCTTGGACCGCCTCCACTTGTTCAAGTTACGCAATTGAGTGCTTGGACTTCTTCTTAGGCATGCGCAATTGAGTGCCTCTGACCTAAATTTGGTGTGCTCAGCTCAAGTTACGCGGGAGAGCCTTGAACCGCCTCCAATCTTCTTCTTAGGCATGCGCAATTGAGCGCCTCTAACCTAAATTTGATGGATCCTAACCCAACCATTTTTGGTGTGCCCAGTTCAAGTTACGCGAGAGAGCCTTGAACCTCCTCCAATCTTCTTCTTAGGCATGCGCAATTGAGTGCCTCTGACCTAAATTTGATGGATCCTAACCCGACCATCGTGGTGTGCTCAGTTCAAGTTACGCGAGAGAGCCTTGAACCGCCTCCACTTGTTCAAGTTACGCAATTGAGTGCTTGGACTTCTTCTTAGGCATGCGCAATTGAGCGCCTCTGACCTAAATCTGGTGTGCCCAGTTCAAATTACGAACCGCCTCCAGTCTTCTTCTTAGGCATGCGCAATTGAGCGCCTCTGACCTAAACCTGGTGTGCCCAGTTCAAGTTACCCATGAGAAACTTGAACCGCCGCCAACTAAATTCTAGGCATGCGCAATTAGGCTCCTCTGCCGAAATTAGGTGATCCTGACACGATTACCTCGGTATTATCAGTCTAAGTTACGCAGAAGAGCCGTGGACTGATTTACCTAAACCACTAAATCATTTTGATGACAGGTTATCTGTTGTGCAAATAAATTTTGTAGCCAACAGGTAAAAAAATCAAATGATTATCTTTATTTCATCGACCAAAGAATGAAGATTACAAAAAATGCTCTCTTTTATTACAAGTTCTTATTACAAAAAGAATGAAGAATAAAAGAATAGAAGAAAACTATGAATCTCCTAGGAGCTTCAACTTATTCGTCGCCTCTTCAACTACTTGACGACGAGTTGCTTCCACGGAGTGTTGAGCCTGCTAGAGTAAGTCATCATCATTCATTACAAGTTGCTGAGTTAGATGCTGACGAGACTCTTCCATAGCACGGCTTCTTACTGTCTCCTCCTGCTCAACCTGCTCCCGTTGGAGGATCAGCGCTTCCCGCTTCTTAACGGCTTCCCCTAATTGAAGCTCGTTGGATACTAAGACCGCCCGAGCTTTAGCAATAGTCTCCTGGGCCCTAAGGATGGTGGCCTGACTCCTCCCAATCTCGGAATCCACCGCCTCCAAACCTTTACCGATGGACTCCCGACTAGCCTGGAGCTCTGCCAACTCCCGAGACCATCCTTCTTCCTGTCGCATTAATTCTTCTCGACGCGCCGCTAACTCCATCTGAAGCCGCGCTAACTCTATTGCGGTAATCGCTTCCACGTCCGCTTGGCGAACTGTGTCTAGCGTACGCACTTGCTCTTCTAAGTCTGCAAGGCGGGCCCGGTAAGGAGTTGCTCGGTCTCGTCCCCCGATCCTTTCAATATTATCTAAATAACTGAATAACATCGAACGTCCGAGACTAAGGAAATCTCTTCCGGCGAGGGTCATCTCGATGCATCTTCTTAGCAACCGCTTAAAATCATTAACACTGTAGTTGAAGATTTCTTCAAGAGGGTCTACAGTGTCTGTATTTAAGGCAGGCAGTGCTAAAGAAGGCATCGCTGGAAAAGGAGCGGTATCTACTGGAATTGAAGAGGAAGAAACCCGTCCCTGTACCAAACTCATAATATGCGGGGCCAGTAAAGCCAATGCAGATCTGGCTGAACTGGGAACCCGAGGAGAAGCGTCGCTAGTACAAATCACCCGGGCAGCGCCACCAACAGGAGAAGATGAGGGAGTGTTCCCACCAGAAGCTCCTCCGGTGGCAGAAGTAGTTTCGAATGAGAACTTCAAGTTTTCCTCATCCCCTGCTGGAAGACTTGGAGCTGGAGGAGTTGCAGGTGTCTCAGCAGTTACAATGATAGATGATGTTAAAACCGCTGACTGAGGAGCAGAAGGTGCACCAGAGACCACTGGAAAGGTCTCTGTGGAGCAGACCGGTGGTGTTGGTGACAACATACTTGGAGACGGTGTGGCCTCTTTTGCAGCGGCCGCAATGACGTCTTCCGTTCTCTCATCACTCCCTAGTTCGTCAATGGGAGGAATCGATGAGAAAACTGGGCATGTGGTCGGCGTGAAATAGTCAGCATCAAATTCGCTTGCGGAGCTACCCAAACCACTCACCGAGCCAGTCATGCCAGAATAGTCCACCCTCTCCTCAGACTCCCCCTTGGTAGTCGAGTGCATTGGCGAGAGAGGCTGACCACCTGCATTTCAGAAAGCAAGCAGATGGTGTTACATATAATGATAGAGTAAATAATGGACAAAGAGCTTAAGAGCTGAAAGAACCATACCTAGAGATACAAGTCCAGTTGTTGGACTTGAAGGGGGAGCCACCGTCATCTCCAGAAGCATACCCGTCTCACTACCAAGTAGTTGCGCCGCAGGGTGTTCAACAGGTTCTACGGTAGGAGGAGCTGGAACCGCGGGAACACTTGGAGCTCCAGCAACATCAGGATTGTCATCGTCATTATTATCATCATCATCGCCAGACTCGCTGACGTCTGATGGTTCGGCCGCGGCGCCAAGGAATTCATCCATTCCTTTTACTCTAACTCTGGAAGCACCTTGGCGGCTAATGTAGAAGGCCTCAATCTCCTTGCAACAACTTCGGTTGATGGAGAAGTGAGGCACATCAGCATTTGCAACGCTATACCATGTGCAAAAGCTAAGAGTCATGGCCAATTCTGGCAACTTCTGGGGCAGGGCGAATTCAGCTTCGGTCCCACCAGCTGCAAAATGAAACTAGCCGCGGGCACCCTCGTACAAGTTCCCCTCATAGGCTAAACTCTTGTTTGGATTACCCACATAAAGTTGAGAATATCCAAATTGGCGAGCAAAGCGACTCGGGATGTACGGTTCGATAAGACATTTACTGTCTTGATGGTACATCAGATGCCCGGGCCGGATAGTGAGAAGCCACCAGAACGTTCCTGAGGATAAGGCAGTAAAATTATTTGCTCCTGCAATATCCTTCAACTTCAATCCGTATCCTCCACCAGAAAAGTCGGGGAAGCACCAGAAGATCTCATAATTTTGGTGATGCCGGAGAGTCTTCCGGATTTGGGACATATAGTGGTGCTTCCATGAAGAGCGCTCGTATAGCTCCACAAAGCAACACTTGTCACCAGAGTAGCGTGAAGCAACACTCATCAGAGACGGGCAGTGCATAACGAGCCATACCATCAGATAAGTATAAGGGAGCTCCACCCTAGGGTTCAGAGTCTTCATCGGAGCGATCTCTTTTGACTTGCCTTTCCCTTTTCCCTTGCCCTTATCGGCCGGGATGAAGTCATTGCAGAGTGTTCGCAATCCATGCTGTAGATTGCACACCATGGAGGGAAGAAGTCCGAAAGGTCGGCCGTATGCGAGGAGGACTGCTGGATAGACCACAGTCATTGCAATTGCCTCTTTTGGCAGTGATGGCACTACACATCTCTTCAGCCACAACATCAAGAACCCAGCAATAAGGCATCTGTTGGACACTGGGGACTGAGCCTGTAGTGGTAACTCTTAAAAGAGATACCGGGACCGAATCCACCTTCATTGGATTCAGTAGTATAATACATCAGCCGGGTCTTGGCGATGCGGCGATCAATCTCTGTGATGTAGACAGGAGCATGGCCATGGATAGTTGTTGAACTATCCTTAGAATTCAAATTGGCGAATAGGTAATCGGCCCATTTCTTGTGGCCGATATCTTGATTACGCACAGCTGCTAAGTCAGCACAGATGCGGTAGTGGCACATCATCTTCCAGTATGTAGCATAGATGCGCTCGTCCTTCGCCAGTAGCATGTTCAACTCCTCGGTAGTGGGGATATACTCCTCGTAGGGGACTTCGCCCATTGAGAGCCCAGATACCTCAAACATCTCATGGAGAGCAAACCCTAGCTCACCCACTGGTGTAAAAAGACTGCAGGTCTCGGAGTTGTACATCTCAAGAAAGCAGAAGAAATGATAAGCACTCTGAGGGAACCCGAATTGAACGTTCCTGATGGCCTTGTACAAGCCAATCTCCTTCAGAATGGGTTCATGAGAATCCAACATGTACTGGACAAGGCGGGCCCACCACATGTTGCCAGAAGAGTAAACCCAGCTAGGCATCCTAAAGTCGCTAGCCGGGTATTGACCTTCTTTCGCCAGGAACTCACTTAGGAAAGTTCTTGCGCGGATCGAAACCTCTCCTACTGGGAGCTCCTTGCCAAAACGGCCTGGAAGCAAACCAGTAATACATCTAGTGGGGCCATCTTGATAAGCCCCATGTGCGCCCAATTTGCCCGTTGGGACGCCATCCTGTTCTTGAGTTAACCCCCATTTTAACTCACGGTGCATCGCCAATCTCTGAAGGTAGATCAGGGGGTAGCCACGATCCATTCCAGGCAGAAACATTAAAGCTTCGCCAGAGTTATAGAGCCACATGCAATCCTCTTCAGAGAGGATCTCGTCTGATTGCTCCATCTGGTCCCCAAAGAGAAATGCGGGTTTTTCTAACGCTTCTCTGTTCACATCTTCGAAGGCTGCATCAGTGATAATCTCACGTGCAGTAGTGGGATGATATTTGATCAACTTTTTCCTGCTCCCTCTCGAGTCGGGTTTGTATGTGGCCAGGATGGTGGTGAAGCGAAATTGAGCTGATGGATCAGAATCCCCAGCAAAGCCAAAGTAGTGCTTATGGGGAAGAGCTTCCGTCGAGTACCCTACTGCAAAAATGAAAATCAGAGTTAGAGAAGTTTCTACAAAATAGAAAATTTTTCTAAGTATGGAAGCGCGAAGCTAAAAGTAGCTCCGCGCGAAGCTAAAAATTAGACCGTGCAGAAGTCAAAATAGCCTCGCGTTCCAACGCGACTGCTACTCAAAATAGCCTCGCGTTTCAACGCGACTGCTAAATCAAATAGCCCTGTGCTTCAAAATGCGAGGATGACGCGATAACTTCGCGTAAGAAGAAAGCCAGAGGCTTTTCTTCTTCTCCAAGCCTTATGGCCGGAGTACGGCAATCTCGCCGATAAAAGAGGCGATCAATCGGTTAAAATCAAGCCAAATCACTCTAGAAATATTTTAAAGAGTCTCGATAGAGAGATTCTTACTCCCAATAGGCGAAGTGTGGGCTGGCGCGTCGCTACCATGGCCGCTGCCACCACTGCTTGCGCCAGTCGCCGACGATGGGGTTGCACGAGAAGAGGCACGAGTCTTGGGCGCCATTTCTCAAAAAGTTGAGGAAAATCGACGGGAAATCGTGAGAAGATCGGTCGGAAAACGCTCGGGTCGCCTGAGCTCTGATCGCCTGAATCTCTAAGGTCTCTGGAAAATTCTCAAGTGAAGTGAGAAGAAAAGGAATAGAGACTTCATTTAAATGAAAGAAACCGCCTCTTGGAGTTCGGCGCGAATTTCGGAGAAAATGACTGATCAGTTACTCTCCGAAAAAAGCAAAGCTATTAGCGTCACGTGATAATAGAAAACGCGAAGTTATTAACTCCGCGCAACTATGCAAAACGCAGGGCTAACGTGATAACTTAGATCCGCATTCCTATGAAGAACTTAGATTTTTGATGAGTGCAATTAGGCGCTTCCATCTAAGTTAAGATGATTTTTACCCGATCATCTTGGTATTAATGATCTAAGTTACGCAAATGAGCCTTAGATTATTTTACCAAAATTATGAACCATCTATTTGTTGAGCAAGCAAGATTCTTGAAGCCGACAGATAGAGAGGAAAATAATTTGCCTTTATTTCATAAAAGAAGAAAAGATTACAGAAGAAGAGGGAGTTATATTTCTCCCAAAAGCTTATACATATTCATCGACTCATCAATAACCTAACGGCGAGATTCCTCTGCGGGGTGTTAAAGTTCAATTCATGGATTCACATACAAAAGATCTCTTCTGCAAATGTGATGAATATCATATATTGTATTTTTCCTCTCATACTTTATCTATTTTTGTATATAAATAAATGCTACTCGGGTATTTTTAGTGTCTTTTGCAGGTAATCCGAATTATACAAGGAAAATGCATGAAACCAGAGTTGGACTAGGAAATCAAACGCCGAAAAGTTTCTAAAGCGGGCGAGACTACAACATCAAAGTACTGCAGGAAGTAGAAGTCAAATACAGTCAAGCAAGTAAAGAGTACAAGAGAAGATACTTCTGTAGAAGAAACAGTAGCTCAACTGATCATAGCTTAGCTGCTAAATAGCGGTTTTAGCCGCTAAATAGCGGCCAAACCGTGGCCTTCTCAGAGGAATTTTCATCGTGGGCTTAAATGTAAATTGGTAGTTTTTGTGATTCTGCTAGAAATAGGGTTTGGTTTCCGAGGCCTATTTATTGGCGGACCCCTGTATTTTGACGGTATTCTGGAATTTTTGTACTCGTATTTTCCTAATCAATAAAGTTAGGGTTCTTGCTGAAGGTCGACGGCCACAACACCGTGTCCCGAGGTAACTCATTGTTCTTGAGACTTTTAATTGCTTTCTAGATAAAGTTTATTGCTTTCTAGTTTAGTTTTTACCGCTTTCTAGATTAGGGTTTATCATTCTATGAATAAAAAATTGATCTTCCTTAGTAAAAATCATGAGTAGCTAATTAGATCAGCTCTAGGATATAGATGAAGCTAAGATCCACCATGTAATTATTTTATAATATTTTTCTTCTTAAATAAAATTAATAAAGCCATGATTTTTCAAATGAAAGATTAAAATACAAGGACCCGAAGTTTAGAACCTTGATAGGTTATACTAGAATTAGGATTCTTGATAATCTATGCTTAGTTAGGGATTGGGGTTGCTGGTTTTATCTTTTTATTTGAATTATCTAAAAGATTTAGTTTATTTTTATATGAAGTAGCATCTTTTGATGAGCTATACTTGCACAACACTTGATAGCTCATGCTTAGGGCACTTTAAGTAAAATTAAACTAAAAGGATTGAATTTTTATGATAGAAGAAAATAATAGAAGTAAGAACATGGTTGGAAATTAGTGGATTCTATATCCTAGGCTACTTGATTAATCCGACTTCAACCTAGAACTTTTGGTTAGTCTGTTGAACTATAGAGAAAGTAAGAACGCAGAAACACCTTAGATCTCTGTGGGACGACCTGTACAGCGCTACAACGATACTGTGCGCTTGCAGTAAATATAACACATCAAGTTTTTGGCGCCGTTGCCGGGGATCGACGGTGTTTTTCTTACTTTTTCTAGCATTTTACGGGTTAACAGTGTGTGTGAGTGTGCAGGAAATAGACATTGCAGAGACAGGAAGATTTAAAGGATTGGAAGAGCCTCTGGAACAAGTGGAAGAAAATTACAAGTCAAATTCTACAGGTTAGCCGCTATTCAGCGGCTAGAACCGCTATTTGGCGGCCAAACAGGTACGTTCTGAACCCAAATTTTCTCTGTTTCTGTAGTTTTGTTTTCTGGTTGTGTAGAAAAATTTAAAAAAAAACAAAAAATTGAGGAACAGTAGAAATCACATTTTTTTTATTTGATCATATCTATTCCACCGTTTTATCTCTCCACCACACCCCATTTCTTACATTAGTTTAGGAAGTTCACGCATACACTCACAGCCGCTGGTTCATGCCACATTGGACCCGTGATCAATTTGGTCGACTTGTGAGATCAGATTTGTTCATGGGAGACAAGATGGACCAGCCGATCCCGATCCTTCAGGATCGATGTTACCCGTTGCGTACATCATTACCATCATGCATCAAACTTCCACACGTAGCGGGTAATCACTACGAATTAAAAATGCAGTACATTAGTATGCTTCCCAAATTCTCTGGTTCTGATTCAAAAGATGCATATCTCTTTATCAGTGAATTTCAAGAAGTATGCGTAATGATTAAACTGCAAAATTTATCGGAGGACACAATTAAGCTCCGCTTCATCCCTTTTGCACTTAAGGATAATGCCAAGAAGTGGTTGTACAGTATGCCTACTGATTCAATCACTACTTGTAATGAATTCGTTACAGTGTTTCTCAAGAAGTATTATCCTACGCATAAGATGGCAAGAATCAGAAATCAAATCAATCAATTCCGTCAAGTGCCAGGAGAACCCTTCTGGAAATACTTAGAACGATTTAAGGATTTATTAGCTCAGTGCCCCCACCATGCAATAGAAAAGTGGCTTTTGTGTCATATCATATACGAAGGACTTGATTACACATCCAAAACTCTTCTAGAATCCATGTGTCAAGGGGAGTTTATGAGGAAAAACGAGGATGAAGCATGGGACTTTCTTGAGGACTTATCATGGAAGACTATGCAGTGGGAGAGTTCCACTGAGAAGCCCAGTATATCAACTTCTGCTCATAAGAGTGGGATCCATAGCGTCGACAGCTCTATAGCTGCTGAAGCAAAGATCGCAGCCCTTATGAGAAGAATTGAGGCACTGGAGACTCCTAGTGCTCAGTCTCCACCAGTGGGTCAAGTGAATCAACTCCAAAGTCCCACATGCTTTAATTGCGGAACTCCCAATCACGTTATGGAGGAGTGTCCATTGTTAGTAAATCCTATGGGTCCCACACTTGAGCAAGCTAACGCTATGTATCAAAGACCCGTTAATAATCCATACGCTCCGACATACAATCCTGGCTGGAGGAGCCATCCAAATCTCTCATGGGGTCAAGGGCAATATCAGGGAGCCCCGAACTCCAACATGCAGCCTCCAGCCACTGGTCAGTTCCCAAGACCAAATATGGGTGCTTATCAACACCCAAATGTTTCAAACCATGTGAACAACCAGAATAGACCACCTGCACCAAACCATTCATATCCACAACAGGGGTCTAATAATGATCAAGAAAAGCGACTTCAATCACTTGAGAAGAATGTTGAAAATCTTCTCAAGTCTCAGTCCAACCTTGACACATACATGCAGAATCTTATGAAAGTGTCAACTGATTTCATTCAAAGAACAGATCAGCACCTGCTCGTGAACTCTCAATCTATTAAGAATGTAGAACAGCAGGTTGGACAACTAGCAAATCAAATGAGTGAACGTGGCAAGGGCACTTTTCCGAGTCAACCCATAACAAATCCTAATGCCAGTTCCTCAAATTTGAATCAGTCGCATGTCAACCAAATTAATGCCATTCACACACTTCGATCTGGCAAACTGGTTGACAATCACGTAGCCATGCCACCTGATTCCACTCCTATTGCACGGCAAGCTACACTCCCTGATGCCACGATTCCATCACCACCTCAGGATTCATCATCAGCATCATCCCACGATCTACCCACTAGCACGACAGAAGAATCTGATTCTTCTAATTCTGATCCTCCAATTGACCATACTTATAAGCCAAAGGCTCCCTATCCAAATCGATTGAAGGAAAATTTTCCTCAGGTGGAGCACATTCTTGAGTTATTCAAGCAAGTTAAGGTCAATGTTTCTCTTCTTGATGCAATCCAACAAGTACCTGCTTATGCAAAATTCTTAAAGGATTTATGCACAAAGAAGAGAACAATCAATGTTCCAAAGAAAGTCTTCCTAGCTGCTAACATATCTAGCATCATCTCTCAGTCAGCACCTGTAAAGTATAAAGACCCTGGAAGTCCTACTGTCTCCTGCACTATAGGGACTACAGTGATTGAAAGGGCTCTACTAGATCTAGGAGCAAGTGTCAACTTGCTTCCATATTCGGTGTACCAGCAGTTAGGACTGGGAGAGTTGAGACCTACAAGGATTACGTTGCAGTTAGCTGACAGATCTGTGAAGACACCTATGGGAGAGATTGAGAATGTCTTGATTAAGATTGGGGAGTTTATCTTCCTAGTTGATTTCATAGTCCTCGAGACTCAACCTGTGGTGAACCCACACCATTGCATCCCAGTTATTTTGGAACGTCCATTCTTGGCAACTTCCAATACTGTTATCAATTGCCGGAGTAGATCGATGAGACTTTCCTTTGGAAATATGACACTTGACTTGAATATATTCAATCTAGGGCGCCAACCAAGTGATCCACATGACGAGCCCCTAGAAGTGAATATGATCCATGGGTTGTCCAGTGAACACCAAGAGGAGAAACTCTTTGATGAGCTGAATGGTTTAGTTGATGAGAGTGTATCCTTGGAGACGCTCGATGAATCATCTAATTATGTGTCTTCCACTCAATGGAAACTTCCACCTGAGCCATTGATTACTGTACCACGAGTTCAGTTACCACCATCTATTGAGTGTCCACATGAGCTTGAGATGAAGGCCCTTCTGAGTCATCTCAAGTACGCTTTCTTGGGTGAACACGACACACTATCAGTCATTATCTCTGCAGAATTGACTGACGCTCAGGAGGAAAAACTCATATCGGTGTTGAAAGCACATAGGGAAGTCATAGGTTGGAGTATGGCCGATATTAAGGGGATAAGTCCTTCTATAGTGCAGCATAGAATTCATTTACTAGACAATGCACGACCTAGAAGAGATCCTCAGCGTAGATTGAATCCGGTAATGAAAGAAGCTGTGAGGAAGGATATTCTTAAGTGTCTTGACAATGGAATTATCTATCCTATCTCTGATAGCGCATGGGTAAGCCCAGTTCAAGTAGTGCCTAAGAAATCCGGAATAACTGTAGTCAAGAACGATGCAAATGAACTTATCCCGATGCGTTTGTAGACAGGATGGCGAGGCTGCATTGATTATAGGAAGCTTAATGCTGCAACTAGGAAGGACCATTTTCCCTTACAATTCATTGATCAGATGTTGGAACAGTTGGCCGGACATGAGTTCTATTGTTTTCTAGATGGATACTCTGGTTACAACCAAATTCCCATCGCTCCGGAGGATCAAGAGAAGACCACATTCACATGTCCATTCGGCACTTTTGCATACAGATGCATACCCTTTGGGTTACCTGCCACGTTCCAAAGGTGCATGGTAAGTATTTTCTCTGACATGGTCGAACGATTTCTTGAAATTTTCATGGATGATTTTTCTATCTTCGGAGATTCATTCCAAGAGTGTCTGCATCATCTAGAGTTAGTTCTCACGCGTTGTAATGAGAAGCATTTGACACTCAATTGGGAAAAATGCCATTTTAGGGTAAAAAATGGCATAGTGCTAGGGCATGTCATCTCGAAGAATGGTATCGAGGTTGACAAAGCCAAGGTAGACCTCATCAATAATCTGCCATCTCCGCGATCAGTGAAAGATATACGATCCTTTCTTGGTCATGCTGGTTTTTATAGAAGATTTATCAAAGACTTTATCGCAATTGCTAGACCTTTGACATATCTACTAGCCAAGGAAGTACCATTCAATTTCACGCCTGATTGTCTAAGAGCATTTGAGCAGCTCAGAAAGGCGCTGACCACCACTCCTATTATTCATGCGCCAGACTGGAGCTTACCCTTCGAGCTCATGTGTGATGCATCCGATTACGCTATCGATGCCGTCCTTAGTCAACGTATTAATAAGCAGCCACATGTGATTTACTATGCAAGTAGGACACTTAATGACGCCCATTTGAACTACTCTACCACAGAGAAAGAACTTCTGGTAGTCGTTTTTGCACTTGAGAAGTTTCGTTCCTACTTGATTGGATTACGAATTACAGTATACACTGATCATGCTGCTTTGAAATACTTGTTAACCAAGAAAGATGCAAAAGCAAGGCTTATTCGATGGATCCTCTTGCTACAAGAGTTTGATCTTGAGATATTAGACAAGAAAGGTGTTGATAATTTAGTAGCTGATCACTTGTCTCGTCTGCCCAACGCTCCAACTAATTCGTGCCCCATAAACGAATCATTTCCTAACGAGCAACTGTTTGCATTGATGCACGAACCATGATTTGCTGACATTGTGAACTATCTTGTGACTATGGAGATTCCGTCCCATTGGTCCAAGCAAGATCGATATAGATTGTTGTCCCAAGTAAAATTCTTTTACTGGGATGAACCGTATCTGTTCAAATATTGTCCAGACCAGATCATACGTCGATGCATACCTAACGATGAGATACAAAGTGTCCTCTCTTTTTGTCATGATCTAGCTTGTGGAGGACACTTTGGTCCCAGGAAAATGGCTGAAAAGGTATTGTAGAGTGGTTTCTATTGGCCAACTCTTTTCAAAGACGCCGTGGAATATTGCAAAGCATGCACACGATGCCAATTCGTAGGCAAAATTTCACGGCGCAATATGATGCCTCTGCAAGCCATCCTTGAGGTCGAAATCTTTGATGTATGGGGTATAGATTTTATGGGACCGTTACCTAACTCGTTTGGAAACCAATACATATTAGTCACTGTCGATTATATTTCCAAATGGGTAGAGGCAATAGCCGCAAAATCGAATGACAACAAAGTCGTCAAATTCTTGAAAGAGAATATCTTTTCTCGATTTGGCGTTCCTCGAGCTATTATTAGTGATAACGGTACCCATTTTACCAACCGGTCATTTGAGGCGCTCATGCGGAAATATTCCATTACCCATAAATTAGCTACACCGTATCATCCGCAAACTAGTGGGCAAGTGGAAGTTTTCAATCGCCAAATCAAACTGATTTTGGAGAAGACAGTAAATCACAATAGAAAAGATTGGTCTTATAAACTAGCAGATGCATTATGGGCTTACCGTACCGCCTATAAGACTAATCTAGGCATGTCTCCATATCGTTTGATATTTGGAAAAGCGTGTCATTTACCGGTGGAGCTTGAGCATAAGGCCTTATGGGCAATCAAATTTCTAAATTTTGAGCTCGAAAAAGCTGGCGAGCAGCGGAAACTACAACTGAATGAGCTTGATGAGATTAGACGGGATGCATACGAGAGTGCTAAGATTTATAAAGAGAAAAATAAAGTGTTTCATGACAAAGCGATCATTCGCAAGTCATTTACACCTGGACAAAAAATTCTCTTATATAATTCGAGGCTACATTTATTGCCAGGAAAATTGAGGTCAAGATGGAGTGGACCGTACATAGTACGGACAGTGCACCATCACGGTGCAATTGATCTCGAAGATCATAAAAATGGTAATTTATTCAAAGTAAATGGTCACCGATTAAAACCATTTTTAGAACCTCGAGTGAGTAATAATGTAGAGGTGTTGACACTTCACGATCCAATCTATGCATAAAAACATGTAGTCATGTGTATAATAGCATGTATATTATGTTACTAACGTGATGCAGGGTTTTAAAGCAAAATTAGGGAAAGATGAGGAGCTGACTGTAATTTTCCATCCCTATATAAACCCAAGCAGCCCTCATCTTCCCCAAATCATTTCTTCCAAAACCCTAGCTGCCCCCCTTCCTTCCCCACTTCCTCCTTTGGTTTTTGCTTCTCTCTTTGCAGGATAGTGTAGTATCTTCAACTTTTCTCAGACCAGTGGTGTTTCAAAGGTCCACCTCATCAGCGTAGATAATCTCCCCGAAGCTCTCAGCCAGCCGTGAACACAAAGCCGCCAAACAGCGGCTTTTACCACTATTCAACGGTCAATCCGTGGAATTTCCCCTGAAACTTCAGGGGAGGTACTATTTCTCTCTTCTCTGTTTACTGGGTTGATCAGATTTCAAATTGATAATTACAGTACGATATCATGGGTAGATTTGTTTGTGAGAAGTTTTTTGGAGAAATTTTTGCGGCATTTAGTGTCTATTTTGCCGTTGCAATCGAAACTCTGGGTTGGAATTACCTCATTTATTCATCTAATGCATTCTACATCCCAGAGTTGGTGGAGGAATTTTATACGAGTTTTGCGAAATCCGACATTTCGGACGATCGCAAAACCATAAACCTCCATTGGCGCGGCCAATTATATGAAATGCACGCAGCGGCCATCTCGGCTTCTACGGGTATCCTCCTTCACACCGGGAATCACACTCCCGGTAAGATTGAGAATTATCTTACACGGATGGGCCCAAACTGTAAAATAATACGTGATAAAGGGATCAGCGGCAAGACACTATATCGCAATATTCACGTAACTTGCCGCTAGGTCAACACTAATGTTATGGGCATTATACATATGTCATCTTTTTACACACCCACACTTTATGTTGTTGATTGTATTATGCGTCAAGACACTCACTTCTGCATGTGCACACAGCTACTCGACACGATGATTGATGCTAAGATGCGGTCAAGGACTGTTTGCCTCTACCGTGTTTAATTACACAGTTGTGTCGTAAGTTTATATCTAGTGCCGAATTTGACGCATACGCACCCTCACGCGTGTTTATTGCTACGGAACATACTTCAGTGACATATTATGCTGCTGTTTCAAAAGATTGGAACAGACATGCTGATAACGAGAATATATATGCTACTGACTTGATACAAGAGGAGGAAGATGATGCCTTCTTTGACCAAGACTTGTCAGCTGATCCAATGAGCAAATCAATGTTGTCTGGCAAGGCCTTGGAAAAATTTGGCACCGGTTGAAACAAATAGATAAGGGTGAGTCTTTTATAGCACGAGCACGTCCTGCACCCGGTGAGTCTAGTAGAAGGCAAAGAGGACGGTACCAATGATTTGTGTATGAGGGCATACACAAGTTTAGGTGTGGGGGAGTGTATTAGGAGATTTTTATTTTTATTTTTTTTTATTTTTAGGATTTTTAGGATTTTATTTTTATTTTTTATTTTTAGGTTTTTGGGTTTCTTTATTTTACACTTTGGGTAGTTTTTAGGGTGACCAACAACAAAAAAAAAAAAAAAATATTTTCATCAATAGATCAAATTAATTACAAACAAAGGAACATATTTAGATTTGAAATTGGATATGAGAGTAGATTGGACGATACACTTTGAATTTTATGAAAAAAAGATTATAATCCGAAAAATAAATATCGCTAACAGTAGTTTTGAGGCAAGTATACATCTATTTTTCACTTCACAATAGTTTGTTAGGTTAAGGATAAAGATGATAACGAATGAGTAAGTCTTTTCTCTCTAAACAAAAAAAAAAAGAAGTGAGAATAAAATAATGGGGTGCGCCTGGTATTAAGGCAATAGATTCAAGAGTGAAAAAAGAGTATGATCCAAATAATCGGGTATTTTGCACCTAAGTAAGCGTGAATATTAGTATGAAAGGTGAAATATTCTTAAAAAGAAAAAAAAAGAGTATGAACTGAGTAATCGGGTATGTTGCGCCTAAGCAAGCGTGAATATTCGCATGAAAGGTGAAATATTCTTAAAAAGAAAAAAAAATAAAAAAAAAGAAAAAAAATTTGTTATGAGAGAGGAGATGAATCATGAGTTAGAGTTGGAGTCTAAAACCAAAGTAGACTATCACACATGCACGTAGATGTATAGGAGCAAATAGATTATCTGTCAGTAGGTATTAAAAGATAAGATTTAAATTTTTGATTAAAATGATAAGTGTATCTGATATGACGCTTGATTTAAAAATTGATAATCTAAATGTGTTCTTGAGTTTGTATATTAGTGAGACCAATTGATGAAAATATTATAAAAAAAAAAGGAAGAGATTTTTTCTTTATTTTGTATAAAATTTTTATTTTTCTTGATTTTCAGTTATCCTTATTTTTCTTTTCTTTACTCCTTAATCTATCTTCTTCTTGAATTTTGTGGGTATATTCACTGCAAATCCTCACGAGACACAACTCGTCCACTAGGGTAACCTAGGGGTTTAAAGGTTTGTTGCACGTGCTAAGTGCAATCGCGATTCCTGCGAAAGTGAGTTAGGATTTTTGTTTTTCTTTTTAGGTTTAGGTTTTGCTCGAGGACTAGCAAAAGATAGGTGTGGGGGTGTGATGAATATCATATATTGTATTTTTCCTCTCATACTTTATCTATTTTTGTATATAAATAAATGCTACTAGGGTATTTTTAGTGTCTTTTGCAGGTAATCCGAATTATACAAGGAAAAGGCATGAAACCAAAGTTGGACTAGGAAATCAAACGCCGAAAAGTTTCTAAAGCGGGCAAGACTACAACATCAAAGTACTGCAGGAACTAGAAGTCAAATACAGTCAAGCAAGTAAAGAGTACAAGAGAAGATACTTCTGTAGAAGAAACAGTAGCTCAATTGATCATATCTGAGCCGCTAAATAGCGGTTTTAGCCGCTAAATAACGGCCAAACCGTGGCCTTCTCAGAGGAATTTTCGTCGTGGGCTTAAATATAAATTGGTAGTTTTTGTGATTCTGCTACAAATAGGGTTTGGTTTCCGAGGCCTATTTATTGGCCGACCCTTATATTTTGACGGTATTCTGGAATTTTTGTACTCGTATTTTCCTAATCAATAAAGTTAGGGTTCTTGCTGAAGGTCGACGGCCACAACACCGTGTCCAGAGGTAACTCATTGTTCTTGAGACTTTTAATTGCTTTCTAGATAAAGTTTATTACTTTCTAGTTTAGTTTTTACCGCTTTCTAGATTAGGGTTTATCATTCTATGAATAAAAAGTTGATCTTCCTTAGTAAAAATCATGAGTAGCTAATTAGATTAGCTCTAAGATGTAGATGAAACTAAGATCCACCATGTAATTATTTTCTAATATTTTTGTTCTTAAATAAAATTAATAAAGCCATGATTTTTCAAATGAAAGATTAAAATACAAGGACCCGAAGTTTAGAATCTTGATAGGTTATACTTGAATTAGGATTCTTGATAATCTATGCTTAGTTAGGGATTGGGGTTGCTGGTTTTATCTTTTTATTTGAATTATCTAAAAGATTTAGTTTATTTTTATATGAAGTAGCATCTTTTGATGAGCTATACTTGCACAACACTTGATAGCTCATGCTTAGGGCACTTTAAGTAAAAATTAAACTAAAAAGATTGAATTTTTATGATAGAATAAAATAATAGAAGTAAGAACATGGTTGGAAATTAGTGGATTCTATATTCTAGACTACTTAGATTAATCCGACTTCAACCTAGAACCTTTGGTTAGTCCGTTGAACTATAGAGAAAATAAGAACGCAGAAACACCTTAGATCCCTGTGAGACGATCTGTACAGCGTTACAACGATACTGTGCGCTTGCAGTAAATATAACACATCAATGTCAACTATGATCTGTTTAAAGTTCTTAGTGGATTATCTGAAGATACTGCTATAAGAATCCTAATGAAGATGCACAAGTTGGATTCGACATGCTACAAGCCCTTAGATGATCATCTCTATCGCTTTGGAAAGCAACAGAGATTGTCATCTAACAGAAATGATCCTCAAGAAAACTTAATGGGCTGCCGCAGAATTCTTGTAACTCCTTCAAAAGTTTACCTTAGGAGCCAGAGCTTGAAACCTGCAACTATGTTGCAAGGCATATGCTGCTGGCTTCCTTAGAGTTACTTTTGCTGATGAAGATCGGTGCACGGCCAGTCTTTGAGGATATATCAAGGAAAAGCTACACTCCACGCTGGTTAGAGATATTAGCAAATCATCAGACTGAATCTGGTTCACTGCAAAAGGAGAATCAAGAGTTAGAAAAAGTTTGACAAAAACCTGGAAAAATCTTCTAAGTATAAAAACGCGGAGCTAAGCTAACTTCGCGTGTAGTTGAAGAAAATAGCCTCGCGTTTCGACGCGACTGCTAATCAAAATAGCCCCGCGTTTCAAGCGCGAGGATGACGCGATAACTTCGCGTAGAGAAAGATCAGAGTTCCTCTCTGACTTCTCCTTCTCCTTTAAGCCTTACGGTCGAAGAACGGCGATCTCGCCGGTGAAATAAACAATTGGCCAGTTAAAACTGAGCCAAAACATCCCAGAATGGTTCTAAGAAGACCGAAAGTTAAGGTTTTTACCTTCAAATAATCGCTGCAGAGACTGATTCGCTGTCGTGTCTATTTCCATGACCAACGTGCATGAAGCCGAACTCTTCTGGAGCAACATTCTAAACGGAGAATTGAGGAAAGATCAGTCGAAGATGGTTCACCGACATGATTCACTCAATCGCCAGAGCTTCGGATTCTTCAAACTCTTCAAATGAAGAAGATAATGAGCTTGGAGCTCTATTTAAACAAGATTTCCGTCGCTTGGTATTCGAAGCAGAAATTCAGAGTAATCAATGAAGCAATTACTCATTTCACTGAAAAAGTGAAGCTGATTAGCTCCGCGTAGGCGAGCATAACGCGAGGTAAACTTGGTATTTTAACTCCGCGTTTTAAAGGTCCAAAGTATTTCAAAATTTGCTAAATTCTAAGTCATTTTGAAAACTTTGGAGGGGGTTCTGTTGGCAGTGAAAATTTTTGAGTAAATACGATTTTCCACAACAGAACGCGGAGCTAACTCAGTAGCTCCGCGTTTGGCTAGTTTTAGCCTCGCGTTTGAGTAAAACGCGGAGATGATCAATAGCTCCACGTTAGCTCCGCATTCTGGCTAGTTTTAGCCTCGCGTTTGAGTAAAACGCAGAGATGATCAATAGCTCCGCGTTAGCTCCGCATTCTGGTTATTTAGCGTCGCGTTTTGATGCGATTAAAGCTCCGCGTGAGCAGATAACCAGAATCTCAAATTGATTGAGATTATGATTCGGGCTTATCCAAATACCCAAATCAAGTCCAATCAGAACTCTAAATCAAGAGATTTTAAATCAAAACTAAGATATTTGATTGGAATCCTTGATGAATGCAAATTCTATTTAGATAGAAACTCTTGCATTAACCTGGGGCTATAAATACCTTCTTGGTGAAACCCTAGGTGTCTTCTTTTTTCTTTCGGCTGGTATTCTTCTCTTCTTTTCAGTATCTTGGAGAATTCAAGTTACGCACAGAGACTTGAGTTCGTGAAAGACCAGAGAAGATCTTCTACAGTCGGCCGATATCTTCAAGAGAGAAGAGTTCGACGTTCGATCGTCCAAAGGAGCTGCTCGACAGATCCCATCGCCACAGATCCCACACAATATATTGTAAAAGAGAGAGATTGAAATATAAAATCCTCTCGTTTGTTCTCTTTCTCATCTTGTTCACTTTCATTGTAATCTAAGTTGTATTCAATGGAAGGAAGCAAAACTTTTGCGGCGAACAGCAGTCACCTTCTTCTGGTGCTCTTGAAACTTGATGACGTTAGTGTCCACTAAGGCTTGAATTTTGTCTTTAAGGATGTAGCAGTTTTGGGTGGGGTGGTTAATAATCCTATGGTAGACACAGTAATTAGGATCATTAAGTTTCCCAGCTTCCTTTGGACGTTTAGACTCTGGCAACTTTAGCATCTTCTTACTCATGAGGAGGTTGAAGATAGTCTTCGTGTGCTCATCCTTAAAGGAGTATTGCTTTTGTAGCACTCGCGCCTGAGGATGAAGTTTCGAGGGAGTCTTCGTGGGTTGTGGCGCATCAGTGACCATTGTTTCCTTTCCCTTATACCCTCGGGGTTGGGACTTATAGCTGTTATCACCACCTCGCTTCGGTTTCTCCTTGCCTCCTTCTTCTTCAAGCCTCTGCGCGATTTCTTCAGCTTGTAGGGCGAGATCCTTCCACGTTGAGGACTTCACCGCCCCCATTCTGGTTAGAACCTTAGTCGATAGATTATGTCGACAGGTCTCTACCAGGGTCTTTTCTGGCATCCCATGCGGGCACCTGAGAGAATCGTTCCGGAATCTTTTGATAAAGTCCCGGGCTGACTCTCCTTTCTTTTGTTTGGCGGCTAGAAGCGCCGGCATCGATACCTCCATATCATCTTCATAGAATCTAGTGAGAAAGGCTTTCTCCATGTCTCTCCAGGAATTGATGGTTCCCGGTTATGATCTCCGGAACCATTCAAAAGCTAGCCCGGTTAAGGTACTAACAAATACTCTTGTAATAATAGGGTCGTTTCCGGATAAATGCCCTATCTGCGATTTAAAATAGTAGAGGTGTTGGTTTGGTGATCCCCTACCATCAAAAGATTTGAGATTCAACGGTTTGTAGCTTTCTGGGAACGGCACCGTTTCCCACTCCAAGGGATATGGCCTTACCACACCTAGTTCTTGTAGGTCGCCTTTATGCATGAGGGCGTTCAGTTGGTTCTTGAAGCTCTCCATCCAGACAGCATTTGCGTTTCCCTCCTGATGCATGGAGCGGTTGTCATCATCTTTATGATGTTCTTCTTCTTCTCGATTATTGTGAGAACCATGACCTTCTTCTTCGGTCTTCTTTCCTGTATTCTTCAGTTTAGTTTTTTCTAACTCCATCAGAACGTGTAGCATATCTTTAAGCTCACTGATGGCGTTCTGTTGCTGCTGGATGTGCTTATCTTGCTCCTCCATTCTCCGCATGAACTCTTCTGGGACGTTGTTTTGCGTCATATATGCAGAGGCGGAGTCTTCTAAGAATGAATCAGACGTCTGTGATTCAGCCATAACAGACTCGGCTATATCCTCTTCATCAGATGAGATCCCCATCATCTGTCTATAATTCATAGGGATCGCCACCCCACTTCTGAGTCGAGTGCGCCGAAAAACTCCTTGCTCTTCGTTGGATGGGTCCTTCGAACTTGAAGAAAGCTCTGGGTCAGAGGCTTCTTCTTCGGAGGTTTTCTTCGCTTTCTTTTTCTTCTTCTTTTCTCCAACGCTTATCATGTTGGAGGTCATCGCGGGGTATTCTGGCTCAGAAAACTCGAGTCCGCGTCGTCTCCTTTTTGCCGATTGAGACGATGATGTTGATGGAGACGACAATCGACAAAACACCGAGGATCAGGCATGAATTGAGCAATGACAGTGAGACAGTACTGCATTGATTAGTCATTCACAGTGGCATTGAGATACATAGGATTCTTCTTTTCTTCTGTTTAGAAGTTCCCTAAGATCTCTTGCACCGAAATCGTTTGTGGTAGGCTCATTTGTGAGAGATAGCCCGCGGATAGGCATACACCTTCTGCGAATTCGAGATTCGCGAGTTTCTTCAGACTTTCCCCTCGGGACGCGAATGTATGCTCCGCGTTGACAATGGACGACTTTGACGGGTTCACTCCTCTTCCTGTAGGGAACGTGAGCGAACTCGTCTGCCTTTTGATCAACCACGCCCTTAGGCTTCCATATTTGGATCGTGGGTTTCTGCCGAGATGAGTTGACAGTTTCCTTTTGTTGATCGTCCTTGTGAAGGGCACGAGCTTTGCTGCTCCTTAGGTTCCTCCTCGTTGTACGAGTGAGAGGAACCTTCTTATCTGCATGACAGCTTTGCAGAGCGGATGGAGGTCGCTTCCCCTTGTTGAAGCGGGGACTTTGGTCCACTTTGCTTGAGATATCAAGAGTCTTTACCAGAACCGACAGAGAGCCCGTTGTTGAGGAAGGGGATCTCGGACTATCTTGGTCCGTAGATTCCCTTAACCGAGCCATTGCTATCTCCTTGGGAATTGACCCCTTGGAGATTTTATGGTATCCCTTTAGGAAAGTAGGGCTCTTGGAGCCCGAAGAAAGAAATTCTTCATACCTTTACTGGTCGACGGAAATGGTGAGTGAGTCGACTATACTACCAACTGGAATGTTGTCGGATTGAGCTACCACCAAGTCACCGGAGGTGATGGTAGTCCCCAGCGGAGTCGCCAATCTTCTGTTTGCCATGAAATTTGCACGCTCTTTATATCGAAGTATTTTCAATAAGAGATTACAATCTAACAGTTTCCCGTTTACAGAAGATGAGAAAGATAGATTTTTCTCTTTGTTTAAGGCTGGGTTTCTAGGTAGCTATGGAGGACAATCCTGCTCTCCGTTGACACTCCGTACAATCTCTCTCAGTTGGCTAGAGGAAAGAAAAAATGGGCTCTTTTCTCTTGATCGCAAGGGATAATTTCTGGGAGAAGACGTCTGTCTCTGTCTCTTTTGCTCTGTGTGTTCTCTCTGTGTGTATCTCTTTCGCTTCCCGCCTTTTATAGGGTTCTTGGAGTAACGTCCCGCCATATTTTGCTCGACTGTTAGCTCCCACTACTCGAGAAGTGCCACCATATTCGCCAGGCGGTTGCTCCCACGATCGAAGTAACGCCGATGCATTCGTTTGGCAGTTATTCCCACGATCTGATGTGGCAATTCTTCTGTTCAGGTAGGGTGACTTTGTATTAAATCTCTCCACCCGAAAGCTATGGGTAGTGTCGCGAATGTCAGTTTTAGATTCGCGAACCTGTACCGTCGCCTGGATCGCGGACCTCAGTTTCTTAGGTTCGCGGACCTCATTTTCTTAGATTCGCGGTTCGATGAGTTGCGGGCTTCTGTCTCTGAATTCGTGGATCTGCTTTGCTTTTCCAGAATTTTTCGCCGACACCTGTAAAACTCTATCTCTTACTTCCTCCTTTGGCATCCATAATCTTTCCTTGAATCTAATAACTCTATCTGAGTACATTTTCATTTATGGTCTCTTACCTGCTTCAATTTTGTCTTTAGTTTCTGAAAATCTTCATCTCCAACTTGAGTTTGCTTAATCTGCTTTATCAATATTGACTGTAATTGTATCTCCATAAATTATGCTGTCACTCCTGGTAAAATTACCTCCAATTCTATTCTTTGCATCTCCATTAAAAGTTCCTTTTGTTGAGTTAATCTCTCCACTGCAGGTTTCCTACTCAGTGCATCTGGCACAATATTAATCTTTACTGGATGATATTTAATCTCCAAGTCATAATCTGTTACTAACTCTAACCATCGTCTCTGTTTCATATTCAGTTCCTTTTGAGTAAAAATATACTTCAAACTTTTATGATCAGTATATACCTCTACCTCTGTCCCAGTAAGTAATGTCTCCAAATCTTCAAAGCATGAATCACCGCTGCTAACTCCAAGTCATGAGCTAGATAATTTCTCATGGGGTCTCAACTGTCTTGATGCAAACTCAATTACTCTTCCATTCTGTGTCAATACACATTCCAATCCCTGTTTTGAAGCATCACTATAGACCTTCATTTCTCTAGAATTGTCTGGAATTGCCAACATTGATGCTGTTGTCAGTCTTCGTTTTAATTCTTCAAATGCCTTATTACATTCCTCCGTCCAGACATATTCCACTCCTTTCCTAATCAATTTAGATAGAGGAGACGCGATTTTTGAAAAGTCTTGTACAAATCGCATATAATATCCAGCCAACCCCAGAAAACTCTGAATCTCCGACACTAATTTCGGTACAGGCCAATCCATTACAGCTTCTATCTTCTTAGGATCAGCTGATATACCATCTCTTGAAACTATGTGACCCAAGAAAGCAAGCTTATCCAACCAAAATTCACATTTGCTCAGTTTTCCATATAACTTCTGCTTTTTAAGAGTTTGCAAAACTTTTCTCAAATGCTCAGCATACACTTCTTTATTCTTGGAGTAGATTAATATATTATCAATAAACACTACCACAAATTTATCTAGATACTGAGCAAAAACATGGTTCACCATATTCATAAACACTGCTGGAGTATTAGTCACTCCAAATGGCATCACCAAATATTCATAATGACCATGTCTGGTTCTAAATGCAGTTTTTGAAATATCTTCTGTTCGGACGCTTACCTGATGGAATCCAGAACGAAGATCTATCCTCGAAAATACCCTTGCTCCACCCAATTGATCAAACAGATCAGTTATTCTTGGTAATGGATATTTGTTTTTGATTGTTACTGCATTCAAAGCTCTATAGTCCACACACAGTTTTTGACTCCCATCCGTCTTTCTTACTAATAACACTGGAGCTCCCCAAGGTGAAACACTGGGCCTCACAAAATCTAACTTTAGTAGCTCATCTACTTGTCTCTTAACTTGTTCTAACTCTGCAACTCCCATTTGATAAGGTGGCCTGCAAACTGGTTTAGCTCTAGGGATAATATCAATAGTAAATTTTATTGCCCTTACTGGTGGTAGTCCAGGTATTTTTTCAGGAAATATATCTAAGAATTATGATACTACTGGGATCATTCCTTCTCCAACTTGCATAGCCTCCAAAACTCCTTTTGGAAACACCTTAGATTTAGCTGGTTCTAGAAATTGACTTCCACCAATAAATTCAAACTCCGAACAGCCAGGAATCTGAAATATGACCCTTATTTTTCTACAATCTATCACCGCATGGAAGCTACTCAACCATTCTATACCTAAAATAACATTATATCCTCCTCCGTTGATAACTAACAAGTTGGCATAAAATTCTTTTCCCTTAATTACTAAGGGACATAACTTACATTTCTTATTAGTCATGATATTACTGTTCCCAGTTTTAATATTCCACCTCGCAGGTAAGATTGCAAAATTAATAGAATTGTGGAAAATAAAAATGATAGAGATAAAACAGTGTGAAGTTCCAGAATCAAATAGAGCAGTTGCTGGTGTATTGCCAACTAAAATCGTACCTGCCACGACTCCCCCAGTGGTATGAGCTTGCTCAACATTCATTAGTCTAATCTGTCCCTGTCTCTGTCCTACTCCTCTTTGGGCTCAAGTATAAGCTTGTTGTTGTGTCTCCAAGGATCTCTTCTGGTTCAGTCCTTCAGTCCTCCGATTCTGTGGCCCCACAGCAGCTAGTCTCAATACTGGCTGATAAGGAACTTCGCCTGCTGGTTGTTGCCTTGATTGTGCTCTTGGACAATTAGTTATCAATGATCTGCTGACCCACATATCAGACATAGCCCCATAGCTCTTATACACTACTTCTGAACATGCCCCGGGTTATTGCAGAAATTGCATACTAAAGGACCTTCTTTATTAACCACTGCTTGTTGCTTTGCCAGAGGGCCTGCAAATCTCTGGGAAGAACTTGCTCCCTGATTAAATTGCCTTTTAAATATTGCCGGCCTCCCTTCCTTGGCTACTTGCTCTAGGCGACACGCTGCTTCAAATATCTTCGAGTAAGTCCTATAGTATGACCTGCTAGATACTCCCTTAGATGATACCTCAATCCTTATTGGAACATATGTGCTCGCTCCTCTTCATCAGCTACCAGGTTTGGAGCGAATCGACTGAACCTCACGAACTCTGCAGCATAGGCATCTACAGTCCGATCTCCTGGCTGTAGTGTCAGAAATTTCTTCCTCATTTCCTGCCTTACTGATGCATGAAAGAATCTGGCAAGAAATGTTTCCACAAACTTCTCTCAGGTTAGGGGTTTCTTGTGCTTTACTTCTTCAGCAAAACACTATGATCTAGTTATATCAGTCAACTGAATACACACTACCTCTACTCGATTTTCGTTTTGAATTCTTGTAGCCCTTAGAAGATTCTCATATCCACAATCCACTGTTCAGCCTTCAGTGGTCCTTATGTCCCAGAAAATACTGATGGCTGCAGTCTTCGAAAGTCTAACACCATTCCGGTCCTTTTTAGCTCTTCAAACTGCAACATTCTTTCTAATATCATTGCGTGGTCTCCTGCGTCTGTACTACTCTTTGTACTAGGCTCCTAAAATCAGACGTATCATCTATCAGACTTGCACTTGTACTCGCAGGAGATCGGGTCGACATTATTCTACAACGGACCGATAAAAATCAATAAAAAGAATTCAAGATAGATACCTCAAACGAATAGAAAACAATAGGATAGGCACGATACTAGATCGGATATGTATCAAAGAATAAGAAACAATATTTACGAATAAGTCACAGACATATTCTTATGTGGCAGTAGTTCTAGAGTATTCCACCTAAACCTAGGTTCTTATACCACTCTGTAATGTCCCCGTTTTCTAGCTGCTTCCCAAAACGGAGGACGTTACTTATTACTTGCACTAGACAACCCAACAGTCACAGGTTATTGGAATAACCGTAACTACTGCCACAATCAGATAAATAAATAATATGTCTGAAACTGAAATGATTTCATTTATACAAAGAGTTCATTACATAAAATGGCACACTGCTTTAAATATGAACACAAAAGAGTCAAAGAGAAAAACAGTGCCCAAAAAAAATAAAAATATAAACAAAATATACAAAAGTTTTCCAGGGTACTTCGCTTGCCTATTGTCGCTCGATTTGTCCAACGAAGTACGGGTCTTCAACTGGGGCTGAATCCCCTTCTTCACGTTCCAAATTTGGATTCAAAATCCAGAGAATTAAACCCAGCAAATAACGCATTTAAAAGGAGAAACTATGTACTATCATAATATAAAAATATAAGTGTGCATGAGCATGTTTATGTCAGTATTGTTCGTGTACATATAAATTAAACATGAAAGAAAGTATAAATAAATGCATAAATAAATAAGTATGACAATAACTAAATAAACATGATAATAACTGCTCTTTCTATTTAATCCTGTAATCTATTGGTCTCAGTTATCATCCAATTTAATTCTAGAAACTGTATTAATGGATAAAATAACGCTATTCTCCATTGTCGTATAAGTGCCGGTACATACCCGGGACCCAGCCACAATATTCATGGCGCTGAACCATGACATGCTGTTAGACACTACAATCAATTTCCATATTGTATTATAGTAACGGACAAATCACTTTGGGTAAATATCAATTTGTGATTCAGTAATCACCCAGACCGCTGCAGTAAAAGAATTCTGGTCCTAACAATACAATCAATTCTTATACAGCAAGATTCTTATCCATCATATAGTTTCTCCCATCCCCGTGTTCATAATGAATTATGCACATGAAAATTTTATAACCCTTCTTTAATTATTTTTCAATTCATGATAACATGCTTGTATTTTTTTTATGACTATACATGACATGTAGTATCATAACACATAATTTGTAATATCAAATCACATGACTTGTAATATTAAAGCACATGACTTGTAATATTAAAACACATGACATGTAGAATGATAAATTAACACATGATATATTAGTGCACAATTATATCACAATGCATATCATTAAAATTATTTTAATAATCTGGTTTCATTCTCAATACCAAATAATAGTTCAATTTGTGAACCAAGTGCATCATTTAATAATACTGTATATTTATCTATTAAGTGCATTGCATATTCATTTATTAAGATCCTCTGCATTTTATTTATAAGATCCACTGCACATTTATTATTTAGGCCTACTGCATTATTATTAATAAGGCCAACTGTGTTTTACTTTTGTTTTTTCTTTCCTTTCTCCTTATAGTCCAGCCCACTAAGCCTACGGAAGTTTTTTTTTCTTTCATTTTTTTTCATTTTTTTCGGCCCATGCCAAGCCCAGTGATTTTAGTTTTATTTTTTTTTCTTTTTCTTTTTATTTTCCAGACCAAGCCGAGCCCATGAATAATTATTTTTCTTTTTTCTTCCTTTTCTTTTTCAATCCGGCCCAAACACTTTCTATGCAAAATTATTTTTGCATGTAAACGTATGTATTTTTTTTTTCTTTTTCTTTTTTTTAAACCAAAAATAAGCAAACGTAGTAATATTTATATATATATCAAAATTGATCCAATAATTTGCTTTAGTTCTCCATGTTAATTAATAATCCAAAATATAAATCGAGCATTTTCAAAAAAAATATTACGTATACAAATGTAAATTAAATAACGAAATGAACGGAAATAGATATAAATAAAACGAAATAAAAGAAAATAACAGTATTACTTGCCTCGGTTTGATCTCGAATATTCAGTTCGAATCCTAAGTTCGGTTTGATTTTTCCTTTTCTTTCTCTTTTTTTTTTTTTTCTTCTCTCTTTTTTTTTCTCTTCTGTTGGATTTGGCTGAGAGGAGAAGAATGAAGAAGTGAGGGAGAAAAGGAGTGAAGGGTTAGAGAAGAAAAAAATTTGAGGGTAAATTTATAATTTTAATAACTTAATAATATCCCCTGTTCACCCACTGGCCACCCACGTAAACTCCTAACCACCCACTGTTCACCCATGTTCACCCACGTAAACCACCCACTGTTCACCCACGTAAACTCCTAACCCGCCACACTAATCTTCCATTCGACAGCACAACCGAATGGCCTGCCACCCTCTTCATAATCAAGACAACACAGCACTGATTCACCGTTTAATTTATTTTAATTAATTAATTTATTTATTTATTTAATAATTTAATAATTTTAGTTTCGTGTAACATTTTCCAAATACTACCAAATTTTTGTAGGACGTAGTGCTCGACAAAGAGAACACTACAAAATTATCCGTTTGTTGTTTTGATGTTCGGAATAAATGAACATAAATTCCAAAGTAATTAGAAAGATAATTTTAATATTATTAAATTAGCAATTTTGGAAGTATTTTTCGGCCTTATAAGAAAAATCTCCAAAAATCCTAAATATTACAAAATTAATAATTGCAAAGATCGAATGTCATTTGGGTTTGTGGATTTAAAGTTACGTTAACTGAAAGTTATTTCGGTGTCCAAAATTAAATTCGACGGCACCACTAGTCTCAAGAAAGCAATATAGTCTCAAGAAAGCAATACAGATAGCTCGAATTTTGGGGTATTACAATATCCATCTAAACTTCTTCTTTACATTCCAAGTTTGCATGGAAATGAAGCAATGTACAACATTTAGGATAAAGGGACGAATCATGGAATTAAGGGTGAACTTGAGGAGGCCTTTGTCGGAGAGCTTCTCTAATAAGTTGTACTTGTAGAAGCAACTTGATAGGCATGGATAAAGATATAGCGGTGTATGTGCATCTTAATCTCTTCAACTAGTAATCAAGAAACTTCTAGCACTGATGTAAGCTTAGTTGATAGTACCAGGGTTTGATACTTCCTTCTTGATCTTAGTCATGTTTGCATAATGGTGACTTATCATGACGGAAGTGGTCACAGTACAGTTCAATTCTAGCGAACGAGATATTTATCAGGGAGTAATGAGGTTGAGATCTGTCAGTTCAGTATGAGGGATGACAATGACTCTTGGACCCGTACTGTTTAAATTCAAGAAAATAGAAAATAAAAATTTTATTTTTAATTTAAAAATTTGAATATGGCAGATCAGGAACTGGCTCTTGGATCCACCTATTCTCATCTCTAGTCAGTATTGGTGGTGAAGGGGTCAAAAGAATGTTGAAGATCAGAATAATGGATTAATTGTTAATTACTTCTTCCACAAGAGTGTACCATGCTTCACAATGATATGATATATGTCTTCACTAATTGTGTTCGGCCCCCACCTGATTGTGGTGAATGGTGGACTTAAAGAGATAATTATGATCAATGTATTGATTGGGAATATCATTTTAAAAGTTAGATGCTTTGGGGGACACTAGAATGAAGGGTATTTGGTCGAGGTACCTGGGAGTGGAAGGAAATATCCAAGGTTGTTTCTTGGTGAATCCTAGCCACGGTGGAGATTGTTTCAAATTGAAAATGTCTTCAATTCCCAATGGATGTGCACCACAGCGACGTTCAGCAATCTAGTAGATTGCCTTCCAACCGAAACCGAAAATAGCAGTTCAAAGCTACCTAAGGAAAGCCAAGCCTGTTCTAGGTTGGACTGAGAATAGTTAACTTCAAGTGCAGTGAGTTTATATTGCAACAGATTCTAGTCTTTTTGCTGTAGCTTTCGACAAGATTGGTTAGGGGTTGTAGGGTTACAGAGATGAGAGAAATTAGTTCCTGGAGAAGACAATTTTGAATCTCTGTTTACTTTTAACACAGGTGCAGGCAGCTCTGAAATTATGTAAAAATTTTCTCTCTCTCTTTTTTTTCGTTTGTTTGTTGGTTTTCAGTTAAACCCTAGCAGATACAAGGACATCAATTCTGAGAATGCATATACAAGATTACAATGTATCAGTCATCTCTCAATTGTCACAATGTGCCTGTACATATTCTGTACATGTGAAATGAATCACATATCATATGCTGATATGAGTTTGAATTTGAGTACCAATGAGACATGAAAAAGAACGAGGAAATATCTATGCTCAGGCAATTTTCCTTATTACGCAAAAGAGAATTAAGCACGGGAATATATATATATATATATATATATATATATATATATATATATATATATATATATATTTCTCAATAATATTTCAATTCCTTTATAGAATATGTGTTAACATAGAATCAAATGAGAGAATTCTGCTTCGATTTTCTTTTTGTCAGAGAGCTTTCTGACTTGGATAATAGGAGGTACCATATTCAAGACTGAATCACGATTAAAATTATAGATCAGTCGGGTTTGGGTAAGGTTTTGCTTGTTGTGTACCAACTGGAAGCACCTTTGGTTTGTGTTGTAGGTTCAGGTTCGATCTATTCATTGAGTAAACAGGAGTCAGGTTGGATCTTTTCATGATCGGTTTAGTTCTGGATTTGTATATTTATCAATTTTTATCCGTCTTGAGGGTTTGTGTATGCCCGAAATCGGAGTGTTCTTTTCCATTGCTATTTGGAAATAGATTTCAGTAAAAAAAAGACAAATTACTACAACTCTTAAATTCCGGATTATAGGGGAAGAAAAGAGATTACTCATTTCCTTTTGTTTTCGTGGGCTCTCTTGGGCAGCGAGGGAAGATTGCTGCTATTCGAATGCTGGTTAATCTTCTGCATAACCAAGTTCAAGACTTTGTTGGAGAATAAAGTAGGACTGTTAGAGTTATTTTGTGCGGACTTTGTGGACTCCTCTATTAAAAATCCTTCTTCCCTCCTATTTTTCCTTTTCATCTGGAGGGAGGTATTTATAGCTCTTGGCGTAACCGCTCCCATATCTCCGTCCTTAGTCTCTTCGTAATCAGCGTTACGACTCATGGGGAGTTATAACAATTCCAAAAATTATAGAAAACGCCTCACATCAATGGTGAGTTGGATGCTTACGGGGTCAACATTGTGCGCTCGCCTAGGCATGCACAAATGACCTACACAGGGCTGTCCTACGTGCCCCTCTGGGCATGTGTGCGGGGTTATCCCGTGCATGAGGCTACCGCGAGCCCTCTGGGCGCGCACGTGGGGCTGTCCCTTGCGCGCCCCTAGGCATGCGAGTGAGGCTTTCCAGCGTGTGCCCAAGGGCCTACACGGGGCTATCCCCCGCGTGCCCCGAGCACACGCGCGAGGGCTTTCCTGTGCACGCATTGGGGCGCAAATGAGGTTGACTGGCATGCCCCTGGGCTTGTACAGGCCTAGGGCGTGCTTGCGAGACTGGCCCATGCGCGCTCTAGGGTGCACGCCTAAGGATGGCTGCGCACACCCAGCAAGGGGCACGACCTGTCCTGCATGCCCTGTTGGGCATGCACTTAGTAGTGCGTGCGCTAATTCGTGGTGCTTCGCTTGGACACGTGCGGAGCTACTTTGGTCTGTGCCTCTTCTTTTTGGTTTGAGTTATTTCAATTTTCATTATCTATAGAATCCCAACTAAAGTTTTCAAAATTTCGGTCAAGTTGTAGCAAATTTAAAGATACTTTGGATTCTTTCAATTTTGGCTCCATAATCTTCATAATGTACTATGATTTTTATGGTTTACTGTTAAACTGTCTTCTGAAGTCACCACATTCTTAATCATTTTGCTCTTATAGATGAATTGTTGAGCCATTTGAAGAGCCTTGGATGCATCTTGAGCTCTAGAATCCTATAGTCTTGAATGTTGACTCAAGATTTGCTCCTGATGTGAGTTGATAACTCAATTTCATCTCTTTTGTTCTTACGCAGTCCATTACCTCGCATTCATCACTACTATTTTGGAGCTTCAAGATTTTCTCTTGATTGGTTGATAGCTCATACTTTGCAAATCATTTTCTGAAATTAGTATCTTTCAGCTATTCGGTTTTTTCAGGTATACTGTTGAATCTTTGAAGAACATGTCAAATTTTATCCATGATTTTTCTTGATCTTCATGGATATACTGTTGAACCTCATCAAAGTACCAATGATTGCTTATAGGGTATTCTTTCTGATGCTGGAATAGTGCATAATTTTGGCCTTTGCGGTTGTATTGTTCAGCTGCCTTTGAAATATCAAAAATCAGAATACTGTCATGCCACCAAGAGCATTTTGGTCTAAATTGCTCTTCAAATATAGTCTTCAGATCTAGACTTGAACTTGTAGTTTTGTTTCAGAAAGGTCATCTATAGGGGAAACATAATTGCAACATGGATTGGTTCAATGACTGATAGCATAACACTCTGGATTCTATGTAGAGGTTGATAGCTTGATAGGATATTATAAAGTTTTGTATATTCATAGAATAAGAGCATGACAGGCAAGGAGAATTGGTAGACAGAGGTAATTGTTAACGTGTCTCATGGATGGTGACTCAAACTCTTCAGAGGTCTTGGACATGATTGAAAGAGTCTATAAAAGATTAGAGTCTTAACCGTTCAGCGACATCTAACATGACAGATTAGAAGATATAGGTGATAGGCAGAGGTATGAAGTGAGTGTGCTCTATTAAGTATTGACTCAAGCTATTCAGAGGTTCTAGACATGATAGACGAGAGTTTTCAAAAATAAGATCTTGACCGTTTAATGACATTTAGTATGACGGATTAGGAAAAGATAGAAATATCATTAAACATGTCTTGTGGTTCATTTTATTCAGAAGTTTGGAACATAATAGTAATGAATTGATTAAATAGAGGTAGGGCTTAATATGTTTAATCCATCCATTCAGTGACATCTAATATAATAGCTTTGACTTAGGATGGAGGTATCATTAACATGTCTCAAAGCTCAATCTATTCAGAGATTGTGGATATGAAAGGAATGAGCTAGCTAAACAGAGGTAAAAATTAACGTATTCAGTTTTCTTGTTCAGTGACATAGTGTAACAAGAATTGAGTTAACTATCAGAGGTAACTATTAATTTGATAGGGAAATAATTTTCGTTAGAGGTAATTATTAGCAATATCAAAAATTAGTTCATTAGATATTGTATTGTTGGACTTGATAGATTATAATTTTGTCTTTTCTGTTAGATATGAAAGGTTAAATAACAAATGATTTGGTTGGATTTATCTCCTTGGAAAAGTTGATTAGATTTTGTATTTTGATGTTAAAGGTATGATTGTAGCATGATAAATATTTTGGATGGTTACTGACTCTGCTGGGAGAAAAAGTAATAAGAATAGTTTTATTGTTAGATGTAAGATTTAACTTGACAGACAATCCAATAAAATCTAGATTACCACTATTTGGGATATCCAAAATTTAATTTTGACTTTTGTTCATCAAAGGTTTGATTTTAACTTAACAAGGGGCATATAGGAACTTGACTAAGGTCATTCAGAAATGATTGTCTGAGGTATCTGTTAACTTAACAATCGATTATTTTGACTGAGAAATTATGGGAGATTGAAGTACTTCTGTCATAATTGAAAGCTTAACGTGATAAGAGATTAACTTCATTATGTTTTTTTAGCAAACTCTCAGCTATTAATAGATTTGGTTTGCCTTTACTAACTACTATTTGAGTTCGGCTAGTCATACTATTTCGCTCAGCATGATGAGTTATCGAGCATTTTATTTAGGCTTATATGCCAAATATTTTCCTCTTCCTTCGCCTCTATGGCTTTGGGCAGTGATGCATCCTCAAAATCAAATAAGGATACTATCGTGACAGATTTGTCATGGGATTTTTAACAAGTCCCTAGCTATCAATAGATTTGGCATGTCTTTATCAATTGTCATTTGAGTTTGACTAGTCATACTATTTTCTTCAGCATAATGAGTTGTCGAGAATTTTCTTTGGACTTATATGCTAAACTTTTCATCTTTCCATTTGCTTTTGGGGCTTTTGGACAGCAATGTACCCTTATAATTGAATAATGATACTGTTGTGATAGATTTGTTGTGGGATTTTTAGTAAACCTCTAACTATCAATAGATTTGATTTGTCTTTACCAATTATCATTAGTGGCTGGGTTGTATGGCGATAAAGTCATGTTTTGTATTATAAACTTGTCATAGAATTTAACTAGACTCTACTAGTAAATTGAGGATTGTTGTCGCTGATGATCCATCTGCGAACACCAAAGTGATAGATTAGAAGATAATGGAGTGATGGATCTGATAATATACATTACCCACATTTAGAATGGCCAATTGATCATAGTTGGATGTAGGTGCTTTAGAGCTTGATGTATGTAGTTTGCATGTATCTGGGAAGCATGACATCTCTTTGCATGAGGCATGGTGTGCCATTATCGTTGGTCAGTAGAAACTCATTCTTTTTATCAAGTCTCCAATTTTGGTCATGGCCGGTGAGGAACGCAAGCCCCGTCATGCACTTCCTTGAGCACTTTTTGTGCTTGTTATTGTGATAAGCACCAAAGTAAAACTCTATTTGGTGTTTTTTGACACAAATTGCGTAACTCGGTATTATAATAAAACTTCTCCACCTCTTTCTTTATTTTAGCAGCTTTTTTGGGATCCTCCAATAGTATCCCTTAGAGGGCAAAGTTGATGAAAATGAATCGCCAATCTCTGTAGTCAAAGTTCATCCCTGATACATGAGCTTCATTTGTATCGAGTATTTCTTTAGGGCAAAGAAACTTGCGACTTCCAATCACAATACGTTTGCTTTATTAAACCAGTAGCGCTAATGTGGCTGCGAGGGAGGCCAGGGCATCTGTGTATACATTTTCGTAGCATGACACATAGTCAATGTGAAATTCATTGAATGAGTTAGCGATTTTAATCGTGTCTTGATAGTAAGGTAAGAGATCTTCATGCTTAACTTCATATTCTTCTCTTACTTAGTTTACTACGAGTTTGGAATCCACATAAGCTTCCAAATGCTTAATTTCTAGCTGCCATGCGATTTGAAGTTTTGTTAACAATGCATTGTACTTGTCATATTATTAGAATATGGCTGAATGAGCGAGTACCTTGTGGAATTACATGGTTATGCGGGGATATTAGGACTACACCCACTCCTGCAAAGGTTCTTCGAGTCGCCCTGTCAGAAAATAACAGCCAAACTGGTTCTTTGGAGGTCATGTTGACTTCAGCCATTTTGTCTGGAATATCTTCGTAAAGTTTAAAGGATCCCGAGAAAGGATGTTCTGCTAGGAATTCAGTGATAGGTTGTCTCTTGATTGCCTTTTGCAGTATAAATCACATATCATACTATGATAAAAAAAACTAATCAGTTGGCTAATTTGTAATTGAGTGACCCAGATTTGGTCATAAGCACTCTCAGGGAATTTAATCAAGAAGTTACGTGAACTGTTTGGCCGACCAAGTAGTGTTGCATTTTTTGAACTGCGAACATTAGGGCTAAGAACTCTTTTTCTACTGAGTATACTGGTGTTCTGTGCCTACTATAATTTTGCTAAGGTAGTAAATAACTTGTTCATGACCCAACTCGTTGGTTTGGACCAACAGAGCATCCAGTAAATAGTCCATTGCCCGAACGTATATTAAGAATGACTTTTCTGATATAGGGACTGCTAGCACTAGAGGTTTCATGAGGCACTTTTTGAGATCCTCAAAAGCCTGTTGACAAATTTCATCCTAAACAAATGACATCCTCTTCTTCATTAATCTGGAGAATGGCTGGCATCATCCCAAAATGTTAGGGATAAATCTTCGAATGTATGCTAGTATTCCTTGTAACCCTCGAAATTTTTTGAGGTTCCTTAGTGGCTACATATCTTGAATTATTTTTACCTTTTCTAGATCTAAATGGATACCCTTGGATATGACAATGAATCCAAGAAATTTACTACTAGAGACACCTAGAAATAACTTAGTTGGATTCATTTTTAGCTGGTATTTTCTCATAATATTAAACACCATTTCTAAGTTTTGGAGATGATCATTTTGCTTGCGACTCTTAATAGTAAGGTCGTTCACGCAACACTCTACCATTTTACGGAGATGTTCGAGAAAAATTGTGCTCATAGCATGTTGATATGAAGCATCTGTGTTCTTTAAACCGAACGCCATAAATGTATAGCCTAATGGTGTTCTAAAGGATGTGTGCTTCTCGCCTTTAGGGTACATCTTGATTTGATCGTACTAGAGAATCCATTCATGAAGAACATCCTTTCAAATCTGCAAGTGTTTTCGATCATGACATTGGTTAATTAAAAGTAGAATTCGTCTTTAGGGAATGACACATTTAGATCTCAAAGTTCGATGCAAATTTGGATTTTTCTATTCTTCTTTGGAATCAGAACAATATTTGCTACCCCAATCAGGGTGCTACTTTTTCCAGAAGAAGCCATATTGTATAAGCTTCTTAACGTCGTCTTCAATAGACTCTATTAACTCTCGATGGAATTTTTTTAATGTTATTTTACTGGTCTTGCATCTGACTTAATATTAAGCCAATGAATGGTAGCTTGAGGATCTAAGCCTGACAAGTCTTCGTAGTTCTACGCAATGATGTCGATGTATACGCCGACGAAAGCGATAAGTTCTTCTTTCTCATTAGAAGATAAACTCTCACTTATAAATATGGGTTTAGGGTTAGCTTCATCCCCTATGTTCACTTGAATCACCTTGTCTTTGGTAGGTGGTTCGTGCTGCTCAATACACATGTTCCATTGGGGGCGTCAAGATGTTCAACTAATGTTTCACCTCGAGGAAGAGTCAATTCATCATTTTCATTTGGATTCTGGCCTACATATATCATGTTCATTACCAACGTCTTAGACAATACTCCCAGACTGCTATCTGAGTCCCAGTTGGAGTTTCATCATTCTAGTAGATAATGCCATCTATATCCAAGGATCAGGTGTTGCGATATATCCCAATCCCCTGTTGGTTTTGTGCTAATAATCAGTTCCTTTCCCTTTGGGCATGAAGCAGTATAGCGGGTTTCAACTTCCTTTGCCAGAATTTAATCTTGGCCTTCAGATAACCCATTTTCCCCATCATTTGAAATGATTTTGGTCTATAATGAGAGAATTGATGTGCTTCTTGATCTCCATCTTTACTATTGTCGGACGGGGCTGCACATGGTTGAACCCTTCGAAGATAATGGGTTTTTGATTGACTATGTGAGCAACTATGATGTGTTTGTTTATCTTGGCAAGCAGTGGTAGGATAATTACAACTGATATCAAGATGTATACGTGTATGTTCTTATGATGTAGAATATGAATGCCCATCGGCTTGAAAGCTGTTTGGTATTAGAATATCAAATGATAATATCCAACATTATCTTTCTTGAGCTGGTTGATGATGAGCTTAGAGTCATTTAAGTCTCGAGTTATTTCATCTTCAGTTGTTTGATGAGTTGGAGGTGAAGGAGAACATTATACCCTGCTTCGTTCTTGGAATAAAATTCCATTACTTAGAAGGCTTGAAAAGCAAATGATTTTAATATGAGATAAATGGTCCCACTCCAAGCAATTGAGGCATCAACAGTTTCATTTAGATGCTGGTTGTATTTCAACAATAGTTTTCCAAAAGGATATGAGCGTCATCCCTTGTAATGTAGATATGATGGTTGTGAGCCTCAGATGAAGGTTTAGCTTTGTAGTGGGCTCAAATGTAACGTTGTCATTGCATAACTTCGATTTTGAGAGAGGTTTAGAGTGAAAACCTCTTTAACGTGTGCCTTATAGACTACATGACTCTGAAAATAAGGCTTGCGTTTTCTGTCTTGAGTGCAAAAAGAATACAACAACAACAACAACTAAGCCTTTTATCCCAAGTATTTGGGGTAGGCTATATGAACCAAAAAGAATCACGCAGGATCAATCACTTTGATATTCCTTCTCCATTCATTTCTATCAAGTAATATCTCCTTATTTAAACCTCTAGACTCCATATCTTTGTGTATCACCTCCATCCATATTTTCTTCGGTCTTCCCTTTGTTCTTTTAACTTGTCCTACGTTGATAAACTCTCCTCTTCGAACTCGTGCACTTGTAGGTGTACGTTGCACATGACCAAACCATCATAAGTGATTTTCTCACATCTTCTCATCGATGGGAGCTACACCTACCTTAGCACGAATATCTTCATTTCTCACTCTATCTCTCCTAGTGTTGCCGCACATCCAACGGAGCATGCGCATCTCTGCTACACTTATCTTTTGTGAATGACGTTTCTTTATGGCCCAACATATCATGCCATATAATAAAGTTGGCCTAATAGCAGTCCTATAAAATTTTCCTTTCAATCTTAACAGAATGTTACGGTCGCATAAAACTTCCGTTGCCCTCCTCCATTTCAAACAGCAGCTTGTATCCTATGGTTAACATCATTATCGATCTCTCCATCATTTTGAATAATATAACCCAAATATCTAAACTGACTGCTCATTTGTATCTCTTGCCTATCTAGTTTTACAACATTATAGTCTATGGTCCGTCGTTTACTAAATTTACACTCCATATACTCTGTTTTAGACCTACTCAATTTAAAACCTCTAGATTCTAATGTATACCTCCATAACTCTAATTTGGCATTTACCACTTCTCTTGTCTCATCAACTAAGATAATATCATCAACAAATAGCATACACCAAGGTATCTCATTCTGAATGGTTTTAGTAAGCTCATCCATCACTATAGCAAATAAGAATGGGCTAAATGCAGATCCTTGATGTAATCCAATTGTGATAGAAAAATCACTAGTTAAACCACCACATGTTCTGACATTGGCCACTACTCCATCATACATGTTCTTAATTATGTCGATATACTTGATACGAACTCTTTTCTTCATCAGTGTCCACCAAAGTATCTCTCATGGAACTTTATCGTAGGCTTTCTCTAAGTCAATAAATACCATATGCAAATCTCTATTTCTTTCTCGAAATGGCTCTATAAGTTAACGAAGTAAATGAATAGCTTCTGTCGTCGATCGCCCCAGCATAAATCCAAACTGGTTCTCCGATATTTTAACAGTTTGTCGCAATCTATGTTCAATTTCTCTTTCCCAAAGCTTCATAGTGTGACACATGAGTTTTATTCCCCGATAGTTAGAACAACTTTGAATGTCGCCCTTATTCTTATACAGAGGTACTAGAGTATTCTTTCTCCATTCATTTGGTATTTTCTTAGTTTGCCAAATCTTATTAAAAAGATCTGTTAGCCACCTCACACCAATCCCTCCTAGGTATCTCCATACCTCTATAGGAATCTCATCAGGACCAACATATTTTCTTGATTTCATCCTCTTTAAAACCTCTTTTATTTCAGACTCTTTGATTCTGCGTATAAAACTACGATTCATATCCTCACATTGAATAGTAAGATCTTCCAAATCTTGAATCTTGAGTAAAACTCCATTATATAATCTATCAAAATAATTTTTCCATATTTATTTAATCTCTTCATCTCAAACTAGAACCGTCTGATCCTCATCTTTAATACACTTTACAGTACATAAGTCTTTAGACTTTCTCTCTCTTATTCGAACAATTCTATATATATCATTTTCTGTCTCTTTATTATCTAGCTTCTCATACACTTGTTTATATAATTTAGTTTTTACATCCCAAACAACTTTCTTAGCCTCCTTCTTTGCTAATTTATACTTCTCAAAACTTATTCCATTATTATTATTATTATTATTATTATTCAAATTTCTATAAAGGTCTCGTTTGATTTTAATAGTATTTTTTACCTCTTCATTCTACCATGATGTATCCTTACATGGTAGAACACCGCCCCTCGACTCACCGAATATATCTTTAGCTATTTTTTTAATGCAGCTAGCCATTTTGTTCCATGTTACGTTAGGATCATCATGGTCCCTCCAATCTGATTCTTGTACTACTCTATCTACAAAGACTTTTTTATTACCTTCTAATCGCCACCACTTACTCTTAGGATCTAATTTACACTTAATTTTTCTAAGTTTCTGTCTAATATGAATATCTAAAACTAAGAGTCTATGTTGGGTAACTACACTCTCACCTGGTACTACTTTACAATCGATACAACTAGCTCTATCTACCCTCCTAGTTAAAAAGAAATCTAGTTGGCTTGCATTCGACCCACTTTTAAAAGTAACTAAGTGAGAAACTCTCTTTTTAAACCAAGTATTCGCTAAAATTAAATCATAAGACAAAGCAAAATCTAGAATTGAGTTACCTGCTTCATTTCTTTCTCCAAAACCAAATCCTCTATGTACACTATCAAACCCATTACGACTAATTCCTACATGCCCATTGAGATCACCACCAATAAATAGTTTTTCTCTAGTGGGTATTCTTTTTACTATCTCATCTAGATCCTCCCAAAATTGATATTTACTGGATTCATCAAGTCCTACTTGTGGTGCATAGGCGCTAATGAAATTAAAAATCTCTCCATCTAAAATAAGTTTAACTAATAAAATTCTATCACCTATCCTCCTAACCTCCACTACATCCCAAAGTAATTGCTTCTCTATGATCACACCTATCCCATTACGGTTTCTATCTCTACCCGTATACCAAAGTTTATAACCCCAAAGTTCTATGACTTTAACTTTCTCACCTACCCACTTAGTCTCCTGCACGCAAAAAATATTAACCCTCCTTCTAATCATAGCATCAACTAACTCTGCTATTCTACCTGTAACCGAAATTTATGTTTATGAGCTAACTTCTTTACCCTTACCCGCTCATGAAGATGTGGGAACCCTCTTATATTTACACCACATCCGAGCACCGACATGGCGCGTCGCTTCTGGGCGACGACCTAACAACCCTCACATTTTTCACTACACCCAGGCTCCGATGTAGCACGTCGCTCAGTAGGGAACGCCCCAACGAAATTCATATTTTGGCTCATTTCATAATATGTGACAATATTTTACGTTGGCTGTCACTAGCCTACCACAATCCTCCTTCTTTATCCTGGCTTGGGAAAGGCAGTGCATAGCACTGGCGGAGTTCTTGAGTGCAAAAAGAATGCAACCCTAAAGATGAGTCTTGTGTGATGATTAAAACATGCACATGCCAATTTGAGTCCTCTGTGTAGACTGAGACACACAAATGTCATGATAAACCTTGCATGCAAGATGAGACATGCGAGTGTCATGTTGAGCTCTGTATGGAGGTTGAGGAACTTTGTGTGAAACTTGAGTTGCTTGAGTTGTATATCTTTATCTTCTGGATAGATGGTAAGATGTGCGTCTTGCTCGATTGAATAAGAATATTTTCAACTGCATAGTTATGAGAGATCTCTTGCCAAGGTAGATATTTGTCTCAAGGTAGAGCTCTGTTGGTTTGGTTGATTGTGATGATGTAAGCCTTATGAATTATATGAAAAAATGGGGAAGCCTTGGGAATTTCATAGATCTCATGCACGACCCCCAATTAAATCAATTCTTTATATAGAGGAAAGAATCAATTCTTTGATGATTTACTAAGCCCATATCAGACTGAAGTGTCTTTAGAGATTGAAAAGAGAGCTAGTGTGGACCAATAGTGTGAAAATGAAGTCTCATATGAGTGCTTTAGGAAATCATAGTTGAATAATATGATCACCCCCAGTCAGGTCTAAGTACCTCCGGACTTGACAATGTTATAAGATAGCTACGGATACCTGTCCTTTTTTTTTTGAATCATCCAACTATTGTTACAGTTCGCCATATTGACTATTGCTTGGATGATGGATATAGCCTCATATGAAACATAAAGATTGGGTAATAATTACTCTCAAAACAGTGGGCTATGCTATGTGTGCATCAATATTGGCGCAATTCACATTGCCAAAGCAAATCTAGCGTTGCTATGGACGATTTTGTTCATCTTTTTAGACATAAGGGCTTCTTCATTGTTAAGAAAAAGAGCTCTTTTCTAGGTTGGACTGTATGTTGTATAGATAGGACCCTGTCAATCTTATTATATTGAGTCCTGCAACAAGAATAAGTTATTTAAGCGTTACCCTGGATGTGGGTCCAATGTCACTTTTGATTGGTCCCTGTGACTGCTTCATTAGGATTGCATACTGAAGCTGAGTCTGATTGAAGACTTTAATCTTGATCTGCATGTTGGTTTTGTAATAAATAAGAACCCTCCTGAAATACGGGCTTTATCTCCTGGATGGGCCATGCAAGGTTTCTTAGATTGTAGCATACAAGAATCATGTACTAAGTGATTTATGCGAGGTTGTGTCCTATACCTGCTTTGGTTCAATGGGACTAAGCCTCATATCTAGCTTGGTCATGATGGGGCTGAGCCTTATGCATGATCTGATTTACACTAGGCTGAATCTTGCATCTAATTGCTTGAGTCTCATAATTCATGTGGGCTTCACAAGTTATATGTCTTCTTTGAAGAACTTGAGTACATTATCTTGAGCTTGGCGTAATCTCTGTCACATGGAGAGTGAGAGTAACATCATGCACCATGAGGTAAGAATATTTTTTGGGGCAACAAGTTCTTCAAGGCTGCGAATGAGCTCAGTAATATCATATGAAAGAAAGTACTCATGGATTATGGTCTCCACATCCTCCTCGTAACTAGTGAAATGAAACCAATAATTCAAACGGGGATTTTGCAAAGGGAATATCGAGAGATTGATCGCTTAGACTCTCAGTAAGCCTAGAGATCACCTTTGTTGAGCTAATCTAGCGTGTCTCGGTAGCTTGCTTTAAAAACTTTATTATTAGTAGCTCAGTAAGCTTGAGATCACCTTTGTTGAGCTAATCCAGTAAGTATCAACGCTCGTTTGACAACTTTGTGATGAAAGAATGAGACCCCTATAGTGTTTCAGGATGAAACATCCTTCTCTTATTTGGACACATTTGAATTTATATTTAATATATAAAGTTGATGTTTTGACCATGATCTTTCCCATTCTTCTTGAGCGCTGGAGAAATATTACTTATCCAATATTAATAATTAAATCTATCCCCTGGAACCACGTTGTGCTAGTTATATGGGGGTGCAGGAGGCAGCACCCCTTTGCTGGGCATGCAGGGGTGGAGCTCCCGTCCCAAAAAATTTCATGAGCATTACATATTGATTTTCTTATTAGTTTCCAAATAGAAATAAGAATCAAATTCCGTTAGAAACGCGCAGTCCAGTACCCGAGTAACTTGCATAGGGCTATAACTGCGCACACGTAGGATGGGCTCGGGCTGCTCATGAGTGGAGTCCGGGGCCATGCGTGCATGCAACCTTGCTCTCGGGGGCTGTGCATGCACTGGAATGCACATTCGTGCAGGCCCCACACACATTTGGGCAGGTTTTAAGAACCGTTCAAGTGCATAGAGACTTATTGGTTGGTGCGGAGGAGCCGTGGAGCATGTGCCTCTTCTGGAGAGTGCACGGAGGGTTTGGCTCAATTTCTAAGTGTGGAAGAGGGTACGCATTAGTTTCTGCATAGAGAAGAGGGCGCGGAGCACGCATCACTTAAGGGCGAGTAGTGCGCGTCACTGAAAGATACGGAGCAGGCACCTGAAAAGGATGCACGTCGCCATGTGCTCTTCGTGCGCACGCTCCACCCGCGCGCATGGAGGGGCACGCAGAATCACGTGCGAGGTTGAGGGAGCATGCGGAGTCATGCGCTTCATGCGTGCGCCTATAGGATTGTGTAGAATTGTGCGCTTCACACGTGTGCTTGAGGGCGTGCGTAGAATGGCGCATTCCGAGAGCGTGCTAGCGGGCATGCGCGTGCTTGTTCACAGCAGAAATTTATTACTTTCCTTCCATTGAATTAACTTAAATTACAACGAAAGAGAATAAGAAAAAGAAAGAACAAACGAGAGGATTTATAATCTATCACTCTCTTTTACAATGATTTGTGGGATCTATGTGACGATGGGATCTATCGAAGTAGCTTCTTTGGACGATCTGACGACGATGGTCTTCTTGCTCTTGATGAAGAAGATACCGGCCGACTGTAGAGTTGATCTTCTCTGGTCTTGATTCATTCAAGGCTCTCACGCGTAACTTGAACTTCACAAAAACTTCCAAAAGATCTCTTAGGGCTTCCTCAAGAGGGTATTTATAACCTTACGATGATATGAGGGTTTCTATCTAAATAAAATTTGTATTCATCAAGGATTCCAATCAAATATCTTAGTTTTGATTTAAATATCTTGATTTAGAAGTCTGATCGGACTTAATTTGGATATTTGGATAGGCCCAAATCTTAATTTCAATCAATTTAAGATTCTGCTTTATCTGCTCACGCGGAGTTAATTTCACCAAAACGCGGAGCTAACGAACCAGAACGCGGAGCTATTGATTAGCTCCGCGTTTTGCTCAAACGCGAGGCTAAAATAGCCAATACGAAGAGCTATAGAGTTAGCTCCGCGTTCTATTTGTGGAAAATCATATTTACTTAGAAATTTTCACTGCCAACAGAACCCCCTCCAAAGTTTTCAAAATGGCTTAGAATTTAGCAAATTTTGAAATACTTTGGATCTTCAAGCTGAAACGTGGAGTTAGAATACCAAGTTATCTTCGCGTTTTGTATACTTGCGTGGAGTTAAATAGCTTCGCGTTTTAATGGATAACTGCTCAGTAATTGCTCCGAACCTCGCGCCGAATACCAAGGGGCGGGTTTTCCATTTAAATAGAGTCTCTTCTTCTTCTTCCTCACTTCATTCGAAGAGATTTCAAGAACCCAGAGATTTAGGCGACCGGTGATCCAGGCAACCTCAAATGATCCGATCGGATTTTCGCCGATTCTCCGTAGATTTCCCCCGTAACAATGGCACCCAAGACTCGCGCTTCCTCGCCGTCGGCGACTGGCGCAAGCAGCGGCGACAACGGCCGAGGGAGTGGCCGCAGCGGCGACGCGGCGTACGCCGCACCAATTGGAGGTAAGAATCTTCATTTTTGGATTCTTAAGAACCATTTAGGAGTGATTTGGCTCGGTTTTAACTGGCTAATTGCTTCTTTCACCGGTGAAATCGCCATTCTCTGGCCAAATGGCTTGGAGAAGAAGGAGAAGACCTCTGGTCTCCCTCCACGCGAAGCTATCGCGTTATCTTTGCGTTTTGAAACGCGAAGTTACTTTTGCTAACTGTCGCGTTCTTACGCGAGGTTACAGATTTAGCTTCGCGTTTGTTCACGCGGAGTTATCAACTTAGCTTCGCGCGGAGTTCATGCGGAGTTATCAACTTAGCTTCGCGTGGAGTTTCTTTAGCTTAGCGTTTTTTCAAAAACGTGAGGCTATCTCCTTATGTTCGTGCGGAGTTTTTTTTAGCTCCGCGTTTATATACTTAGAAATTTTTCCGTAAAACTTTTCTAATTCTTGATTCTTTTCTTGCAGTTGGCTACTCAGTGGATGCACTCTCCCAAGGACATCACTTCGGCTATGGCGGGAGTGCAGACTCAGTCACCCAGTTTCGCTTCACCACTGTTCTTGCTGCATACAAGCCAGGTTTGAGAGAGCGCAGGGAGAAGCTGATCAGATACAGCCCTGCTAACGCATGGGAAATCATAACGGATGCTCCCTTTGAAGCCACGAACTGGGAGGCGTTGGAGAAACTAGCGTTCCTCTTTGGAGATGCTATAGGGCACTCGGATGAAATCTTATTCGAAGAAGAAGGCAAGTGGCTTTATCAGAACGGTGACTTACTGATGTTTCTCCCTGATATGGAGCGTAGCTACCCTCTGGTATACCTCCAGATGCTATCGTCCCGTCATGAGTTAGAATGGGAGCTAACTCGTGAATATGACGGAGTTGCGACCGGCAAGTTTGGTGCGAATGGGGCTTTTCAAGACGGTCCCCCTAGATGTATTACGGGGCTCCTCCCCGACAGAGTCACCAAGGAGCATCCTATTAGAAAAGTCCCAACCCGTGCTAAGACCTTCCTTAGTGAATTCTTGGCTAAGGGTGGACAGTATCCCGCCAAAGATTTCAGAATGCCCGGATGGGTTCATTCATTGGGCAACATGTGGTGGTTCAGGCTCGTCAAACACGCACTGGACACCCATGAGCAGACCCTGAAGGAAATTGGCTTGTTCAAAACCATTAGAAACGTCCAGTTTGGCTTGCCTCAAAGTTCATACCACCTGTTCAGCCTGCTGGAAATGTATAACCCCAAGACTGACACTTTCTTTACACCCGTGGGTGAGCTAGGGTTTGCTCTCCATGAGATATGTGAAGTGTCGGGGTTATCAATGGGCGAAATCCCTTACGAGGAATATATCCCCACCGCTGAAGAATTGAAGATGCTAAAAGCGGGGGACGAGCACATCTACCAAACCTATTGGGAAATGATGTGTCATTATCACATCTGTGTCGACCTGGCTGGAGTAAGAACCAGGGAATTGGCCATAAGAAGTAGGCAGACTATCTCTTCATCAATCTGAAAGAGAGTCTCCCTATGGTTCATAGACGCCCTTCCGTTAGTATCGAAGAAGTGAAGGAGCGTATCTCCAACTTAGAAGCCACAACATATACGACCAAATCAAATGAAGGAGGATTCAGTCCTTACACGGTCTTTCAGAGCTTCCATTATCAAGTCCAGTTCCCCATTTCTGAGAAGGGTCTCCTTGCTGGCTTTTTAATATTATGGCTGAAGAGGTATGTCGTCCCATCGCTGCCTAAGGAAGCTATCGCAATGAACGTCGTCTATCCTGCCGTTTTATTGGCTTACGGGCAACCGTTCGGGCTATTATCAGCAATGGTTGCCAACATCCAAAGCGGACTCCGGGCCCTCTGCAACGGCTTCATGCCTGCAGAGAAAATAAGGGCAAAGCTGGAAAGGGTAAAGCAGCCAAAGAAGCTGCTACGGTGAAGACATCGCACCCAAGGGTAGAGATGCCCTACACCTATTTAATGGCGTGGCTAGTCGTGCACTGCCCGTCTTTGATGAGTGCTGATAAGTATTATATATTATATTTTTTCTCCCATACTTTATCTATTTTTGTATATAAATAAATGCTACTCGGGTATTTTTAGTGTCTTTTTCAGGTAATCCGATTCGTACAAGAAGATCGCATGAAATTAAAGTCGGAGTAGGAAATCAAAGTTCGAAAAGTTTCTAAAGTGGGTAAGACTACGAGACTACGATGCCGCAGAGACTCAAAGTAAAATACAGTCAGGAAACCTAAATGCACAAGACAAGAAGTTCACGTGGACAATATTTCAAGACTTTTTCTGGAAATTGAGACGCTATTTAGCGGTTATTACCGCTATTTGGCTGCCCAATGTGGGCCCCAAAACCCGAGATGTTTCCCATGGCTTCGTTGTAATTTTGTAGTTTCTCAGTTTTTTTAGAATTAGGTTTTGATTTCCGAAGCCTATATATTGGCCGTATCCTTGTATTCTAGGGGAGAATCCTGAAGTTTTGTACTCGTTTTAATTTAATAAAATTAGGATTTTGCTGAAGGGGTGGCGGCCACAATACCGTGCTCCAGAGGTAAGCCATTGCTTTCTAATATTTATTTACTTTTTAGATAGAGTTAATTGCTTTCTAGTATATGTTTTATTGCTTTCTAGATTAGATTTATTTGCTTTCATAAATAAAATAGATTTAATTGCTTACTAGAAATATGAGTAGCTAATTTTCTTTAGCCCTAAGATGTAGATGAAGTTAGTTTAATAGACCTAACATGGATTTATCTCATCTTCTTCCTAGAAAGAAATAAAGTTATGATTTTTCTATAAATAAATAAAAGATAGAGTTTACAAATCATAATTCTTTGATAGATTATGCTTAATTAATATTTTGATAATCTATGATTAGATGAAGTTTGGAATTCTTAATCTTTGTTTATTTTTAGAATTATCAATAGAGATTTTCTTATAAATAAATTGACTTGAATAAACTTGTAAATCTGATTTCTTTGATAGGTTATACTTGAATTAGGTTTCTTGATAGCCTATGCTTAGATTAGGGTTTGAAGTTTATTTCTTTTCTTTTGTTTATGAGATTTTCTACTTGATATGATTTGTTTTTAAGAAAAGTGTTATCTTTGATGGTCTATACTTGCACATCACTTGATAGGTCATACTTAGGAGCACTCGATTAAAATCAAATTAAAAAGATCAACTTTTTATTAGGTTACTTAACCGTACATAATTAAAAAGTTAGGAAGAAAGAGATAATTCATTGTTAGGCTATTATTCTAATAGATTCGAGATCCTAGGCTAATCTCTAGAACTTAACTAATCTTCTCTCGATCTAAAATCTCATAGTTAGTCCGTTAGAGTAAGGAAAGAGTAAGAACTCGCAAAACACTTTAGATCACTGTGGGACGACCTGTACAGTGCTACATTGACACTGTGCGCTTGCAGTAAAATATCACATCATGTTTTTGGCGCCGTTGCCGGGGATCGACGGTGTTTTTCTTGCTTTTTCTGACGTTTTACGGGTTAACAGTATGTGTTGAGTGTGCAGAGAATAAAAGTGCAGATACAGGAAGATAAAAAGGATCGGAGAAGCCTCAGAACTGCGTCGCAGAAACCAGAGAGTCAGAATCTCTGGTTTGGCCGCTATTCAGCGGCTGAAACCGCTATTTAGCGGCCAAAAAGGTACATTTGAGTCCCAAATTTTCTCTAGTTCTGTATTTTGGTTCTCTGGTTTTGTAAAAAATACAAATTGTTTTTTTATTAGGAACAGTAGGAATCACATTTTTATTTGATCATATCTATTCCACCGTTTTATCTCTCCACCATACCCCACTTCTTGCATTAGTTTAGGAAATTCACGCATATAATCACGGTCGTTGGTTCATGCCACATTGGACTTGTGATCAATTTGGTCGACTTGTGAGATCAGATTTGTTTATGGGAGCCAAGATGGACCAACCGATCCCAATCCTTATGGATCAATGTTACCCGTTGCTCACATCTCTTCCATCATGCATAAAACTTCCACACGCAGCGGGTAATCACTATGAGTTGAAGCCGCAGTACATTAGTATGCTTCCTAAATTCACTGGTTCTGATTCAGAAGATGCATATCTCTTTATCAGTGAATTTCAGGAAGTATGCGTAATGATAAAACTGCAGCACTTATCGGAGGATGCAATTAAGCTCCGCTTCATCCCCTTTGCACTTAAGGATAATGCCAAGAAGTGGTTGTACAGTATGCCTACTGATTCAATCACTACTTGGGATGAATTCGTTACGGTGTTTCTTAAGAAATATTATCCCACGCATAAGACGGTAAGGATACGAAATCAAATTAATCAATTCTGTCAAGTGCTGGGAGAACCCTTCTGGAAATATTTGGAACGGTTCAAGGACTTATTAGCTCAGTGCCCCCATCATGCGATAGAAAAGTGGCGGTTGTGTCAAATCGTGTACGAAGGACTTGATTACACATCCAAAACTCTTCTTGAGTCCATGTGCTAGGGGGAGTTCATGAGAAAGAATGAGGATGAAGCATGGGACTTTCTTGAGGACCTATCGTGAAAGACTATGCAGTGGGAGAGTCCCACTAAGAAGCCCAGTGCATCAACTTCTGCGCATAAGGGTGGGATCCATAGAATCGACAGCTCTATAGCTGCCGACGCTAAGATTGCAGCCCTTATGAGAAGAATTGAGGTATTGGAGACTCCTAGTGCTCCACCGGTGAGTTAGGTAAATCAAATTCAGGTTCCCACATGCTTTAATTGCAGAACTCATAATCATGTTATGGAGGAGTGTCCATTATTAATGAATTCCATGGGTCCCACACTTGAGCAGGCTAACGCCTTGTATCAATAACCCATGAACAACCCTTACACTCCTACATACAATCCTGGCTGGAGGAACCATCCAAATCAATCATGGGGTCAAGGGCAATATCAGGGGGCCCCTAACCTTAACATGCAGTCTCCAGCCACTGGTCAGTTCTCAAGACCAAATGTGGGTGCCTATCAACACCCAAATACTTCAAATTATGAGAACAATCAGAATAGACCACCTGCACAAAACCACTTACATTCACAACAGGGGTCAAATATTGATCAAGAAAAGCAACTCCAGTCACTTGAGAAGAACGTTGAAAATCTTCTCAAGTCTCATTCCAAGTTTGACACGCATATGTCCAACCTTGACACATACATGCAAAATCTTATGAAAGTGTCAGCTGATTTTATTCAAAATACAGGTCAGCAACTGCTCGTGAACTCTCAATCTATTAAGAATGTAGAGCAGCAGGTTGGACAATTAGCGAGTCAAATAAGTGAACGTGGCCAAGGTACCTTTCCAAGTCAACCCATAATGAACCCCAATGCCAGTTCCTCAAACTCCAATCAGTCGCATGTCTACCAATGCAATGCCATTCACACGCTTAGATTTGGCAAGAAAGTGGACAATAATGTAGCCATGCCCCCTGATCCCACTCCTACTATCTCGCAAGCTACATCATTTCTTCCATCCCTTTCTCCACAATTATCTCCATCACCTCCATCACCGTCACGTACTCATTTGGAAGAACCTGTTTCTGAGCCGAAAGCACCATATCCAAATCGGCTTAGGAAGCCTTCACCACAAGTAGAAAAGATTCTTGAAACATTTCAGCAGGTGAAGGTTAATATTCCACTCCTTGACATTATACAACAGATTCCTACTTATGCTAAGTTCCTCAAGGTTTGTGCACTAAGAAACGAGTAAGAAACGTTCCTGAGAAAGTTTTTCTTACCGCAAATATATCACATATCCTCTCTAACTCTTTGCCTATCAAGTACAAAGATCCAGATTCCCCTACAATCTCATGCACCATTGGGAACACTACATTTGATAGGGCGTTGCTTGATTTAGGGGCAAGTATCAACTTGCTTCCTTACACTGTTTATCAGCAACTGGGGTTAGGAAAACTTCAACCTACCAAGGTCACATTACAGCTAGCTGATTGTTCGATCAAGATAGCACTTGGTATGGTTGAAGATGTGCTCATTAAGGTCGGCGAGTTTATCTTTCCTGTAGACTTTATTGTCTTAAAAACTGAGCCGATCTCCAATCCACGGAATCAAATTCTTGTTATCTTGGGTAGACTATTCCTTGCAACATCAAATGCATTAATTGATTGTAGGAGTGACCTCATAAAGTTATCGTTTGGGAATATGACTTTGGCATTAAACATATTTAATATGGATGAGCATGCAACGAGCTCCCTCATTGAGGTCAACATGATTCACTGTTTGCACTCTCATTCGACTTCTTGCACTGATAATGAACCCTCATTTGAGCAAATATTCAAAGATGAGCTCATACTATTAGAAGAATTGGCACATACTAATTTTATATATGATAATACTTGTGAAAATGTGCCATTAGTTTATGAGCAAACTTTTGAGGATTTGTTTGCAGAGGAGCTCGCATTACTTCATGAGTTAGAAAAGACACCACCACGTTCACTAGATCATATAGCACTCTTCTCACCTCATGATATTTCTACATATATGCTTGTTACTAACGATGATTGGCAGGTTTATAATAAAGAATTCTTTAACTCAATTGTTAATGCTTATATGTGGACAAAGAAAAGCGAGGATGGCATAAGAAGTAGGCAGGTAATCTCGTGACTTGTAGGAGGATGATGAGATATAATAATGTACCCACTTCACGTTTAAAATGCGCACACTATGAAAGTGGGAAGCGATCGAGAGGTCGTAATCGCTTTACATGCGTTAATAGGGTGAGGATATTGAGATCGTAACTTTTTACGACTCTCATTATTTGTATTTGTGTAATAGTTTTCTTATTTATTTTACCACCCTTTATTTGTGCATGAGGGCATACACAAGTTTAGGTGTGAGGGAGTGGATTAGGAGATTTTTATTTTATTTTAGGATTTTTAGGATTTTATTTTTATTTTTTGGTTTCTTTATTTTACAATTTGGGTAGTTTTTAGGGTATTTTAGGGTAACTAACTGAAAAAAAAAACTAAAAAAAAAACTAAAAAAAATTAATAAAAAATAAATTTAACAACAAATTTATATATTTTTATCAATAGATCAAAATAATTATAGCTAAAGAACAAATTTAGATTTGAAATTGGATAGGAGAGTAGATTGGATGATACACTTTGAATTTTATGAAAAAAGATTAAAATCTGACAAAATAAATACGGCTAACAGTAGTTTAGAGGCAAGTATACATCTATTTTTTCACTTCACAATAGTTTTAGGTTAAGGACAAAAATGATAACGATTGAGTAAGTCTTCCCTCTCTAAACAAAAAAAAAGTGAGAATAAAATAATAGGGTGAGCCTAAGGTAATAGCCTCGAGAGTGATAAAATAATGGGGTGCGCCTGGTATTAAGGCAATAGCCTCAAGAGTGAAAAAAAGGAGTATGATCTGAGTAATCGGGTACTTTGCGTCTAAGTAAGCATAAATATTCACATGAAAGGTGAAATATTCTAAAAACAAAAGAAAAAGAAAAAAAAAATAAAAAGAGTATGAACCGAGTAATGGGGTATGTTGCGCCTAAGCAAGCGTGAATATACGCATGAAAGGTGAAATATTCTTTAAAAAAAATGAAAAAAATTGTTATGAGAGAGGAGATGAATCATGAGTTAGAGTTGGAGTCCAAAACCAAAGTAGACTATCACACGTGCACGTAGATGTATAGAAGCCAATAGATTATCTGTTAGTGGGTATTGAAAAATAGGATTTAAATTTTTGATTAAAATGATAAGTGTATCTGATATGACGCTCGATTTGAAAATTGATAATCTAAATGCGTTCTTGAGTTTGTATATTAGTGAGATTAATTGATGAAAATATCATGAAAAAAAAGATTTTTTCTTTCCTTTGTATAAAATTTCTATTTTTCTTGATTTTCGGTTATCCTTATTTTTCTTTTCTTTATTCCTTAATCTATTTTCTTCTTGAATTTTGTGGGTATATTCACTGTAAACCCTCACGAGACACAACTCGTCCACTAGGGTAACGTAGGGGTTTAAAGGCTTATTGCACGTGCTAAGTGCAATCGCGATTCCTGCGAAAGTGAGTTAGGATTTTTATTTTTCTTTTGAGGTTTAGATTTTGCTCGAGGACTAGCAAAAGATATGTGTGGGGGTGTGATAAGTATCATATATTGTATTTTTCCTTCCATATTTTATCTATTTTTGTATATAAATAAATGCTACTCGGGTATTTTAGTGTTTTTTTTAAGTAATCCGATTCGTACAAGGAGATGGCATGAAATCAAAGTCGGAGTAGAAAATCAAAGTCCGAAAAGTTTCTAAAGTGGGTAAGACTACGAGACTACGATACTACAGAGACTCAAAGTCCAATACAGTCAGGAAACCTAAATAAAAAAGACAAGAAATTCACGTGCACAAAATTTTAAGACTTTTTCTGGAAATTGAGCCGCTATTTAGCGGTTGTTACCACTATTTGGCTGCCCAATGTGGGCCCCAAAATCCGAGATTTTTCCCATTGTTTCGTTGTAATTTTTTTGTTTCTCAGTTTTTCTAGAATTAGGTTTTGATTTCCGAAACCTATATATTGGCCAAATCTTTGTATTCTAGGGGAGAATCCTGAAGTTTTGTATTCGTTTTAATTTAATAAAATTAGGGTTTTGCTGAAGGGGTGGCGGCCACAATACCGTGCTCCAGAGCTAAGCCATTGCTTTCTAATATTTATTTGCATTTTAGATAGAGTTAATTGCTTTTTAGTATAGGTTTTATTGCTTTCAAGATTAGATTTATTTGCTTTCATAAATAAAAATAGATTTAATTGCTTACTAGAAATATGAGTAGCTAATTTTCTTTAGCCCTAGAATGTAGATGAAGTTAGTTTAATAGACCTAAAATGGATTTATCTCATCTTCTTCCTAGAAAGAAATAAAGTTATGATTTTTCTATAAATAAATAAAAAATAGAGTTTACAAATCATAATTCTTTGATAGATTATACTTAATTAATATTTTGATAATTTATGCTTAGATGAAATTTGGAATTCTTAATCTTTGTTTATTTTTAGAATTATCAATAGAGATTTTCCTATAAATAAATTGACTTGAATAAACTTGTAAATCTGATTTCTTTGATAGGTTATACTTGAATTAGGTTTCTTGATAGTCTATGTTTAGATTAGAGTTTGAAGTTTATTTCTTTTCTTTTGTTTATGAGATTTTCTATTTGATATGATTTGTTTTTAAGAAAAGTGTTATCTTTGATGGTCTATACTTGCACATCACTTGATAGGTCATACTTAGGGACACTCGATTAAAATCAAATTAAAAAGATCAACTTTTTATTATGTTACTTAACCGTGCATAATTAAAAAGTTAGGAAGAAAGAGATAATTCATTGTTAGGCTATTATTCTAATGGATTCGAGATCCTAGGCTAACCTCTAGAACTTAACTAATCTTCTCTCGATCTAAAATCTCATAGTTAGTCCGTTAGACTAAGGAAAGAGTAAGAACTCATAAAATATCTTAGATCCCTGTGTGACGACCTGTACAGCTCTACATCGATACTGTGCACTTGCAGTAAAATATCACATCAAGTGCTGCAGATTACAACCCAATTGACAAACCGTTCTTCGTCGAGAAGTACGAGCACTCTACTTGGAAGAGCTATTATATGTTAGTAATCCGCAAAACACTCCGCCACCACCAGAATTATGAGATCTTCCGCTGTTTCCCAGATTTTCCTGGAGGAGAGTATGGATCTAAGTTTAAAGATATTTTGGAAGCAAACAAGTTCACCAACTTATCTTCAGTGGCCTTCTGGTGGTTGCTGAACATTCGTCCCGAACACTTGGTGTATAGACAAGACACCATGTGCTACATAGAGCCGTATATCCCGAGTAGATTTGCTCGTCAATTTGGATATACGCAACTTTATGTAGGAAACCCGAATAAAGGGCTGGCATATGAGGGAAATTTGTGTGCAGGAGCGCGGGGCTGGTTCCATTTCGTCGCTAGGGGAACAGGAGTTGAGTTTATGTTGCCCCAAAAGGTGACAGATTTAAGAATGGTTTTGAGTTTCTGCACCTGGTACAGCGTTGCTAACACTGATGTACCTAACTTCTCCGTCAACCATAGCTGTTGTAAGGAGATTGAAGCCTTCTACTATTGCCGTAGAGGGGCAAATAGGGTCCGAGTGAAAGGAATGGATGAATTTCTCGGTACCGTGGTGGATCCATCAGATGTCGGCGATTCTGATGATAATGATGATGACAACGATGATGTTGATGCTGGAGGTGCTCCTCAACACTTGGTTCCCCGCTCCCGGAGTCCAGCCATCAAACGCCGCGGATCTGTAAGGGGCGAACCAGCGAAGAAGAAGAAAAGATTGGCCCCGGGGACCCTATTAGTCCCTCAAGAGGCGGTGGTCAAGTTTGCTTCAGACTTACTGGCCTCAACTCTGCCATTTGAGCCGGCAGAGGAGAACGTGTCTGGAGAAACCCCTAACGCCCCTGAAGCTCCTGATGCTGCGGTCCGCCTGCCACTCCAAGAATCGGGTGAGTATACTACGACGCAGTCTTTAGGTGGCGAGACGGGTGTACTTTTAGAGACAACGACGGCTCCACCTTCAAGTCCAACCACAGGACTTGTATCCCCTGATATGGTTCTTTTATATTCTATCATCTGTTTCTTTTTTTCTATATTACATGTAACACTCCTTGTTTGCTTTTCTGAGATGCAGGTAATCAACTCCACTCTCTCATGCACGCAACTACCAGGGTGGAGTCCGAGGAGCCGGTCGACTATTCTGGCACCACCGGCTCAGTAGGTGGTCTGGGTAGTTCGGCGGAGGAGTTTGGCGTGGATTATTTCATGCCAGCTCCTCTCTCTATTCCTATTTCAGTTCCCTCAATTGATGAGCTCGGGAGTGATGATAGGACAGAGGTCATTGTCGCGGCCGCAGCAAGAGAAGCTACCCCGTCTCCAAGTCTGCCGTCTCCAACTCCGCCTGTTAGCTCCGAGGGGACTTTCCCTGTTGTAGTTGGTGTGTCCCCTATTCCTCAGCCAGCGATATTAATGTCGTCGACAATAATGGCTGTTGAGACATTGGTGATTCCTCCAGCCCCAAGTCATCCGCCAATAGGGGATGAAGAGAATTTGAAGTTCTTATTCGAAACCACTTCTGTCACAGGAGGAGCTTCGGGTGAAAACACTCCATCGTCTACCCCTGATGGTAGCGCTGCTCGAGTGATCTGTACCAGCGATAATTCACCTCGGGTTCCCATTTCTGCCAAGTCTTTATTGGCTTTACTGGCCCCGCATGTAATGAGTCTGGTACAGGGACGGGCTTCTTCTTCCTCAACTCCAACGGATGCCACTCCTCCCCCGACGACATCTTCCTTAGCGCTGCCTGCTTTAAACACAAACACTGTGGACCCCCTTGAAGAATTCTTCAACCACAGTGTTAATGATTTTATGCGGTTGCTAAGGAGATGTATTGGGATGATCCTGGATGGAAGAGATTTCCTTAATCTTGGACGTCTAATGTTGTCCAGCTACCTGGATATTATTGAAAGGGTTGGGGGACGTGACCGAGTAGCTCCTTACCGGGCCCGCCTTAAAGCTTTAGAAGAGCAGGTGAACACGCTAAACACAGTTCGTCAAGCAGATGTGGAAGCGATCACTGAAATAGAGTTGGCGCGGCTACGGACAGAGTTAACAGCTCGTCAAGAGGAGTTGAGGCGACAGGAGGAAGGATGGTTGCGGGAGTTGGCGGAACTACGAGCCAATCAGGAGTCCATTCTCAGTGGGTTGGAGATGGTGGACTTTGAAATTGAGGGGAGCCAGGCCGCCATTCTTAGAGCTAGAAAGACTATCGCTAAGGCTCGAGCTATTTTAGAAGCCAGCGAGTTTCGGCTAGGGGAATCCGTTAAGAAATCGGAAGAGCTGATCCTTCAATAAGGACAACTCGAGCAGGAGGGCATAATAAGGAGCCGCGCTATCGAAGAGTCTCGTCAGCGGTTGACCCAACAACTTGCAATAAATGACGATGATTTGCGTCGGCAAGCTCAACACTCCGTGGAGGAGAGTCGTCGTCGAGTTATTGATGAGACGACAAATAAATTGAAGCTTCTGGGAGATCCATAACTCTCTTTCATTCTATTCTTTATTCTTTATTCTTTTTGTAATAAGAACTTGTAATAAAAGAAAGAACTTAATGATTCTTTGGATTCTTTTGTAACTTTATTCTTTTAATTTATGAATAAAGATAATTCTTTTGATTCTTTTATCTGTTGGCTTCAAGAATTTGCTTGCACAACAAATAACTTGTCATCAAAATAGTTCACCATTTTGGTAAAACATTCCAAGGCTCATCTGCATAACTTAGACTGCTAATACCGACCAGGTTATAATTATTAACCTCGGTAAAGCCCATTATATCGAGCTCAATGATAGTTTGGTGAAAGGGTCTAACTACTTACACCGGGATGATCGGGTCAGGATCATTAATTTAGACAGAGGCGCCTAATTGCACATGCCTTAGTTTAATGGAGGTAATTCAAGGCTCTGATACGTAACTTGAACTGCACATGCCAAAATAATCTAGTGATGATTATCAGATTTCGACAGAGGCGCCTAATTGCACATGCCTTAGTTTGATGAAGAAGTTCAAGTGCTAATTTGCGTAACTTGAACTGTCCACTCCAAGATGATCAAATCATGATCATTAACTTAGACAGAGGCGCCTAATTGCACATGCCTTAATTTAATAGAGGCAATTCAAATCTCTGATGCGTAACATGAACTGCACATGCCAAAATAATCTAGTGATGATTATCAAATTTCGGCAGAGGCGCCTAATTGCACGTGCCTTAGATGAAGGAGTTCCAGTGCTCATATGCGTAACTTGAATTGTCCACTCCAAGATGATCAAATCAGGATCATTAACTTAGATAGAGGCGCCTAATTGCGCATGCCTTAGTTTAATAAAGAAGTTCAAGTGCTCATATGCGTAACTTGAACAAGTGGATGGTTATACTTTTAGGGATTATGAACCGGATTTGACAGTTACTCTGTCACCATTCTGGTTCATTAAGCATGGTCTTTTTTCAAAAATTTTCCATTGATCGGCATCATCATCCTATCGCCATTCTGGTTCATTAAGCGATAGGCTCCACTAGAGTATACCGTCTCCACAATAAACGGTCCTTCCCACTTAGGTTCAAATTTATCCTTAGTCTTGTGGGTTAGAATTATTGGCCTTTTAATAGCCAGAACCAAGTCCCCTTATTTAAAAGTCCTTGGTTTAACGTTCTTATGGAACGTTCGCGAGATTTGGGCTTGATACAACTCAATTTGTTGTTGAGCCCGGAGATGTTTTTCATTCAACGCTTCTAATTCTCGCAGTCTTTGTTGATGGCGTTTTTCTGTCGTTATCTTTGTGGCTAAGGTCACTCTTAATGATGGTATCTGGATTTCAAGAGGCAGGACGGCCTCACTTCCATAAACCAAGGAGAAAGGGGTAGCCTTTGTTGGAGTGCGAACAATGGTGCGATAAGCCCACAAACACTCTCCTAGCTTTTCATCCCAGTCCCGTTTGTTGGAGGAGACGAACTTCCGAAGGAGTTTGATAATAGTTTTATTAAAGACTTCAGCCAATCCATTTGCCACAGGGTTATATGGCGTTGAAGCAACATGTTTGATCCTGAACTTATCACAGAATCTTGAGAACCCCTGGCTGATGAATTGTGGTCCATTATCATGAATGATTCTTCGGGGGACGCCAAAACGGTAAATGACATGATGCTTAATGAACTTAATCACATCTGTCGTTTTCACCTCTCTCATGGGCACGGCTTCGGCCCATCTTGAAAAATAATCAGTTATTGCAAGAATAAACCGATGTCCTCTGGATGACGGGGGAGTTATTGGCCCTACAATATCCATATCCCATGCTTCAAATGGCCAGCTAGCAACAGTACTGTGTAGATTTTCTGGAGGTTGATGGATAAAGTTAGCATGTACCTGACATGCATGGCACCGTTTAGCGTATGTCATTGTCTCTGTAATCATCTTCGGCCAGTAGTATCCTAGCCTTCTTATGCAGTCTCCAAGTTTTGGACCGGGCTGGTGAGCTCCACACACTCCATCATGTGTTTCTCTCAGCACTTCATCAGCTTCCGCTTTTGATATGCAGCGTAGTAGGAGACCATCACTTAACTTTCTATATAAAATTTGAAGTGTATGATCATAGTAAAATCTCGGGGCTTTCCTCTTTATCGAGGCAGCTTCTTTTGGATCCTCTGGCAGTATCCCATATAAGGCATAATCTATAAATGGAAATCGCCAATCACGGGGTTCCAAAGTTAAGCCTGTCTGGCACACCTCTTTGGTTCGGAACACCATGTCTGGATGGAGGAGTTCTCTACTACCAATAGTGATGTTTTTAGCTTCACCTAGCGGGATTGCCAATGTTGCAGCTAGTGCAGCGAGAGCATCTGCATAGACGTTCTCATTCCGAGATATATGATAGATATAAAACTGTTCAAAATATCCTGCTAGCTCGATGGCTAGCTGATGATAGGGGATGAGGGCTTCATGTCTGACTTCATACTCACCTGTTATCTAGTTGACAATGAGTTTAGAGTCTCCATATGCCTCTAAAGAGTTCACCCCCAGCTGCAGAGCCATCTTTAAGCCAATAATGAGCGCGTTGTATTCTGCCACATTATTTGTACACGGTTGTGTCAATGAGTAACCGTTAGTCAGTATGTGTTTATATGGGGATATCAGTACAACCCCCATTCCAGCAGCAGATCGTCTGGCAGCACCATCAAAGAACATTTGCCATGGTTGTTCTTTGCTAGTTGTGTTAACCTCTGACTTCTGTTTAGAGTTAGACCAAATTGGATGGTCTGCTAGGAAATCGGCGATCGCTTGTCCCTTCATAGCTTTTTGAGGAACGAAGTGTATATCATATGGCGATAGCAATAATGCCCATTTCGCTAATCGGCCATTTAAGGATCCTGGTTTTATCATTAGGATTTTCAACAGATTAACCCGTGATATAACATGAATTGTTTGCCCTGAAAGATAGTGCCGCATTTTCTGAACAGCGAACACCAGGGCTAAACATTCCTTTTCAATCGGGGTATACCGATGCTCAGCTCCGATCATTGTCCTGCTTAAGTAATAAAGGGCGTGTTCATGGCCGTGCTCATTATACTGAGCAAGTAATGCTCCTAACGTATTATCCATGGTCCTTACATATATAAGAAATGGCTGCCCAGGGACAGGTGCCATGAGAACAGGAGGTTTCGTGAGGTATTCTTTGAGATCGTCGAACGCTTGTTGACATGCCTCGTCCCATACGAAGGAAACCCCCTATTTCATGAGTCTGGAAAATGGCTGGCATCGCCCTGATAGGTTAGAGATAAAGCGCCGGATATAGGCCAGTTTTCCTTGTAACCCCCTTAACTCTTTAAGATTGCGGGGAGGCGGCATCTCGTTGATCGCTTTTACTTTTTCAGGATCAAGGAAAATTCCTTCTGAAGTAATTATGAACCCAAGGAATTTTCCGCTGGACACCCCATAAAGGACTTAGCAAGATTCATCTTCAAATGATGTCTTCGCATAAGGTCAAAAACTGTTTTCAGATCATGAAGGTGATCGTGTTTGTTTTTGCTTTTGACTGTCAAGTCATCCACGTAAAACTCTACTGTTTTTCGTAGATGTTCTTTAAATATTATTCTCATTGCACATTGGTAAGTGGCACCGGTGTTCTTCAATCCGAAAGGCATTACCGTATAACAGTATACCCCTAACGGCGTTCTAAAGCTGTATGCTTTTCATCATCCGGGTGCATCTTGATCGATTGTAACCTAAGAAGCCATCCATAAAAGACATCCTCTCATAACCGCAGGTGTTATCAATTATCACATCGGTGATTGGGAGTGAAAATTCATCCTTAGGGCATGCAGCATTTAGATCTTTTAAATCAATGCATATTCGGATCTTGCCGTTCTTCTTACGAACCGGTACTATATTAACCACCCAATCAGGATGTTGCTCTTCACAGACAAATCCTGATTTTATGAGTTTATTGACCTCAGCGACTATCGCCTCCATCAACTCAGGTTGAAAACGCCTTTGCTGTTGTTTAACTGGCTTGGCGTCCTCTTTAATATTTAGCCGGTGTGTGGCAATCTGAGGATCAAGACCGGGCATATCTTCATAACTCTATGCGAACACGTCTATATACTCTTTGATAAGAGATATAAGTTCTTCTTTTTCTAAGGGAGTTAACGTGTCACTTATGAAGATGGGCTTCGAATTCTCATCCGTTCCCATGTTGACCTGTACTAGCTTATCCTTTATGGGCGGGTCACACTGTTCAAAGCGGACATCCTAGAGAGTGTCCATATGCTTAGCCCAGGAGTCATCTTGAACATCGATTGGTTTCTCATCGCTTTCTGGTGCGGCTGAAACCATATTGGCTGTCAGGGATTGAAACCAGGCGCCAGTACTTAGATCCGAGTCATGATTAATCGGATGTAGATCCTCATTGGACAAAGATCTCTCTTCGTATATGCATGATAATGAGGGAGGAGTAGACACATAGCCCAACCCCCTACGAGTCTTCATATAATAGTCTGGGCTCTTTCCTCTTGGTCTAAACGAGGGTATGAGATTTCGTCGCCCTTTTCCAAAGTTTAATCCCGGTTTCTGGGTAAAATTATAATCCATCTTTTCCATCATTTGTCGGGATTTCTGTTCATATAAGTGAAATTGAGGTGATGTTTGCTCATCACTTTCACTGCTTTGTCTTTGTCGAGGTGACGTAATTACTTTGCCGAAGATGATCGGCTTTTGGGACACCTGTCGAGGAGGCACTTCAAAGAAGTGACCTTGTCCCTTAGTTATTTTTTATTGAGAGAGGAGGGATGACTTGAGTGGCAAATGGTATGCCGCCAGAACTTCAAGTTCGGATAGGCCATCCACTTCGGTGGAGTACAAGAAGGCTCAGACTCTGTAGCTACAGCAGGCTCGTAGACTAACTTTATATTTTCATTGATAATCCACTCATCCTCTACTACATCAGCTACATTATTATCAAAATTCAAATTAAAATTTATGTGAGGATTGATTTCATAGTCACCCCCATCGTTCTCCTCGGGAGGCTCGTATTCAGTATCCGCCTCGTTGCCGCTTTTGTCAAGTTTTTGAGGCTTGTTGTGGTTGTTGTCAGAGACTTCGTGGGCTGGCTTGTAGAGCATAACATCCGTGAAGTAGTTTTCCAGCCCTTTAAATGGTTGCCTATCTGCAACTAGTGTCCTGACTTCTCCTTATTCATCACAGTATTTCATACACTGGTGAAAAGTTGACGGGACTATCATATAGGCATGGATCCAAGGCCATCCTAGTAAAATGTTGTAGGAAGTGTCGGCGTCAATGACGTAGCATGTGACCTCCATCCTCAAATCTCCGATTTGACAACGGAGTCGGATCTTTCCAAGGGGACAGCTATCATTGGTATTAAACCCATATATTGTAGTATAGTTGGTGTCAGGCGATGGGGAGAGATTCCTAATAGCTGCATCAACTTTCTGGGAATGATGCTTAGTGTAGAACTTGGATCAATCTGGATGCGATCCACCTTCGTGGATCCGACATATCCGGTGAAATATAAAGGCCTGTTGTGCTTTATGTTTCTTACCTGCATATCCTCTGGAGAGAAAGTAATCCGTGGGACCTGCCTCCTCACTTGATGACAGCGGGGGCAAGAGTCCTGTTCTTGATCAGCCGACTCGACAATCTGAGCTAGGAATGACTCAGAGTCTGCCAAGACCTCTCTTAACGCCTCACTAGTCGATTTTGACAATCGTAACAACTCGTACAGCGTGACTCGAGCTGGAATATTAGCTAGCTGAGCTATTATGTCAAATTTAAATGCAGCTTCTTTGGCCTCTTCATCTCTTACAGGATTCTTCTGGAAACGAAGCCCTTTTTATTTTGTAGGCTTCACGAGTTCCCCGTATATATTCTTCGGGTCTACTCTGGTGTAGTTCTTGAGATATGTTTTAACAGATCAAGTGCCGGAAGGGCCTGCCCCATCTTGATGAGTGGCCATAGCTTCGGACTCCTCTTCAGAGTCTGTAAATACCCCTGCAATTATGTATTCATCTTTTATTTTTGCGGAAATAGCATTGCTAGTCCGCTTTTTCGTTTGACCTCCTGCGGTAGTCCACTGTTCATCCTGTAGTAAATCAGGGTGGACCCACATGACTTTCCCTCTTTGAGTTGTTACAGGGACAAGTCCTTCTTGTGCCTTTTTATGCGGGTCATGGTTTTTCGTAACCAGTTTTCCCCTTTGGTATTGGGGTCACCCCTGCGGGGAGCTCATGGGTTCCAACCACTAGGGTTGCCATATTGGCAGTGACCTTCTTTTGTTCCTCTTTAGCGTCAGGACTCCAACTTCTATTAGTGCTTGGATCTGTTCTTTAGAGGGTAACAATCCCTAGTAGGGTATCTGACATTCCGGTGGTAGAGACAATAGTTGGGGTTGCTGGTTTTACCAGCGTCCTCCGATTTTCTATTCTCCGGAAGTTTCAACATTCCCTTCCCAAAGAGCAGGTGAAAAAGTGTAGGCGTTTGCTCTGCCTTAAAAGTACAGGTCCTCTCTTGCTGGGGCCTATTTTGTCTCATGCCCTTTTGATTTTGAGGCTTTGGGCTCGGAGGATTTTTCTTCTGTGGAGCGGTCTCTGATGCCATTGTCGCTTTCCCTTTATTCTTAATATTATTTTGGGTATACGGTCTATTATTCCCAGTATTTCTTCATCCACGAGAGTCTTCAACTTGACGGATCAAATCCTAGGCTTGCTCTCCTTGTTTGAGCAAATCCCTCCATGTCTTAGACTCTACGGTTCCTACTTTTAAGAGTACGTTGGTCTTAAGATTATGTCGACATGTTTCTCCCAGAGTTTTCTGGACCATTCCGTGTTTGCAGTGCACAGACTTCTTCCGAAACCTTTCTATAAAATCTTTTACTGTTTCTTGTTCCCCTTGTTTAGTTGCAAGGAGGGAATGAACCATAATTTTGGTATCATCCTCGAAGAAACGTGCGAGAAATTGCTTCTCAACATCAAACCAGGTATTGATAGTTCCTGGGGGCAACTGCATAAACCAAGTGAAGGCAGGCTCTCGCAAGGTACTTACAAATATCTTGGTCATTACTGGGTTATTACCAATCAAATGCCCTGCTTGGGACAAAAGGTAATAAATATGTTGACTGGGAGATCCTTTCCCGTCATATGGCTCCAATTTGAGCGGTTTGTATTTCTCAGGATATGTGCCAAATCCCATTCAAGTGGGTATGGTCTTGAAATTCCTGATTCTTTCAGCTCCTTCTTGTGCATCAAGGCTTCAAGCTGGCTTTGTAGCTTCTCAATTTTCTCTTCATGAGGGTCATGAAAAGAATATTTATCCTCGTCTTCATGTATCGAGGGAACTTTTTCTTCTTTATCTTCTTCATTGAACAAAATTTCTTTTTATTTCTTTGGTGGTGGTTCCTGAAGAAGTTTTGGCCTCATCTTCGACTATTTTCTGGGTATTTTCTACCACCTTCAAGAGCATCACTTTGAGATCCTCGATTGTTTTTTGTTGATCTCAAATCATGTTTTCTTGGGCTTCAAATTTTTGATCGATGTTGTCAGATTTATCCTCCATATGTGATGCTGACTTTTGTAGCCGAGATGACACAGAGGAACGAGGCGAAGCTATAGCCTAGTTATCGCTGTCGTCGTCATAAGAACCTTTTACAAGCCTCTTATAGTTTCGAGGCGGGACAGCTCCTGATTTAAGTCGAGTGAGATGATGAGGTTCTTCATCACTTGATTCCGAATCATTATCCATCTCTACAACTTTCTTCCCCTTTTCCACCATATTGGAGGTTACAATTCTCCACTCTTTTCCTCGGGGAGTGGTTTTTGTCTTCTTAGCAGGGTTCTTGTCCGACTTAGTTAATCGATCGAACACTGATACCCTATTCTTGCTGCAGCAGCAACTGTCTACTATAGCGGATACTGCTGTCATAAGTTGCTGGTAATGACAAGAGGTTCAGATTGAACTTGATTTATAGCTCTTTTCCTAGTTAGATACTCCCTGAGATCAATGGCTTTAGATATGGGGTGGTGGGGTCCCTCCGCCTGTTGAGAGGGTCCAGAAACCTGCTGAAACTTCTTGAGATCACTGGAGTCCAGTTCTGGTCCACTGGTGTGGTGATCAACCCTGATTTTATATTCGGATTGATTTATGCGGAGCTGGGAGATAGCTTCACGTTTTGCATCGCGGGGCTGCAAAATAGCTCCATGTTTTGCGTCGTGGGGCTGAGAAATCCGCATTTTGCATTGCGAAGCTGAGACATAGCTCCACGTTTTACGATGCTAGCCTCGCGTTTTACGCTGGCTTGACATCTTTGCAGAAGTTTATCTTCTGGAATCTTAGCCATGCATGGAAGAAAATTCTTGAACGCTGGCTTACTCTTGCGATTAACGCAAGTCATAACTTCGCGTTTAGCACGATTTTTGCGATTAACGACGATTTGCCAATCATCTTCACAATTTACGTGCAGCTGAGGAATCTTGCGTTTATCGCAAGTATTACTGGCTTCGCTTTTATCACTAAGCTCAGTAGTAGCCTCGCGTGGAAAGTCACACGCTGGCTCTAAGGAAATTTTATCCTCGCGATTAACGCGAGTGTTAGAAATCTTGCGTTTATCGCAAATTGTACTGGCTTCGCGTTTATCGCTAAGCCCAGTAATAGCCTCGCGTGGAGAATCACACGCTGGCTTTAAGGAAATTTTATCCTCGTGATTAACGCGAGTGTCAGAAATTTTGCGATTAACGCAAATCTTACTGGCTTCGCTTTTATTGCTAAGCTCAGTATTAGCCTCGCGTGGAGAATCACACGCTGGTTCTAAGGAGATTTTATCCTCACGATTAACGCGAGCTTCTCTGGTTTTAAGTCCAGATAAAATAGCCTCGCATGGAGGATCACACGCTGGCTTGTCCTTGCGATTTACGCAAGTTGCAGTTTTGCGTTTAACGCGATACTGACTGGTCTTGCGATTAACGCAAGCCAGTTCGCGAGGTGCTGTAGCCTCGCGTTCTGCTCTGTGAATAGCCTCGCGTTTAATACGGGCTTTAAGCGCTTTTCGCCTAGCCCTCCGATTTCTGTTCCAAATTTGGGTTCTGGTTAATCCAGTTTCCGAGCCTTCTTCAGCAGTAGAGGGGCCATCCTCTGCTAGGGTTTCCTGCCCAAACGACGGCTCTATGGCCGCGGTCTCCAAGGGTCCCAGTTTATCAGTGGATACCCGATTACCCGATGCTCGGGTATTGGAGCGTACGCGACGATAGGGTCGCGTTTCAGTCAGGTTACCTGATTCAGATGAGAGATACTCCTCGTAGTTCTGCTGGTCGATTTCAACGACTAGCATGTTTACGTCAGATCCGATCCTCTCGACGTCAGATTGCGCCACGATCTCTTCTTTGGTGAAAGAGATGTCTCCCACTGTGCTCGCCAGTTTGTTCGCAGCAGAAATTTGTTGCTTTTCTTCCATTGAATTAACTTAAATTATAACGAAAGAGAACAAGAAAATGAAAGAACAAACGAGAGGATTTATAATCTATCACTCTCTTTTACAATGATTTGTGGGATCTATGTGGCAATGGGATCTATCGAAGTAGCTTCTTTGGACGATCTGACGACGATGGTCTTCTTGCTCTTGATAAAGAAGATGTCGGCCGACTGTAGAGTTGATTTTCTCTGGTCTTGATTCATTCAAGCCTCTCACGCGTAACTTGAACTTCACAAAAACATCCAAAAGATCTCTTAGGGCTTCCTCAAGAGGGTATTTATAGCCTTAGGTAGATATGAGAGTTTCTATCTAAATAGAATTTGTATTCATCAAGGATTCCAATCAAATATCTTAGTTTTGGTTTAAATCTCTTGATTTAGAGTTCTGATTGGACTTAATTTGGGTGTTTGGGTAGGCCCAAATCTTAATCTCAATCAATTTAAGATTCTGGTTTATCTGCTCAAGGGAGTTAATTTCACCAAAATGCGGAGCTAAGGAACCAGAACGCGGAGCTATTGATTAGCTCCACGTTTTGCTCAAACGCGAGGCTAAAATAACCAATACGCGGAGCTATAGAGTTAGCTCCGCGTTCTGTTTGTGGAAAATCCTATTTACTTAGAAATTTTCACTGCCAACAGTTATCTTGCAGGCACGTGTAGAAGCGTGTGTTCCGAGAGCGTGATGAGCTTTGGTGCAGGTGCTTGGGGTTGTTCGTCCTCAACCTAGACTTGTATGATAGATTTTGTAAGTGACGCCTCTTTTACCATGTTATGGTGCACCCATTGGACCTTGCATCTTCTTCAGCAGTCTTGGTTTCTTTTTTGCAACTGCGTCAAAGCTAAGCTTGATTTGGTCACGTCTTTTTCTATAGAATAGTCGTTAAAGGATGACAGTATGATAGCGAATCCACTATTAACACGAGTCTTGCAGTTATCATGCGATAATGCCTCATCTTTGTTAACAGGCATTAACGCCTCATCTTTATCGGCTGTTACCCGACAATAACGCTTGGTGGGTTTCAAGCCAAAAGAATCGAAGGAGAGATATTCTTCATATCTCTGTTAGTCAAATTCAACGACCAGACTCTCTACCACCGATCCGATCAATTTTGTGTCGGATTGTGCCACTATGTTATGAAAAGAGAGGATCCCAGTGTGGTCACCATCTCATGTACGCCCGAAATTGGAGTGTTATTTTCCATTGCCATTTGAAAACAGATTGCAGCATAAGAAATGACAAATTACAACTCTTAAATTTCGGATTATAGGGGAAGAAAGATATTACTCTTTTCCTTTTGTTTTCGTGGGCTCTCTTGGACAGCGAGAGAAGATTGCTACTATTCGTTTGACGATACGAACGCTGGTTGATTTTTTGTAGAATCAAGCTCAAGATTTTGTTAGAGAAGTAAGTAGGAATGTTAGAGTTCTTTCTTCTGGACATTGTGGATTCCTTCTCTGTTAAAAATCCTCGTTCCCTCTTTTTTTTTTTCATGGGAAAGGGCTATCTATAGTCCTTGGGGCACAACCGCTCCCACATCTCCTCTCTTATTCTTTCCGTAATCGAAGTATCATGTTACGAGTCATGGAGAATTATAATGATTCTCGTAATTATAGGGAATGCCTTACGTCAACGGTGAATTGGGGTGTGCACTAGGTCGGCGCCGCTTGCCAAGCTGGGTGTGTGTAGCTGACCCGCATAGGGCTATCGTGTGTGCCCCTCTAGGCATGCGCGCTGGGATGTCTTGCCTGCGAGGCTATCCCACGCGTGCCTCTGGGCGCATGAGCGGGGCTATCCTGTGTGCACTCCTATTCACGCATGCGGGGCTTTCCTACATGCACCCCCAGGGCGCGTGCAAGGGGCTGTCCCGCGCACGCGAGGCTATCTTGCATGCACATCTAGGCATGCACGAAAGGTTGTCCCGCGCGTGCCCCTGGGCACACACATGGGGCTGTCTCGCACGACCCTGGGGTTGGGGGCGAGACTATCCTATGTGCGCCCTGGGGCACGTGCGAGGTTGGCCCGTGCGCCCCTAGGCTTGCGCGTGCCTGCTTGGGCGTGCGCCCACTGATTTGTGGCACATTACTTGGGCACATATAGAGTTACTTTGTCCAGTGTAGTTTCTTTTTCAATTGAGTTACTTCAATTTTCATAGTTTACGGTTTTTCTTGGCATTATCTATTCGGGTCTAAGCTTACTAGATTTATGCTGAAACCATTTGGATTTTTGGTCTACGTTGCATCCATGCCTAATGATTTCACTTTTTGTTTGTAACGCTCCAAAATATACTTCGAAAGGTCAATATTATATTTCATTTATGAATAACGTAAATACAGGTAGTGCAAAAGTGGATATATAAGAGTATAAGGCCTTTAATAACAAAGAGTCATGTTATCAAAGTACACAAGCAATAAGGATAAGTTGTGACTATAATTCAAAATATTACAGAATACTGTCCAATTACAAGCTGGAAAGAAAATGCAGCACAAGTAAATCTCTCCCCGTTTTCTTCCTCACTATGGTTGAGTGACCGCTGCCTCATCCTCCATGTTCAGCCTCCCCCCTACAAGGCGGAGCATGCTTCCCCAACAAGGCAGTGCATGCTCCAACGAGCTTCGTCACGCCTGCACTATGCAACCAGCTATCCACAAGTTTTAGGGATCTAAAGAAAAATAAGTAGTATCATGCAAACAATCATAAATGTGATGAAATATTAGTTTAATCACCAAAAAGCTGTAGCAAACATGATTTTGTACCAATTTGTATTAGTCATCTTTCAACGGATAGATCCACATACAATGATGAAAACTCCACATACAATGATGAAAACTCTACTCAAAACTGTACTTGTATAGATGAACAGAATTGAATTTTGATTAACATTATTTAGTGGATAAGAATGGGCGACCAGGGATTAGGCTCGGCCAACTCGGGACCACGGATGAGAACGGGCAGGTAGAGCTGTTTAATGGGCCGGGCGGCCTGTTGGGCACGCTCGGCCCGGCACGTGCTGGGCACGTGCTGGGCACGGCACGGCTGGGCACGGCCCGGCACCTCGGCCCGAGCAGAGGCCGGCCGTGCTGCCGGCACGGTGCAGCCCGGCACGGATTCTTATTTTTTTTTTTAAAATAGCCGTTGGCTAAATTTGGGGGAGGTTTTGCAATTTTTTTTACAAATAGCTCCCCAACAGCTATTTTTATAACCGTTGGGGGATTTCTTTCAATTTTAAATTGCAGATTTTTCCCCAACGGTCAAAATAGCCATTGGAGGGGGGATTTTTTGTAATTTTTTTTGCAAATTAAAACCTTTCTTTCTCTATAAATACCTCATTATCTCATCTATTACCATTCATCATTTTTATACACCAAATTCATTCTCAAAAATTTTCTAAAATCTTTAATTCTCAAGAAGTCTCAAGCAAAGCAAGTAGCAATTTTCAATCATGTGATCAAGAAGTCTCAAGCAAGCAAGTCTCCCAAAGAAGATCCAAGCAAGTTTTCTCATTGAAGCAAGGTTTTCTTCGTTATTTTGGTTTCCAGCTTCATCTCTCAAGCTAGATATTTCACTCTCTCTCTCAGATAGTTCACTGGTTAACAGGTATTTATAATTTAAAGTTTTTTTTGAGAATTTTAATTTGTTTTTTTGGGATTTTATTAAAATGGATCCAAACTCGTCTGGCGCTTCTTGCTCTCAAGCCACGGGTTCTTTTACTCCCTTTTTAACTGATGAAAAATATCAAAATTTATGTCAACCCTTAAAATAACCTCCTCAAGTACCATTTTCTGTATCTGAGGATGAACCAACTGATACAACCATACCTGAAACACAAACTACCACATTTACTAGGGCTACTAGATCGGACATATGGACACATTTTGAAAAAATAATAGAAAATAGTGTTAGGAAAGCTAAGTGTAAATACTGTCATAAAATTTATTCGTTTCTTTTAGGTAGTGGAACGGGTCATCTTAAAAGACACCTAGAAAAAACTCACCCACCAAATATACCACATCAAACACAAATAAGCACATTTGGTGGATCATTAGGTATATGTAAATATGATCCAATTAAAATAAGAGAACATTTAGTAAAATTTATAATACATGACGAACAACCATTTACTTTTTCGAAAAATTACAAATTTGAAAGATTTTGTAAATCAGCATTTACTGACGAATATAAAAAAGTCCCACGTTCAACATCTATGTCCGACATGTTCAAACTATATAAAGAGCAGAAATACACTTTAATAGCTATTTTTACTTCTTTAATTTATAGAGTTGCTATAACTGCAGATTGTTGGGAAGCTAAAAATATGACTAATTATTTTTGCGTAATGGCACCCTATATAGATCAAGAATGGTGCATACAGAAAATAATAATAGAGTTTAGGGTATTTGAATTTCCTCACAATGTATATAATTTATCACAATCCCTTCTAAGTGTTTTTTCAGCTTTTGAAATAGAAAAAAATATTTACCATTTCTTTGAATAATGCTTCTGAAAATACGGCCGCAATGAGAATTCTTAAAAATATTACAAAACCAATTCTAGATGAAAAATTATTCCACGTTAGGTGTATTTGTCACATACTAAACTTATGCATTCAAGATGGATTAAAAATAGTAAATAATTCACTAATGAAACTTATGTATACATTACTTTTTATTAAAGATAGTGAGCCAAGAAGAGAAGCATTTAAACAAATATGTAAAAATATGAAAATATCATCTAGAATTGTTCCTATAGATGTTAGAATAAGATGAAATTCTACATATAAAATGTTAAATATAACTATTCAGTATAAAAATGTAATAAATACTTTTAATGAAATGGAGTCATCAATGTATAGTTTAGATAATAATAAATAACACTAGTTGAATTGCATTTCTAAGTTTTTAGACAAATTTGAAAATACAACTAGAGCACTGTCAGGCACTTATTACCCAACTACACATATTGCACTATATTATCTAACCGAAATTAGTTCGGTTTTTTAATGAATGTAGAAATCACCAAATACTTAAAAATATTGCTCAACCTATGGAAATTAAATTTAATAAATATTTTAAAGATTTTCCATACTTATTATATTTTGCAACTGTTGTGGATCCCCGCTGCAAGTTAGATGGACTTGAAATATTAATAGATTTATTTTATACAAATATGTCTTATGAAAATAATGTGAGGGATTTAGTTAATGATTTTAAAACATGTTTAGATATTATATATAAGACATATGAAGATTTGTATGGTGTGCCAACACAAACTACAAAAGAACCATCTACTAGGAAAATTTGTAATCCAATAATATCATCTGTATTTCACAGAAAAAAGGTAAGACAAACTAGTACATATTTTAATGAATTACATTATTATTTAGAGAGAGCTAACTATGAAGATAACGCATCCCCTGAAAATTATGAATCCTTTGATATTTTGGCATGGTGGAAATCACAGGAAAAAAACATATCCCGTGCTTTCCAACATAGCCCGTGATCTACTAACTCCTCTGGTGTCTACTGTAGTATCGGAGTCTGCTTTTAGCGCAGGTGGTAGAGTGCTCACGAACTTGAGAACCTCAATGGCGTCGGACACATTGGAGATGTGTGTCTGCTTGAAGGATTGGTACGATGCAGAAGATAGAGAACAAGACTTAACTAATGAAATTGTACTAGAGACTTTAGGCTTACCAGAAGAAAAAGATATTTAAATTTGTAAGGATTTTCATGTATTTTCAAATTTTTTTTAGTAATTTTTAACTCATAAATCTCTTAAAAAAAATATTAAGAACAAGTTGAGAGTGACGGTTAGGGTCCTCTCCCCTCTCTTCGGGCTTTGTATAACTTCTAAAGAGATTTATAGAGCAATTATATGAATGTAATGAAATTAAATATAATATAATATTTTTTTTATTACTATTACTTCTTGTTAAATCTCGTTAAATGAAGCTAAGTATCCTCTTTTATTTTTTTTTTGTTTTTAATTAACATGGGCCTGCACGGGCTCGGTACGAGCATAGCACGGGCCCGCCGTGCCGTGCCGGCGGGCCGAGCCCGGGCGGACATATCTTGCCGGCTGCATGGCACGTCCCCCGCCCGTGCCGGCGGCGGGCCGTGCCCGGGCCGGACCGGACACGGCCCGATAGGCAGGTCTACAGGCAGGTAGAAAGGCCAAATTTTAACTTGTCCAATTCAAATTTTTAAATTAAAAAAATTTATTTTTAATTCAACGTTTTGAACAAAGTTTTGAACATACCCATTCTCATCCTTACCGAGGATCTTATATATCTTACGAGATCTGGGTCAGCCTGCTACCTTGACTGCTTGCGCACTTGGATGCGGGTCGGGTCATGGACCTGTAGCCCACACGGACGAGGCCCATGCCTAGTCCAAGTCCAACATGCGGTTTTAGTCAGTCAAGTAAACTGGCAAAATAACGTATGAATGTTGAGCAGAAGAATACTGACCAAATTATGTACCCAGGTTTGATTTGCATTGTTCTTTCATCTTGACCGTACTCAAACGGGTATAAGAAAATGTTCAATAGTTACCAAGCACTAACAAAACTTGACAACCTCTCCCCCACCCAAAATTGTACGATCCAAGTGTGAACAAAATGAAAACTGTAGCCTATAGGGGACGAATTTAGTTGGCTTCCATCTTTCTTGACCAAGCAATTTGATGTTATTAGGTTCGTACTAGGTTCTTAGACTTTGGAACAAAATCTAGGATACAAGTGGGCAGGAGAGCCCCATCTAGCTTGCTAGCTAGGATTTCTTCGAGGAAAGAACTCTAGCCACTAACGCCATTGTTGATTAGCTGATTAAATTTTAATATCATTAGTTGTTAGCGTTGTCGTGCACCAGTGATGATCTCTTTCTTAATGTAATCACATTTAATATAATTATAAATCTTATTTGTTCACGGGATTCTTAATTTGATCTTAACAGGCATCACAGATTTTAACGTCACATGCATGTAGTTTAAGATTGGAGTCAGCAAGAATTCCAAGTGTTTAACAGCTATTTAGTTTGTTTAAAGAGCGCATAGTCTATCACATTTGTTCTTGTACACTAATCATCTTGGATGATTTTAATGTTGTGAAATATCTCTAAAATGAATCGAGCAAAGTAGTTAAATTAATTGTCACATTGAACAATTTGGTATTGTGCAACTTTCTCAGGAGAGTGATAATATTTGTCCGTTTACAAACATTCTTATTTGCTTTTAGAAATATACTTCTTCCATTTTTGAAGTATAAATCTAAAGAATCTTAACCAGATATCCACTAAATACAATCATTCTTACTGCAAGATGTACGTCCAAATTTGGAAAATTTCCTTTTATTGCCATTTAGAGGAATTATAAGGAAATAAAAGAAAATTACAATTATTTTGTTTCGGAATACAGGGGTAGGGAGAAGAGATGACACTATTTCCCTTTTGTTTTCGTGGGATCTTAGACAGTGGTGGAAGGTCATTGGTATCTTCCATTGACGATTTGGACATCGATTTTAGCACAAGCTCAGTTGTAGAAGAGGAACTCTTGAAGTGCAGTAATTTTTTTCTCTAATGCTCTGGATCTCTGGATTTTTCTCCGTCTCTGGCTTTTCAATCTCCCTACCTCTAGATTTTTTTTTCTCTCCTCATTATTTTGTTTCTTGAGAGAGGTCTTTTAATAGACTTTGAAAACATAATTGTTCTCTCAAAATTTTTCGAAATCGGAGATTCAATCGTAGGAGGTTGCAACAGATCTTTTGGACTGTTATAACAAACTTTGCATGCAGAACGGAGCACACGAAAAGCACGAAGCATACGCTGCGCCCCAGGGCATGGGCGCAGCACCCCTAGGGCGTGCGCTACTCTCGGGATGCGCTTGCTCCCTGCATGCGCGCGTGTTGGGCCCTATGTGCACGCCATGCGCCCTTGGCGCACGCACATTGTGCCCTGGGCGCACACGCGTTGCGCCCCTAGGTGTGTGCACGTTGTGCCCTGAGGAGCGCTTCTCAATTTGTGCTCCTCGGTTGCGCGCATTGGGTCTTGTCTTAACTGATTGTTCTAATTTTTTGAGTGCCTACAAAATCTGCTCCTAAGTTTTTGAGATTTCATCGTTGATTTGTAACAAATTTTGAAATACTTTAGACTCTTTTAATTTTAGCTTTGTAGTCTTCTTTGTGTACTGCGATTTTTATGGTATATTGTGAGTCATCTTCTGAAGTCGCCATCTTACGGCTATTTGATTGTTGCAAGTGTAATGTTGAACCTTTGTAGAATTTGTCAAATTTCATCTACAAATTTACTTGATCTTCATGGTATACTGTTGAATCTTTTCTAAATATCAAAGATTGCTTGCAAGGAAATCTTCCTAATGCTAGAATAGTGCAAAATTTTGGCCTTTGCACTTGTTCTTTTCAATTATTTTTGAAATATCGATAATTAGAATACTGTTACGCCACAAAGAGCATTTTGATCTGAATTATCTTTCAGATGTAATGCCTTTTGATCTAGACTTCAACTTGGAGTTTTGCTTTTGGAAAAGTTATTGTCTACAACATGAATAAAATTGCAGTCCAGAGCATTCTGGATATTATTACAGAGGCTAAGAGCATGATAGATAAAGGGATAAATTTGATGGATAGATGTAATTGTTAACATGTCTCATAGATGGTGATTCAAACTATTCAGAGGAATTGGACGTGATTGAGGGAGTCTTCAAAATAGTAGAGTTCTAATTATTCAACAACATCTAGTATGATAGATTAGGAAATATAGATGATAGGTAGAGATATTATGTTAACATGCTCTATTAAGTATTGACTGAAACTATTTAGAGGTTCTAGACATAATATATAAGAGTTTGCAAAAATAAGATTCTAACCATTCAGTGACATCTAGTTTGACGGATTCGGAAAAGACCAAAGTATCATTAAATATATCTTATGGTCCAATCTATCCAGAGATTCGAGACATGATAGTAATTAATGAACTGATTAAATATAGGCAGGATTTAACATGTTTAATCTACCCGTTTAGTGACATCTAGTGTAACTGGATTTGAGCGAGAATAGAGGTATCATTAAACATGCCTCAAAGCTTGACCTATTCAGAGGTTCTAGACATGATAGGAATGAGCTAGCCAAACAGAGGTACCGGTTAACGTGTTTGGTTTTGTGAGTTAACTATCAAAGGTAACTGTTAATTTGAGAGGGAAATGATTTTTGTTAGAGGTAATTGTTAACTTAATTATACAAAAAATTAGTTCATTAGAGGTTTGATTTTAACTTGACAAGGAGCATTTCAAAACTTGGACTCAAGTCATTTAGAAATGATTGTTAAAGTTAATTGTTAACTTGATTATTCTAATTGAGAAATTATAGGACATTAAAATATTTCTGTCAACGGTCAAAACTTAACGTGACGCAAGATTGACCTCATTAGGATTTTTAGCAAATACTCATCTATTAACGAATTTGGTTTGACTTTACCAATTATCATTTGAGTTGGGCTAGTCATGCTATTTCCTTCAGCAGATGAGTTGTCGAGGATTTTGTTTGAGTTTATATGCCAAACTTTTCTTTTTCCATTTGCCTTCGTGGCTTTGGACAGTGATATACCTTTAAAATTGAATAAGCATATTGTTATAACAGATTTATTGTGGGATTTTTAATGAACCCTACATATCAACAGATTTAGTTTGTTTTTACCAGTCATCATTTACGTTGGGCTAATCATGCTATTTCTCTCAATATAATGAGTTATCGAGAATTTTGTTGGGACTTATATACCAAACTTTTCCTCTTCTCTTTGCCTTCGCGGCCTTGGGTAATGATGTACGCTTATAATTGAATATGGATACTATTGTGATAGATTTGTTGTGAGATTATTATTAAAATCTCAACTATCAATAGATTTGGTTTGCTTTTACCAACTGCCATCTGAGTTAGACTATCCATACTATTTCTCTCAGCGTGGTGAGTTGTCGAGAATTTCATTTGGACTTATATGTCAAACTTTTTCTCTTTCCTTTACTTTCGAGGCTTTTGGATTGTTCATGCTTTTACCCCAGCACAATGAGTTGGCGAGGATTTCCTTTTGGTTCACATACCAAAATTTTTCTCTATCGATAGTCATAAAGATGTAGGATTCTTTTCATTTGACTCCCTCAATCAAGGGTGCAGAGCTTCACCTTAGCCGTGAGCCAGTTTTTCTTCATTTATTATGTTGAAAATGAGGTCAGATGACTTCATTTCTTTAAAAATAGTATTTCTTAAGGAACTTTCCATTGATTGACATTATTATCCGATCACCGTATTGATTAATTAAACAGTATGCTCTATTTGAGTAGACCGTCTTTAATACAAATAGACCTTCACATTTTGGTTAGAATTTTTCTTTAGTCTTATATGTAATGATCATTGGTCGTCTGACTGCTAAGACCAGGTCATCTTCTTTGAAAGTTTGCTCTTTTCACTTTCTTGTTGAAGGTTTGAAATATTCGTGCCTGATAAAACTCTACTTGTTGCTAAGCTTTTAAGCTCTTTTCATCTAACGCTTCTAATTCTCGTAGTTATTGGTTGTGTTTTCTTTGGTTGTCATTTTTGTTACTAATGCCACCTGAAGGGAAAGAATTTGGATTTCCAGAGGGAGGACATCCTTTCACCCATACACCAAGGAAAAGGGCGTAGCACTTGTTGGTATTCATACCGTTGTGTGATAAGCCCCTAGATAATCTCATAATTTCTCATCCAGTTACGCAGATTTATAGTGACGAATTTATGCAAAAGCTTCACAATGATTTTGTTTAATGCTTCTACTTGGCTATTGGTGGCCAGATTGTATGGGGCTAAAAACACATCCTGTATTATGAAGTTATCACAGAATTTTGTATAGGTCCTACTAGTAAATTGAGGACCATTACCGCTGATGATCCCCTACGAACACCAAAGCGATAGATCATGTGGTATTTGATAAACTTGACCATGTTTACTGTTTTCACTTCTCTTAAAGTGATAGTTTCTGTCCATTTTGATAAGTAATCAATTATAAATAGTATGAACAGATGTCCATGTGGTTGAGTGATGGGGCCTACAATATCCATTGCCCATGTCTCGAATAGCAAAGTAATCGTAGTTTGATATAGGTGCTCTAGAGCTTGATGTATGTAGTTCGCATGTACCTGGCAGCATGACAGTTCTTTGAATGTGCCATGGAGTCTGCCATCATTGTCGGCCAGTTGAAAATTATTTTTTTTCGGTCTCCTAATTTCGATCCCAGTTGGGGATCATCGCAGGCCCTGTCATGTGCTTCTTTGAGCACTTCTTGTGCTTCTTATTGTGATAAGCACAAAAGTAAAACTCCAATTGGTGTTTTCCGATACAAGGTGCCTAGCTTGGGTTTATAATAAAACTTTTCCGCCTCTTTCTTTATTTTGGCAGTTTCTTTGCAATATTTTGGCTATATCCCGTAGAGCGCGAGGTCGACGGAGATGAATCACCAATCTTTGAAATCAAAGTTCATCCTTGACGCACGGGCTTTATTTGCCTCAAATATTTCTTTGGGGCAAAGAAACTCACGACTTCCAATGGCAATTCGTTTGCTGGATTTAGGAGGGAGCGCTACTATGACTGTGAGGGAAGCCAAGGCATTAACATATATATTTTCTTGCCATGGCACATAATCAATTTAAAACTCCTCGAATGAATTGGCGAGTTTAATTGTCGCCTGATAGTAAGGTAGGAGATGTTCATACTTGATTTTATACTCTCCTCTTACTTGGTTTACCATGGATTGGGAATCTCCATAAGCTTCCAAACACTGAATTCCCAGCTGCCCCCAATTTGCAGTTCCCTTAACAATACATTTTACTCAGACACATTGTTGGGGAGAATTATGTGATTGTGCGGGGATACTAGAACTACGCCCACTCTAGCAGAGGTTCTTCAAGCCACTCCATGAAAAAATAGCAGCTAAATTGGTTCTTTGGACGTCTAACTTCTGTCATTTTGCTTAGAATATCCTCGTAAAGTTTAGAGAATTCCGAGATGGGATGTTCTGCTAGGAAATCAATGATAGTTTATCCCTTGATTGCCTTTTGTGGTATAAATCGCATATCATACTATGATAACAGAAATGACCAGTTGGCTAACTTGCAATTGAGTGACCCAGGTTTGGTTATAAGTACTCTCAGGGGATTTACCCGAGAAATTAAATGGGGTGTTTTGTCTACTAAGTAGTGTCGGATTTTCTGAACTGTGAACACTAGGGCCAAGTACTCTTTTTTCACCAAAGTATTTTAGTGTTCAAAGCCTACCATTATTCTGTGAAGGTAATAAATGGCTTGCTCATGGCCTAACTCGTTGGTTTGGGCCAACAGAGCACCAAGTGAATGGTCTATTACCCGAATATATATCAAGAGCGGCTTTCCTAATACAGTGTCTGCTAGCAGTAGAGGTTTCATGAGGTAATTTTTGACGTCCTAAAAAATCTATTGACAAGTTTTATCCTAAATAAATGACACCCCCTTCTTCATTAATCTGGAGAATGGTTGGCATTATCTTGAAAGGTTAGCAATAAATCTCCGACTATATGCTAGCCTCCCTTGTAACCCTCAAAATTCTTTGAGGTTCCTTGGTGGCTGGATTTCTTGAATTGCTTTCATCTTTTCTGGGTCTAAGTAAATACCCTTGGATGTGACAACGAATCCAAGAAATTCACCACTAGAAAAACCTAGAAAAGATATAGTCGGATTCATTTTTAGTTGGTGTTTTCTCATAATATCAAACACCATTTTCAGGTCTTGGACATGATCGTCCTTGTTGCAACTCTTGAAAGCAAGATCGTCCACATAACGCTTTACTATTTTATAGAGATGTTCGTAGAAAATTATGCATAGCACGTTGATATGTAGCATCTGCATTCTTTAAACTGAATGGCATAACTACACACCTAATGGTATTTTGAGCGACGTGTACTTCTCGTCTTTAGGGTACATCTTGATATGATTGTATCTAGAGAATCCATCCATGAAAGACATCCTCTCGAATCCGCAGGTATTGTCAATCATGACATCCGTTATTGGAAGCGAAAATTCGACTTTGGGTCATGCCGCATTCATATCTCGAAAATCAATGCAAATTCGGATCTTTCTATTTTTCATGGGAATAGGAACAATATTCACATCAGATGTTGTTGTTCCCAAATGGAAGCCAGATTGTATAAGTTTCGTTATATTATCCTCGATCGACTTCATTAACTCTGGACGAAATCTTCTTTGATGCTTCTAAACTAGTTTTGACATATGGATTAACATTAAGCTGATGCATAGCAAATTGAGAATCTAAGCCTGACATGCTTTTGTAGTTCCAGACAAAGACGTTGATATATTCTCAGATGAAAATTATAAGATCTTCCCTTTCATTAGGAGACAAGCTCTCACTTATGAATATGGGCCTTAAGGTTAGTTTCATCGTCCATGTTCACTTGAACCACCGTGTCTTCGGTAGGCAGTTTGTGCTATTCAAAGCGCATGTTCTTGTGTCAAGATATTTAATTAATGCATCTTCTTGGGGAAGAGTTAGTCATCATTTTTATCTCGAGTCGGGCTGGTGGATATTATGTTCGCAGCCAGCTCCTTAGATAGTATCCCCAGACTGATATTTGTGTCCCAATCGGAGTTTTCTATATTTTGGAAGATCATCTTATTTATATTCGAATGATTAGGTGTTACAATATATCTCAATCCTTTGTCGGTTTTGTGATGATAATCTGGTTCTTTTCCTTTGCGTATGAACGAGTGAAGAAGAGTTCGATGTCCCTTTCCAAAATTTCATCATGGCCTTCGGATGAAGTTGTATCTCATTTTCTTAGAATTATTTTGGTCCATAAAGATAGAACTGAGTGGTTTCATGATCTTCATTTTCGCTCTCATCGGATAGGGCTGCACATGGTCGAACCCTTCCAAAGAGAATGAGCTTATGATCATTCCGACAAGAAGGCATGATGTGTTTATTAATCATGGCAACAGTGGTAGGATAACTGCAACTGATATCTAGATGTCCTCATTTATGTTTATGATGCAAAACATGAATGTTCATTGGGTTGATAGCTGTGTGGTATTATAATATTTAATCATAATACCCGATTTTGTCTTTCTTGAGGACATCTTGATATCGGTTGCAGCTTCAGCTGGACGATGATAACCTTAGAGTCATTAAAGTCTTAAACTATTTCACCTTCAGTTGTTTGATGAGTTGGAGGCAATAGGAGAACGTTATACTCCCACTCTAGGAAATTGAAGCATCGACAGTTTCATTATGGATGCTGGTTGTGTTTCCATAATGGTTTTTCAGAAGGATGTGAGTGTCAATTCCAGTAATGCAGGTACGACGGTCGTGAGGCTCACATGAAGCTTTAGCTTTACAATGGGCTCAAACCTGACATTATCGTCCCATAACTTCAATTCCAAGAAAGCTTTAAAGAGGAAGCTTCTTTCACGTGTGCCTTATAGACTACACGACTTAGAAGATAAGGCTTATATTTTCTACCTTGGGTGCAAAAAGTGTGCAACCCTAAACATGAGCCTCGTGTGATGATTTGCACATACAAATACCAACTTGTGCTTCCTGCATGGACTGAGACACACGAGTGTCATGACAAAATCTCACATGCATCCTGAGACATGCGAATTTCGTGACAAGTCTCACATGGAAGATAAGATATGTGAGTGTCATTTTGAGTTTTGTATGGAGGCTGAGGAACTTAGTGTGAAACTTGAGTTACTTAAGTTGCACATCTTCATTTTCTGTATGAATGGTAAGATGGGCATCTTGCTCGATTGAATAAGAATATTTCAACTACAAAGGCAGAATATCTTAGTTGAACTTATGAGAGATCTCTTATCAATATAGATATTTATCTTGTGATAGAGCTCTGTTAGATTGGTTAATTTCCACGCTCGCAGAATCATATGAGAAAATAGGGGAGCCTTGGGAACTTCATAGATCTCATCCACGACCCCCACTTGAATATTGAATCAATTCTTGATAAAGACGAAAAAAATCAACTCTTTGATGATTTATTAAGCCCATATTAGGCTAAAGTGTCCTCAAAGACTGGGAGGAAAGTTGCATATTGATAGTGAGAAGACGAAGTCTCATCTAGGTGATGGAGGAAATCGTAGTTGAATGATATGACCACCCCCAATCAGGACTAAGTACCTCCATATATGCGAGGAATACGAGATAGCCACAGATGCCTATCCAATTTTTTTAAAATCATCCAGATATTGTTACAGTTTGCCATATTGACTGTGGTTTGGATGATGGATATAGCCTCATCAGAAACATAAAGATTGGGTGATAATTACCCCCAATACAGTGGGCTATAACATATGTATGTGCATCGAGATTGGCACAAATCACATGGCGGAAGTAAATTTGACGTTGCTTTGAAGGTATCCTCTTTTGATTCGAGTACTCTGATGCACACCCTCTTGATCAATAAACACTTATTTTAGTCCTGGATTGAATTATGCATCTAAAGAGTCACTTTTAGCTATCTGTTTGCCCCTGCTAACCATGTTGGAAGTGGTAGCGGGAAAATCAGTCATGGAGTACAACTTTCTTGAAGTTCGTCTTCTTTTAGAATTAGCAATTTGATCAAAGACAGACGACTTCATCATACAGTTACGACTTATTAATATGGCCGATATTAGCTGTTCACACTAACATCTAGGAGCAGGTTGCATCGCACTCTTTTTTTGAGTCAGATAATCTCTTAAATCTCAGAAGCATCCTCATTCACACGTAAAGCTTGACAATTATGTCCCAAATTTTGTCTGATACTGAGAGGATTACTGTCGTAATATTCATTGGTTTGAATTATTTCAGAGTTAACTGAAAATTTAACAGTTTGATTTGAACAATTAACAAATCTCTTATTAAATTCTATGCATGCTGGCCTGCGCACTAGTGCGTGCCTCGTGTGCCTTTGGAGTGTGCTTTAAAGGTTGTTGTTGAGGAGCTCATGGAGCACGTGCCTCTACTGCTGTGCTCGAAAGAGTGGGCGAGGACATGTCTCAATATTTGTGCCAAGAAGATTGCATGAATTGCGTGGTGAGCATGGAGTGGAAATGCACACTTAGCGCATACATTTGAAGAGGCGCTCAGAGTCGTGGGCTCTACGCACGCCCTTGAAGAGGCATACGGAGGCTCGATAGAGGCACACATAGGCGTGCATTGGGGCACGTGCTCTATGCACGTGGTTGTATAGGCGCGCGGAGCAACGCGTAGCTTGTTTGCGCAAGTGCACGGAGCAGGGTGCTTAGCGCACACGGTTGGCTCCCCATGTGCACGGAGCAAGGAGCTTCACACGCACGGTTGTTTCCGCATGCCCATGGAGCAAGGCTCTCCGCGTGTGCAGGTGGTTCTGTGCATGCGCAGAGATAGTTCTGAGCGTATAGTGGCAGTTCCCCACGCACGCGGCTAGTTCCGTGTGCACGTGGTTTGTTCCACGCATGCGACTAATTCCATGGAGCAGCGCGTTCCGTATGCAAATGAGATTGCACATGAAGAAGTGTGCTCTGCATGCGCTGCTGACTTCGGCTGCTGCTGAGACTTGTGCACTAAGATTTGCATTCAGAGTTGTTCGAGTGCGGGCGCTTTAGACTTGTGGACTAAGATTTGTAATGTTCAGGCGCACACGTTGGGGCTTGCATCATTTTTGGCAATCTTGATTTCTTTTCTTTGACCGCATCAAGGCTGAACTTCGTTTGATGATGTTCTTTTTAGCAAATCTGCAAGTATCGTTGTTGATAGGCAATGACATCATATCTTTGTTTGGCGGTGATAACGCCTCCATGTTAAGTGATAGACGATGATGTCTTGTCTTTGTTTATGAGCGATAATGCCTCATATTTTTCAATAGACGATAATGCCTTGTCAGTGTCATCAGGTGATAACACCTCATACTTCTCGGTTGTCACCCGGTGATAATACCTGGTGGGTTTCGAGCTAGAAAAATCGGAGGAAAGTTATTCTTCATACCTCTCTAGTCAAATTCGACAACGAGAGTCTCAACCACTGATTCAATTAGTTTCCCGTCGGACTGAACTACCATGTTCTCTGTTGTGAACAGAGAGCTTCTCATTGTGGCCGTCAACTCCTATATGCTTGAATTTGGAAATTTTCCTTTCATTGCCATGTAGAAGAATTATAGCAAAATAAAAGCAAATTACAATATTTTTGTGTTGAATTATAGGGATAGAGCAAAGAGATGACTCTGTTTTTATTTTATTTTTGTGGGATCTTTGGCAGCGGTGGAAGGTCATGGTGTCATCCATTGACGATCCGAACGTCGACTGATTTCGCTGGTATCAAGCTTAGCTGGAGGAGAAGAACTCTTGAAACACAGTAATTTTTACTTCTCTGGTTCTTTGGATCTTTGTATTTTTCTCCATCTCTAGCTTTTTCACTCTCCCTGCCTTTGCTCCCTGTCTCTTGAAAGAGATTTTTTTTATAGACTCTGGGAATATAAATATTTCCCTAAATCTCTCCGTAATCGAAAATTGAACCGTGGGAGGTTGCAATAGATCTTTCGGATTGTTATAACAAATTCCGTACATGCAGCAGAGTGCATGAAAAGCACCAAAGAGCGTGCTGTGTCCTGGGAATGTGCGCTGTGCAGCGGGCCCTGAGCATGCACTGTGCGCCCTGGATGTGCACGCGTTGTGAGGCATCGGTTGTGCATACCTGTGCATACCTGGGTGCAGATGTCTGCAGATGTCTGGTACTCTTATTTTAACTGTTTGTTTTATATTTTCGAGTGCGTACACAGGTGGCTAATTACGTTAACAAGTTTTGAACCCTCGCTCTCAATAAGTTTATCGGAATAAAAAGAAATATAATAATCAGATCGAGAATTGGAGGTGCACGGGTTGAATAGAAGCATTAAGTAGAATGCACGGTGTCCAAAAAATTAGATAAATCATTCTTGGGAGGAAACTTATCTCTTATCTCATCCCTCAATCAGCTGAAGCATCAAACTGTTGGAGGGCAAGAATAGTTTCTAATTCTTTGTTGCTGTAAGCCAACGCGGCACACAATATGTTTAGAACGGAATTATATATTAAACAATGCTAATCTCTGTCATCACCCTAAGCCGATAACATTCTAAAACACTAAGCTACCCTATTTAACTCGCTAATCTCTCTGTCAGACAACTTACTTTCTTAAAATATTAGCAACGATGACGATCGAATCCAATCTCTTCTACCATTTTCTTCTTTCTATCTTCGTAACATTTTGAGATTGCTTGGCTCATCCAAGCACATGGTTTAATCACAGTGGTATGTGACATTAGGCCACAAGGAGATTACGGTTATTAAAAACACTGATTAGAGTTTCAAAAATCGCACTTAGATGGCTAGTTATACAAATTAGCTGATGGGTTTCACCTAATTTCGTCGTTAAGGATGTCCGTTTAGTACTAAGCTGAGTCTTAACGTTTGTCTTATTTTGGATATCGACTTAATAGATCATTCTTAATCCACGAGCATGCATTCATACTCTATTCTTATATAACAAAATCTTCCCTCTTCTTTGTATTATTTTGCAATTTGATTTATTCAAATCTAAGTATTTGTTTATCGAATTAGCTTCTGACAAATAAAATATGTGTATATATATGTGCACCGGCATCTGTATATAAAAATTTGGAGGCTTGATATGTAAGTATGAACCGTAAATAGGTTTCTGTGAATTTTTATTCCATGCCTATCCGATAGAAAGGTATCTGAGAAAAAATTGTATATTTTATTATTATAAATCAGTTTACGACCAAAGTAGGTCGGTGCCAAGCATAGAAAATATATCAACTTGGTTTAAATGGTAATCATTTCTTGATCCATCAAGACCTATGGATATTACTATCTTATTAATTACACCTAGAAAAAATATTTAATCAACATAGGTTGGAATTATTTTGTGTGGGGCAAGATGTTGTCACTCTTAATCTTACTCTTAATCTTTAGTAACGCAATTATTAATTACACTATCAATTCCATTATACTCACTCACACACACATATGTGTATGTCTAAAGGCCCGCCACCTCACGTAAGTTATCTAAACTGTGGTCTATTTCTACTATCTCTAATAATTTTTTTTAACAAAAATTCTTTTATATTATGATCTCGACCCCTTTAGGGTTCACTCATACCCAATTTCCTGGGTTTTAGTTTTAATTAGGTTTTCTATCAAGTAGATATAAATTTAATAGTTTTCAGTGAATACAACATTTAGTATCCACTTGATAAAAGGGCAAATAAACTTCATAACCTATTAAATTTGATTCTAAAAAAACTAAGGAGGTAGAGATTATGATCCAACAAAAAATTTGAATAAAATAATTGAATCATTACTTATTTTGCCGCTAACTCACATAACTTACCTGGCGACTTATATACTTATATACAATAATTCTACAAACATACATACTTATACATACATACATTCATGCATACATACATACATATACATATATATTGTATATGGATGATTCGAACTATTAGTTGTGATCTTCATTCTAAAAAATGATGGTATATAAAAAATCATGCATCTTCAATATATATCGATAGCATATTAGAAACGTACATGTTCTCCGCAAAAATCTTACTTCCTTCCATTGATTACAATGAATTACAACAAAATAAGAACAATAGAAAAATAAACGAGAGGATTTATATATTTTCACTCTCTTTTACAATGAAAGTGGGTTCTAATGTGGCGATGGGTTCTAACTAGTAGAATATGTTGACGATTTGTCGTGAAGATCTCTCTTTGAAGAAGATGATGGTCAGTCCTAGCTCTCTCTGTATTGATCTCAATGAATTCAAGGCTCTCGCGCGTAACTTGAATCTAAAAGATCACAAAGGTTTTAAGGCTCTCTTGTGTACTTGAATTGCCAAAATCCCCAAAAGTCTCCTCAAAGAGGGTATTTATAAAGCTTAATTGGATATGAGAGTTTCCATAGGGATAAGAATAGAAGGTATTTATATCCATCAAGAATTCTAATCAAATATTTGATTTTAACTTAAATCTCTTAATTTTGGATACTGATTGGACTCAATTCAAATATTGGATAAGTCCAAATCTCAATCATAATTAATTTAGGATTCTGAGAATCTACTCATGCGGACTTAAATAATCTTGACGCGAAGCTAAGGTTTTAGCTTTGCATTTTACTTATCCACGCGAAGTTAGGCCTCTGCCGCACGAAACTAATTAATAGCTTCGCATTCTATGAGTCATTTGCCTTCTTTTCTTTATTTAAATTTTTTTACCTCCAACAAGGCCCCCTCCAAAGTTTTTAAAATTGCTTGTGATTGGTAAATTTTGAAATACTTTGGATTTCCAATTTGATGACTTAATGACGGCAGTACAAGGCTCTCTTGCGTAACTTGAATTGCATATGCCAGGATGATTGGGTCAGGATCATCGATCATTGGCAGAGGCGCCCAATTGCACATGCCTGGAGTTTTGGCGAAAGCACTTCAAAGTTCTCTTGCATAACTTGAATTACTGATGCCAGAATGATTGGGTCAGGATCATCAATTTTCGATAGATGCGCATAATTGCACGTGCCTGAGACTTTGGTGAAGACACTTCAATGCACTTACACATAACTTGAACTTACTGTCAGAGATAAGAACTTAATATGCAGGTCTATGAGATTTTTAGCAAACCCCCAGGTATAAACGGATTTGTAATGCTTTTATTAATCGCCATTTGCGTTGGGTTATCCATACTATTTCTCTCAGTATGGTGAGTTGTCAAGAATTTTGCTTAGACTTAGATGCCAAACATTTCCTTTTCCCTTCGCCTTGGGCTCTTGGGCAATTATTCTCAAACCTTTAACTCCAGTATGATAGGATTGACGAGGAACTTGATCTTTTCTTCCTGCCGCTTTAACAGTAATAGGTAGTTGATACTTTATCTCCTAGCATGATAAGTTATCGAGTATTTTATTTCCTATCCCCTTTGCCTTAGTGGCTATGAGTTTATTGTTACTAGTTTGTCATGAAATTTTTAGCAAATCCCAGCTATAAATGGATTTGGAGTGTCTTTACCAATCACCATTTGCATTGGACTAGCCATACTATTTCCCTCAGCATGGTGAGTTGTCGAGAATTTTCATTTCCTCTCCCCTTAGCTTTTTGGCTTTGGATAGCTGATCTCATACTTTTACCCCCAAGTATGATAGGGTTGGCGAGAAACTTGATCTCCTCTTCCCTCCATTTTAATAGTATTGAGCAGCAAAAATTCATACTTTTTTGTTTTTATTGTTTTTTTGTCCTTTTTTAAAGTTTTTTATTTATAGCACTCTATTAGCCATTCTAACAACTAACAAGAGCAACAAAAATAATATGATACTTATCACCGTCAATATCTTCGGCACCCCCAGCCGAATATAGCTGTTAGCCAATGAAGATGACTCTATCACAACTGTGGTTCGGAGCGTACCCAAAGGACCAGCTTGCAAGTACGGGCTGTCCGTGCTTGGAGTCGATCGAATATTTTCCTTGGTTTTTATTGAATTAATTAGCTGAGCAAATCGATTGTTCATTTTTCAGCAAATTTAAGTGTATCCCGATGATTTCTCCTTTTTTGGTAGAAACCGGTAAGAGTCCTTTCTATTTCATTTTATGGGGATCATGGTTAATAACATCGGTTTTCCTACTGGTATAGGGTTCGCTCTGGCAGAGAAATCATTGGTTCCTACGACCAGAGTTACCATATTCACGAAAACATTCTTTTGTTCCTCTTAGAGCTGGAGGATATTGGCTTCTATCAATGTCTGAATTCGATTCTTGAGAGATAGCAATTCTTGGTTGGATGTCCAATATTCTGGTGGAACATGCAATAATTAGGGTCGTTGGTCTTTCCTGCTTCCTCTGTCTTTCGGTTCTCTGAAAACTTCAACATCTCTTTTTTATTAAGAACATGAAACATTGTACCCATCTGCTCCGTCTTGAATGAGTAAGTCCTATCAGATCGAGGCCTGTTCAGACCAGCACCTCTCAAATTTTGGGATCTCAGATTTGGATTTGCATCTAACGCCATCACAGCCTTTCTTTTCTTTTTCAGATTCTGTGGATATGGCATATTATTTACAGAGTTCCTTGTAGTACGAGTTTCTTCAATCTGGCGAACTATATCTTCTACCTGCTCTCCATGTTTTTACAGGTCATTCCAGGTATTAGACTCTACAACTCCCATTCTTATCAGCACGCCGGTCTTGAAGTTATGTTTACAAGTTTCTACCAGGGTTTCTTGAGTCATACCGTGTCGACATTGCACAGATTTTTTTCGGAAGTGTTCTATAAAACTCTTGACCGATTCTTCTACTCCTTATTTTGTTGCAAGAGGAGAATGAACCTATATCTCAATATCATCATCAAAGAAACGTGTCAAAACTGCTTTTCCATATCATACCAGGTATTAATGGTCTGTGGGGCAACTGCATGAACCATGTAAAAATAGGCCCTCGCAGGGTACTCATGAATATTTTGGTCATTATGGAATCGTTTCCTATTAGATGACCCGCCTGTGATAAAAAATAATATATGTACTGATTTGGGAATCCCTTTCCATCACATGATTCTAATTTGAGGGGTTTGTATTTTTCAGGATAGGGAGCAAAGTCCCATTCGATTGTGTATGGCCTTAAAACCCCCGATTCCTTCAGCTCATTTTGTGCATCAACGCGTCAAGTTGCCTCTACAGCTTCTCCATCTTCTCTTTGTGTGGATCTTCGAAGAAAAATTTATCATCTTCTTCATGTACTGAATAAGATTTTTCTTCTTTATTTTCTTTTTCTTCATTTGTCTTGGGTGGTAACTCCTCATTTATTTTGGGTGGTGGTTCTGAGGAAGGGGTGTTAGCCCTACCTTCATCTATCTTCTGAGTATTCTCGACTACCTTCAGAAGCATTATCTTGAGGTCATCAATGGCCTTTTGTTGGTTTTGAATCATTTGCTCTTGGGCTTCCAGTCTCTGGTCGACGTCATCGGACCTGTCCACCACGTGCGATGCTAATTTTTGTGGTTGGGAAGATGCATAAGACTGTGAGGAGTCTATGGCCGAATTATCGCTATTATCATCGTAAAAACTTTTTGCAAGTTTCTTGTAATTTTGAGGAGCGATAATGCCTTATTTGAGCCAGGTGAAATAGTGAGGTTCTTCATCGCTCGCATCTGACTCATAATCTTTCTCCACAACCTTCTTGCCTTTACCGACTATATTTGAGGTCACCACCTTCAATTATTTTTCTTTGATTCTATATCTCAGATTATTCTTTCTCCTTTTTTGAGTATTTTGATCTGACTTAGTTATTCTGTCAAATACAGATACTCTTTTCTTGCCACAATAGCAGTTTTTTAACACAGCTGTTATTAATTGCTCACAATGGGATGTCGAGTGTGACTGAGTTTGAGTCGTTTTTCTTTTATTCGTCAAGTATTCTCTAAGATCCAGAAGTTTAAGAGATGAAGAATCTTCAATCATGCTTTGGGCGTAGGGCCCACTTGGTTGTCGAAGAAGTCCGGGTGCCTACTGCAACTCTTCAGTACTTATGGTGTTGAACTGCTAGTCTGCCAGATGTTCAGCATTTTACTTATCAGCCTTAATTATGTACACTGGCTATTTTACGCGGAGCTGGGAGTTAGCATCACGTTTTAGAGCACTCACGTGAGGCTGGGCTGTAGCTTCGTGTTTTACGCTAGCCCTGCATTTTATGCTGGCTTGACAATTCTGAAGAACTTTACCTTCTGTTGGTTGTTTAGCCTCGCATGGGGAGTATCCTCGCATGCTGGCATAACCTCGCGATTTACGCAAGAATTCTTGACTTCGCGTTTAACACTAAGCTCAAGTTTTTGTCCAAGTTTAATAGCCTCGCGTTTAGAGCCTTCATCGCATGCTGGCTTATTAACTTCGCATTTTACATGAATTTTGACACTTTTGCCAGTTTCATATTCAAGTTCATTAGTCTCGTGTGGAGAGATTTCTTCACATGCTGGCTTGCCTCTGAGATTAATCTCATGTTCTATGTGAGTGTTCTAAATTTTCCTAGTTTCATGTCCAGGATCTATAACTTCGCGTGGAGAGACTTCTTCACACGCTAGCTTAAAGTTAGCTTCGCGTTTTATGCGATTTTCACTAGTCTTGCAATTAACGCAAACCAGTTTGCGGGGTATAATCTCGCGTTCTGCCTCTGTTTCAGCCTCGCATTTTACGCGGGCTTTGAGGGCTTTTCGTCTTGCTCGACGATTTCGATTACGGAGTTGTGTCTTGGTGAAACCAGACCTTTGTTCCTCTTCGACAATAAGAACAGTATCCTCCGCGAGGGATTTCCACTCAAATGATGGCTCTATAGCCGCGGACTCAAAGGATCCCCGATTAACGGAGAACTCCATATTACCCGATTTATGGGTTTTAGAGATCACGCGACAATAGTGCCGCGTTTTAGTCAGATTGCCCGATCCAGAGGAGAGGTAATCTTTATACATTTGTTGGTCGATCTCAACGATAAGCATATCCATGACCGATCCAATTTTCTTCACGTCAGATTGCGCCACGATCTTTTAGTTAGTGAAGGAGATGTCTCCCACTGTAGTCGCCAATTTGTTCTCTGCAAAAATCTTACTTCCTTCCATTGATTACAATGAATTACAATAAAATAAGAACAATAGAAATACAAACAAAAGGATTTATATATTATCACACTCTTTTACAATGAAAGTGGTTCTAATGTGGTGATGGACTCTAACTAGTAGAACGTGCTAACGATCCGACGTGAAGATATCTCTTTGAAGAAGATGATGGTCGACCATACCACTCTCTGCGCTGATCTCAATGAATTCAAGACTATTGCGCGTAACTTGAACTCTAAAAGATCACAAAGGTTTCAAGGCTCTCTCGCATACTTGAATTGCCAAAATCCCCTAAAAGATCACAAAGGTTTCAAAGGCTCTCTCTCGAGCTATTTTCCATCTTTTCTTTATTTGGAAATTTTTACCTTCAACAGTACAAAATGATTAGTTTTTCAATAATAGAACAAATGAGACCTCTTGATGCATGGATGCTAAAGAAGTATCTAAATTACATGATTTTTTTATACAACATCTATTTTGAGCATGGATATCATAACTATCCGTTCAGACCATCCACATATAAGAGATTTAGAGGTGCCTATATAGTCACTCCCTATGGAGATACTCTGGGTACACTTACATGTGTGCGTTTATGTGTGTGTATGTATGTATGTGTGTGTGTACAAACATACACACACGCACATACGTGGTTCAGAGAAAGTCCTACATCCAATAGTCGAATCAAACTTCATTATTGATAATGTTTGTAAATTATAAATCTTGGTATTTCTCAAATTTCTCATAATTATAAAGAAATCACTCTCAAATTGAAACGACAGTTAGAACTTCTCAATGGTTATAAAAAAAGTTCTCAGTAGTCCCAATGGCTCAGGAAAGCCTTATTTAACAATCTTAAATCGTGTAGAGATGTTTGACACAAATCCTGAGTCAAGTAGGATTAGTTTAGAATATTCCTCGAGTCTAAGAAAATGGCTCAAACACGTGTATTTGCATGTCTGCCTTTGATGGAGCCTCACCCACCATCGATGGAGATTTACTTGTGCTGTATGATTGCTGTAGGTAGTAGCAACTACAGTCGATTGCTATTGGCTAGCCATCGACGACCGACCCTGAGATTGAGCCATATATCCCACAATAACATCATTTATGCCCCCAAAGTGATGGTGTTACTGTATTTGTTGTTGTCAGTCCTAAAAACAAAAGATTGGGTAATCTGGATCCTCTCCCTATCTCAGAATGTTGAGTATCATTTTTATAATCTCGCCAGCCATTAGATTTGTGGGTGGTTAATTTTTTTTTTTTATATATAAAGTACATATTCATGCAAATCATAGCGGTATGCTTTATTCTTGTTTAGAATATATCTTAACCACCAAGTACTTTAGAGAACGACCAAAACTGCACAAAGGACCTCCACATTTTACTCAGTGAACAGGATCTAAATTCAAGGCTATAGAGCAATGAAGAAATGTGCCTATTGGTCGATTGGGTTCCTCCACATCCATCTGATTTCGGGGAAAAAAAGAATCCAGGACTATAGAATCGGAAGGAAAACCAAAAAGGAAATATATAGCAGAGTTGTTTCTAGTTTCATTCATTACAGCTAGATCTCAAATCCGATATGAACCTGATTTAGATCTAGATTCAAATTTAGATCGAGGCCAACTAGGTTGGAAAGTCTCAGAGCCGAATCTGATTTTGTTTCCTGAAAACAGTCAGAATGTCGGGTTTTTTTTATACCATTTACTGCCCCTGCTGCTTTCCCTGATGAAAAGCACACCAACTTTCCTAACTAACCAGGTGGTTCACATGCGCTTAGTATGTGGAAAGCACAAATGCCATGCATGTAATGAGAGGGAAGCTAAAGTTGGAGAGTCCTCTTCCAACTCAACTGTTGGCTAACTTATCTACATACTAACTATTCTCCACTATTATTCTAACATAAAATATATTCATACTGACGTACGTCAAGCTCACGAAGGGACCAACCCAGCTGCTCATCTCATGCTTGCTCATTGCTCCATGACTCACGAGTCCGTTGAATTTGTATGTGACCGAGTCATCTCTTTTAGCCCACCAAACACAATCCCGATCCAAAGTCGGTAAACTTTGCTATCATTATTATTATAGCACAGTATATTTCAACGTATTCACCAAGCAAATTAACTGAACATGACAAAAATGACCAAAAATCAAAACCAACCCACTCTCTTTCTACTCCCCGAGGCCACAAGTTCTCTCTTTCAACTTATGAACACACGCGGCTTGGTAGTAGCTTTTGCTTTTTTGGGGTAAAAGTGCTCAAAATTTGGTAGTGGCATCTTGCATGCTTGCAAGTTGAAATATTTTTATTGAAAATTGTCCCCTCCCTTTTCCACTTTCTGTTTCATTAAGAAATCAAAGGAATCTCCTCCTCCGCCTGAAAAATTACCTTTTTTTAATCTACTTTTGACGTATTTAGTATGTACTTCCCTTGGTTTTTCTATTCTCATATCTTTACTCTTGTTATTTACATGGAAAGACACTTGAGGCTTAACGTTATGCAAATAAGATTGGGGACACATTTGAGTTAAAAGCATATTAATTTTCATATACAAATTTAATTATATTTTCCGACATGATATGAGTCTATTTTTATTAGAGAAGACTAATTAAAGTTCATATTTATCTATCAGAAAAATAATATTCTTAAATGACATGATCCAAAAAGTTTCATTGGACATGCATATATTGGAAGACGATAATGTATAAAAGATTAATTAGGTAGATATTCTGCGACATACTAATGTATAATAAATAACGGAACAAATTTTCTGAGAACAGAAGCATTGACATATTCTTTTTGTCTCAAGTTTTAGCCGTATCAATTAGTCATCTTCCACTTGAACACTTGAAGCAATCGAACAACTAGATCATTGTTAGGGCAGCTGAAACGAACTCAAAAACCTAAAATTTTCCAAGTTGAGTTCCACTTGAACACTTGAAGCAATCGAACAACTAGATCATTGTTAGGGCAGCTGAAACGAACTCAAAAACCTAAAATTTTCCAAGTTGAGTTTGCAAGGGCACATATGCAAATTACCAACTTTATTAGGACCGAACACACACATATACATATATATATATACATATATATATATATATATATATATATATATATATATATATGAGAAAACGGGAAATACACAAGGAAGTTTCCTTCACCGCCGCTTAGATGGTCCAATAAAATTATTACACGTGGTATCATTTAAGAGAATTCATTTATTTATTATTTTGAATGACGCCCCATGTTATAATTTTATTGGGCCACCTAAGCGGCGGTGAAGGAACTCCCTTCACCGCCGGTATATTTCCCGTTTCCTCATATATATATATATATATATATATATAACTGAATTATACAGAATCATGCATGTGCAAACAAATCTCCCTTGCTTTATCAATCCCTACATCCAAGTTCAGCCATTGCATCATAAAGGAGGAATCACACGTAAGTTCCATCACCACATCCTCACGGAGTATAAACTAACCAATCAAAATATTCCCACCCCCCAACGTCCAAATTCTCCCCCTTATAAGAGACAACCTCTCCTCCTCAACTTCATCATCATTGTACTCTCTCTCTCTCTCTCTCTCTCTCTCTCTCTCTGTCTCTGTGTGTGTGTGTGGGAGGGGATGGGTAGGATTCACCCTGCAGAGAGCAAGTGTAGTGGCGGGGAGGGCAGCCGATCGTCGGTCTGGACAGTGTGGAAGAAGTCCAGCATGGCGTTCCAAGGGACCGACGGCTTCTCTGTGTACAATAGCGAAGGGAGGCTCGCGTTTCGTGTCGATAACTACTCGAGGAAGCACAAGGAGCTTGTTCTCATGGATGGAGATGGGAAGCCTCTCATTGCTCTTCGGCCTCAGGTATGATTCATGAGAGTTGATGATGCTTGCTGTGAGCATGACAAATAAATCGCAAATATTGTCATCATACAGTAGAAAAGTTTGGCCTAAAGAAGAGAACTAGCAACAAGGATTAATGAGGTCCTACACTAGAATTAAACATTTGCATTTGATCATTGGCACAAGGGTTGTATTAAGTATATAAATAGTATTTGTAACGAAAGTACGATTTTTTGTTATAGTTGTAAGAAAATATGCATAGACTACATTACAAGATAAAATTCAAAACACTTTTAACTGAATGCCTGAAACTTACTTCATCTTACCAGAACTTCAGCATCTATGATCGATGGAATGGATTCAGAGGCACTGAAGAAATCTCAAAAACGAGATCCAAATACCAAATCTTTTCCATGAGGCAACGGTCCATCCTGCAGAACAACGATGAGGTTGAGGTGTTCATGGCCAACAGCAGCAACAGCACGACACCAGATTTCCAGATCGAAGGCTGCTTCTGGAGGCGGAGCTGCACGATCCGAAGCAAGTCAGGGGAAGTGGCAGCACAGATAACACGAAAGAAAGCGTGCAAGTCGGTTGTGCTGAGTGAGGATGTGTTCAGCCTAGAGATCGGAGCAGGCATCGACTGCATGCTGATGATGGCGTTTGTGGTCGTCATGGATCGGATATGCCGAAAACCTCACCCTGCTAATACCTTGATGTGTTCTTGACCATTAGACTGCTAAATGTAGTATTATGAACAGATTTTAAATTGGAGATCCAGTTGTAATTCCATGGTGAATACTAGCCACGGTGGTGTGAGCGAAATTTTTGGAAATAAAAGTGAAATGCATTTATAAAATCAAACGCGGGCCTCTGATGTCGCGTTAAGATTTTATAATGTCAAAAGATAAAATCTCTCTCAAATATAAGAAAACGTAGAACTATAAAGGTCGCATTTTGATCTCATAATGTCATAAAATATGAAATTTCTCCAACTATAGAAAAACACAACCTGGAAATAGCACTGTAATCAAAATGCGGATCATCATCACATACACCCGCATTTTTAAGCCAAAAGCTGAGTTGAGTATGGACCCCATATGGCTACATCTTAATTTCTAAAGCCCTAGAAAATTAAGGATATTGTTATTCGACCTTAAAATGCAAAGTTAGACCCATGTTTATAACACAGTGTCGTGTTTTGATCACAGAATCTTGTAAAGTTAAACATAACCCCATTTCAATACAAATGCGGGTCTAACTGAGAAGCTAATATGTGAATCATCAATTAAAGAGAGATCGATATTTTGAACTATTTTCCGAGCTCATGATTAGAGTTAAATATAATTAAAACATGAACCCCAGAGCATCACATTTTCACTTCAAAATATCAAAGGATAAAAATTATTCTTATTTGTACCCAAATATGGGTCTAATCAAACAAAATATGTTACTAAAAACTAAAATGCAAAGAGATCTGTATTCTAAACCCATATTTAGAGCTAAGAAATAATCAAAATGCAAACCCCAGGGGTTCGTGTTTTTATTCCCAAATCTCAAGAGGTGAGAATTAACTTTATTGGCACCCAAATGAGGGTTTACAAGGAACTAAAATGCGGATCTAATGACTGAGATCCGCATTTCAGTTATAAATCAAGAGGATTCAAGATTTCAATTATAAATACTAGATATTTAATACAAATCCAGCGGATTAAAAACATAAAATTAATTCTCAAATCAAAGAGCCATTAATTGGACAATTGGACAATACACTAATTTAAAGGTCTCCAGATCTCCATAAATAGCCAAAAGCAGGAATAAGAAAGGAAATGGATTATCTCTACTTGAGCACTTATACTAAAATTCTAGAGTCTTTAGCATCCAAACGCTTTGTAAAAGCCGCCAACTGCAGATTTTGTATTCGGACTATCAATGGAGAGCAGGTTCCTATGACTATAGTGGAATCTAACCATAAACAAAGAGAAAATTAGATTAATTCATCATTGTCTGTATACAGGCAACCGTTCTTATTTTAATCTTTATTTGAGTTTTCAACAAAATCAATTTTATAGCGAACAGAAAATTGGTGACTCCGCTTAGGAGTCCTATCATCTCCGATGATATAGTTGTAGCCAAATTCGATAAAGTCCCAGTTGGCACCGTGGTTGAGTCACTCATTATCGAGTTCGTCCAAGAGAAATACGAGAAATTCCTCTCCTCTGGCTCTATGAGCCCAAGACCCTTGCGGAAATGCCACAAGGTCTCAACCAACTTAGTCTCTAATGAGGCTCTAAAAATTACAGTCCTGCCGAATGACTCTCTAAATCAGTCTGGTATTGAAAGAGAAATTGCTCCTTCTTAACACAAGGCTCCGAATCTGCTCCACTCAAGACCCACGTTGATCCCAAGGGGATGAATCAAAATTCCAACAATAACAAAGGAAAATAACCATTCTCCAATCTGCAAGGAGATTATACTAACGAGAAGGTTCCTCTCACCCACACCACAAAACAAAATCTAGAAAAGCAAGGCTCGCGCTTTTCACAGAGCAATGAAAGAAAGAACTATTGTTGAACCACAACCATGTGAAGCTCCAATTCGTATTTGGAGACCAAAAAGTGAAGTTGTGATCCCTAACAAGAATCTAGACCAAGATGCGGATGGGCATTTCTTACAAGAAACACCATTCACCCACCAAGCATATATTTGACTATAAACATGGAGGTTACATTAGCATTTCGCAAGCTTAACACAGACCTCAAGGTTGCATTTTTGAAATCAAGCATGGATCTCAGACTCGCATTTCAGAAATAACATGTAGATCTTAGACCCCACGTTCCAGAAGTTAAACGCCAGCCACACACCCGCGTTTTAGAACTTAGACGTGTATCTCAAATCCGCATCTCAAGAGCAAAATGCGGACATTAGGGTCACGTTTCTGAAGAAAATCTAACCTCTAAGGCTCGTGGACTTTCAGTTCCAGTCATATCAACTTCATCGGAAGCTCATTCTCCAGCCACAATGGATAAAGTTAAATTTACTTTTTGAATTTTTAAGGGGATAGATCCTCCTATCTCAAAGATATTATTTGAAAGGGATGTTGTCTCTACCAATAATCCCATGAGTTCCAATACAAGGAACCTTAGGGAATTTCTGGATAAGAAAAGAGAAATTCCAAGTGTCTCACTGTCTTTTCAAATAGTTGATCAATACAGTGTTGTCTCATTGTCGCTGTAATGCAGTATTAGCAAGGCCGTATGTCTTCAATAAACTCGTGTCATCTCCAGCTCAACTTTCAAAAGGAAGACAACACAACATCAAATAAAAATTCTTCAAACAGAAGTACCCCGATATATCATCCGATATGATAATTTTGGAAAAGAAGAAGATGATGATGAGGAGCGTTCCATGATCAAACTCATCAGACTCTGAATACTCTTCTACTCTGAAGAGTGTGTGTAGTGATATTCAGGCATCTTTCGAAATGCCTGACTTCAGAAGGGGGTGACAGTATCTTTGGATTATCGAAAGATGGTCAGAATCTCCTCCAATAAAGAAAAATAAATAAACTCTTTGCAGAATCTCAAACTTCTAACTTATTTCTTGAAGATTCTACCTCTGCGTATATGCCGTAGGAAAATCTTAAAGAATTTATGAAGAGAATGGATGAGCAGGAGATCATCAAGAAATAACAGGAGTCCATAAGCGAGATCAGGGGAATGCTCCAATTCCTGATCAAAGAGAAAACAAAGAACAAGGGAGAGTCTTCTTCCAAAAGTTTCCACATCCCGAGGAAGGATAAAAGGAAGAGAGGTGAGAATGAATCTCATATCTCCCATACGAGTACCAGTGGTGAGGAACATGTAGAAGAGGATAATCATTCTAAACACTCGCGCCATCAATCCAAGAATTCAGAAGAAGAAGGCAATTCACATGCTATCTTGATGGAGAGTTTCCAGAATCAGCTCAACACTCTTGTTGAGCGACCTACAAGAGTTAGGAATCGTAAGGCCATATCCAATGGAGTAGAAGAACATATAATTCTCCAAAACTATAAGTCTCTGAAGCTCAAATCTTTTGATGGTAAAGGGTCGCCAAACTAGCACCTTTACTATTTCAAGTACTTACAGGGCATTTGGCTAGAAATGACCCGATCATCATACGAGTCTTTATTAGTACTCTCACAGGTCTAGCATTTAATGGTTCCGAAAACTGGAGCCAGAAACCGTCAACTCATGGAATGATATAGTGAAAGCCTTCTTGACAAGATTTTACGAAGATGATATAGAAATATCAATGCCAGCACTCCTTGCTACCAAGAAAAAGAAGGAGGAGTCAGTTCAAGACTTCATAAAAAGATTTAGAAATGATTCTTTAAAATGTCCGCATGAAATACTACAAAAGACTTTAGTGGAAACCTACAGGCGTAATCTCTATACCAAAGTTCTTTCCAGAATGGGGGCTGTGAAGTTTATTACTTGGAAAGGACTATCAACGCAAGCCAAAAAAGCCGAGGAAATTGGTCAATGGCCTCAAGCTGAAAGACGACCTAAAGAGAAAGAGACGATGGCAATAGATGCTCCGGGCCTTGCTAAACCTCCTCCCACGAGGACTCCTCCATCAAGAGCTCCTCAAAAACAATATTCCTTCAAGGATGAACACACAATCACTATTTTCAATCTGCTCATGAAGAGGAATATGCTGAAATTGTTGGAGTCTAAGTGCTCTGAAGAAGTAGGAAAGGTTGATGATCCCAATTACCACGTATATCATAGGATCATTAACCATCCTACCAAGAATTGTTATATCCTAAAGGAGAAAATTCAACCTCTGGTGGATGCCAATATCATCAAGTTATAGCTAGAGCAGAAAAAAGTCACAGCTAATATGGTGATCTTTCAAATTTGGAAAAGCTCTAGATTGGATAGAATCAATCATTCAAGACGAAGTTCAGCCAATTTTCAAAGGTACTATGAGGATTGTAAATTATGATCCTCATCAATAATAATAGAAAAGATTAACTCCCTTTGAGACGTCGTAAAGGGAGATAATGTGGGTACATCTAGACCTTCTTAAGAATGAACAATGGACTTCATGTTCATTTAAAAAGAAGTCTAAGAGAAAGGCACACACCTCAAATGTTGTCTCTACAGTCCCTAAAGATGACACAATAGTTCATTCTTTTTCAGACTCAGAAGATGAACTTAAAGAATCATTGGCGGTCAATCATGACCAACAGCAACCTTTCGGAATGCGTTCAGGAATAAATTACTTGAAAAATTATGATTACGTGGTTGAACCTTAGCTTCTGGAGAAGAACAAGCAGAAAGAGCTTAAGTTTGATAAAGCTCTTAAAATCAAAGGAAAGGAGGCAACAAAAAGTTCCAAGAAGCCTTTTCGGTTTGATGTGTGGCATAATTGACCAACATTTCTACAAGAATCACCTTGTATGAGCTTCTAAGGCTGTCCATGCAAACTAGGAAAGTCTTAAGGGAAGCTCTGTAAGATTCTAAAGTATTTCTTGTCTGGATTCCAGAAACAACAGAAGAAGAAAAAGTTTATGCAACATGTCATCAAGTTTCTAAGAAGATACTTTGCATAACCTTTTCCCTAGAGGATATGCAAGTGAAGAATAATAAGCATCACCGGCCTTTGTACTATAAAGGCTACATAGGGTCAATGGAGATTTACCGATATCAAGTCGACCATGGATCTGCTTTGAGGTGCTTCGGTATCTTGGAGTCCCAATGAATAGACTGCCATCAACAAATACAACTATTTTAGGATTCAACGCTAATGGTTGTAAACCCTTGGGAAAGGTGAAGTTGAAATGCAAGGTCGGTGATTTGAAAACGGAAGTCACACGCTATATAATAGATACTGGCATGTCTTAAAATCTGCTACTTGAAAAACCATAGATACACCTTAATCTTATTGTCCCTTCTACACTTCACCAGTGTATGAAATATGTGGATAGAGGGGAATAGGAAAACTCTAGTGGTGAAAAAGCAATCCTTTAAAGGGGTTAAAAACTACTTTACGGATGCACTACTATATCAAGACACATTTGAAGCAACTGAAAAACCATGTCTAGAAGAATCAGATAGTGGCAACGAGGCCAATACTGAATCTGGATCTGAAAATTCGAGATCCAATAATAAAAATTGGGGTGTGGAACCCATTGTAATAAGCCTTGAAGGCCTTGATGTAAATGACATCACCAATTTTGACGGCAAGTGGGTAATAAATGAAAATATAGAGTTTGCTTATTCATTTGGTATTGATTATGAACTCTCAAGTACTATTACTGATGCGGTTATTAATCAACTAGATAAAATGTACTCCTTAGAATCATTCAAAGCACTTATTCGTTCATCTTTTAATAAACAAAGTGATGACGATGGGGATGCGAGTAAAGTGATTCTTGAAGTTCCTCCCGAATATAAAAGTCAAAGACCTATATTATTTGGAAAAATAAACGATAATAATAAGGAAAAAATTTACACTTTGAAGAAGAATAGGAAAACCCCGAGTTCTTCCATAATAATAAAATTACCCATAAAATGATGAAAAAGATGAGATATAACCTAGCCAAAAGTAAGGAGTTGAACTTCAAAAAAGAAAGAAGAATTATATTCCAAATGAAAAGATGCCAGATTATTATGATAAAATTGGCAAAGATTGGGATATGTTACCACTCCTGAAATGCTTTCAAAAATAAATTCTAAAGAACTCCAACATAGTCATTCATCTGAATCATTATGTTAGGATTTAGACATATGTGTTGGAGCCATTTTACAAGAAATCTCCATTAACATGGTCTCTGCAGACCAAAAAGAAGAAGATGAAGAATTGCCCCCAATCAAGGATGATTCCGAGGCAAAACATTTAAAATTGAAATGGAAAGTTCAGTTTAAACAACGTGAACCTCCAACTGAAGATAAAATAATCTAAATAAATATGGATGATGGAACTAATTCTAAACCCATATTTATAAGTGAAAATTTATCTTCTGAAGAAAAAGAAGAATTAATTTCTCAAATTTGAGAATATATCGATGTTTTGGCATAGAATTACGAAGACATTCCAGGATTAGACCCAAAAGAGGTGATGCACAAGTTGAACATCCGACCAAACACCCGTTAAACAACAATAATGAAAGTTTCATCCTGAAATAATTGAAGTCATGGAAACTGAAATAAAAAACTAATTGAATTAGACTTCATTCACGAAGAACAATATCCTGATTGGGTTGCAAATATAGTCCCCGTGACTAAGGAGAATGGAAAAATCCGGATTTGCAGCGACTTCAAAGACCTTAATGAGGCATGTCCACAAGATGAATTTTCATTGCCAATCACAGACATCATGATCAACAATACTTGCGACTATGAACGGATATCATTCATGGATGGATTTTCAGAATACAATCAAATTAAGATGTATATTGACGACGAGAAGCTTACGTCATTTCGAACACCACTAGGGTTTTACTGTTATACAGTTATGCTCTTTGGCCTAAAGAATGCTGGTGCCATATATCAATGCGCCATGAACACCATATTCCAAGAGCATCACTAGAAAACGGTGTAATGCTATGTGGATGATTTGGCTATCAAAAGCAAAAGCAAAAGCAAAAGCAAAAGCCAAGATAGTCATCTTCATGATTTGAGAATAGTGTTCGATCTCATGCAGAAACACCAGCTTAAAATGATTCCAACTACATATTTTCTGGGAGTTTCCAGTGAAAAGTTTCTTGGATTTGTAGTCACTTTCCAGAAAATTCATCTTAATTTAGACAAGATTAAAACAATTTAAGACATGCCACCCCCTAAAAATCTCAAAGAGTGGAGAGGACTACAGGGAAGGCTGGCATACATACACAGGTTTGTATCAAACCTATTCGGGGGATGTCAACACATGATTGATGAAGGAGTATCGTTCATCTAGATGATGCTTTTAAAAGCTTTCGAAGAGATTAAGGAATATCTCATAAAACCCCCCGTCCTTGTACCTCCAATATTAGGAATACCTTTCCTATTATATTGAGAGTCATGGACCATTCTTTAGGAGCCTTGTTAGCCCCAAAGATTGAATTTGAACATGAACAAGCCATCTACTATTTAAATAGAATGATGATCAAAGCTGAACATTGATATAATCCAGTTGAAATAGAATGCCTAGCTTTGGTGTTTACAGTACAGAAAATGCAACACTACCAGGTAGGGCAAAAAATCTACATTATATCGAGAGTTAATCTATTGAGAATATTAATGACCAAACCAGAATTATTAAATTCAAGACTATCTAAGTAGGCTATATTGCTATGACAATATGATATGCATTTTATCCCACAAAAATCAATTAAGAGTCAAGATATAACTAATTTCTTAGCTGAGCATCCAATTTCAGTATCTTCAAAATTGTACAAAGACATTCTTGATGAAATAGCTGAAGGAAGTACAGTTCCAAGCGAAGACACTCCACAAGAGACTCTTGAAGAAAATGCCATCACTGAAGAAGTTTGACAACTTTTATTTGATGGTGCCTCCAAAATGGGATCCAAAGGAAATATAGTAGTAGGATTGGGGATTGTCTTTGAGTCTCCTTACAACCATATCGTCGCTCGAGCATATTCACTAACAGAGTCATGCTCTAACAATGTTACTGAATACAATACCTTGATGACTGGCATAAAGATAACCAAACAGCTTGGGGTGAAATATTTAGAGGTATATGGAGATTCTCAGCTGATTATCAACCATGTCAAGAGAGAATATAAAGTCAAGAATGAAAATCTCTTGCCATATTATAAAGCAGTCACGAAAATACTGACAATTTTAGCAGTTTCTACATTAGTCATGTGCCGTGCCAACAACTATGCAGACTCAGCATTTTTAGTTGTCGCTTTAGTGTTGCCAAAGAATTCAAGCAAATGCATACAGTAGGAAGCAAGTAGTTATTTTGCCCAAAAAACAAACTCGAAGTGGAGTTAAATTGAGGCAGAAAATATGAAGCATATGAAGTACATGCTCTTGAATTTGATCTCGAACTAAGAGACTGGTGATTTTCGTATATAGACTATGTTCTGTATAGGATATTGCCAGAAGATCATAAAGAATCAGAAACAATCCAAAGGAAAGCTGTTTGATTCTATTATAATGCCGAAGTTCGGACATGATATAGAAAATCATATTACGAAATCCTACCTTGCTGCCTTTCTAAAAAAGAAGCCCAAGAAGCACTCGAAAAAACTCATAGTAGCATTTGCAGAGCATTTCAACCAAGACCGAAACTTTGGAATAGACTCCGAAGAATTGGATATTATTAGCCTCAGGTGATGATAGACACGGTTGCTTATGCCAGAAAATATAGAGTCTGTCAAATATATGTCGACTTTATACATTAGCCACTAGAATATCTCCATCTAATGGCCATGTCATGGCCCTATGAAATATGAGGAATGGACATTATTAGATCAATTTCACCATCATCAACAAGAGGTCACAGGTTCATATTGACCATTACAGATTATTTCTCAAATTTGACTGAAGCTGTTCTCCTGACGAAGTAAAGACATCAAAAGTGATCAAATTAATTAAATATCATGTCATATATCACTTCGGAGTACGTAGGAGAATTGTTCATGACAACGGATCTTAATTCATGAGTCAGTCATTTTCCAGGTTTTGCAACAAATATCGGATTGAAAGTATAGCTTCATCTTCATATTATCCTGCAGCCAATGGTTTAGCAGAAGCCTTCAACAAAATCATTGTGAAGCTCCTTAAAAAGTTCATTTCATCTAATCAGCGTGATTGGAATGAAAAGCTTGGAGAATATCTCTGGACATACTAAACTGCTGTCAGGACACGGTCAAAGATTGTACCTTTCTCTTTGGTGTAAGGATCCGATGCAGTACTTCCTTTGGAGATTCAGATCCATCATTACGAGTCACATTAGATACCAAAATGATACAGGAAGAGAAATATTGGCAAAGACGTTTAGAATTAGAAGTCTTCGATGATAAGCATCTTGAAGCGCAACAGAGTATTAAACTTTATTAAGCTCTAATTTCCAAAACGTTTAATAAAAAGGTCAAGTAGAGAACTTTCAAAAAGGTGATTTGGTCATTTCAGTAAGAAAACTGATCATAACCAATAAAAAATCCAAAGTAAAGTTCCAGCCAAAATGGGAAGGACTTTTTGTCATTGACGCAGTCTATTCAAATGGCGTATACTGGTTGGCGAAATCGAATGGCGACAAGATAATAGTGCTGATCAATGGAAAATTTTAGAAGAAATATTACTCTTAATGTAATATTCAAGAAATCCATCACATAAATACACATCATCCTTCTCTTCTTGTAGTTTGCTTTGAAGCACATTCACTTGAATCTCATGGCCCTTTTCCCACCGCCGCACATACAAATTTTGGTATAGAATATAAAAGTGATAAAATTGAAACATCCAACTGCCAATTCCTCCAATAGGGAACTCCACTTAACTCAAAGTGATCATGGCCAAACAAATTATCATACTCTGACAAATGTTAAAGAAGCCTTCGATAGGTATTAAGATGAATCCCGAACCGTTCAGAGGCAAAATGAATTATATACAAACACCTTATGTAAATAGTAAGAAGCATTCAAGTTAAATATTGAGCAGTTTCAGATACATATCCTCTTCATTAATCCTCTGTTGCATCTTCGACCGGATCAGCTAATCCTCAACCGCTGTCCAAAATTATGGTAATAAAAAGATTTTATAGAGAAATTTCTTGTAGTACTCCTTTCGAAGAATGCAGTAAAGAATGCCGCATTTTTCCGACTGTCCTGAAATGCATAAAAAGAAGATTTCATAGAAAAATTTCTTGTAGTACTCTTTCCAAAGAATACAGTAAAGAATGATGCATTATCATGACTGTCCGGAAATGCAGTAATAAGAAGATTTCATAGAGAAACTTTCTGTAGTACTCCTTCTAAAGAATACGATAAAGAATGACGCAAGCTATTTGGTGTATCCCCTTCAAATATCTCAAGAAAGAGATTATAAGAGTATCAAATAATGTGATACATATACTTGAATTTTTCCCTTAACAGGAAAAATCCAACACTACGAGATGATCATTGGTCCGCTCAAGAGCCAGAACATATAAAGATCCTAAAGTGGTTAATGAATGTGTCTAATTGTTGACACTATTATCTCCGAAACAGGACAAATTTGTCTACCAATCAAATCAAGTTCACCTATAAGGGAGAAGCTCATTTCTGATTAGCTCCACTAGAACTTTATTAGATAGAGTTCCTTTCGGAAGAATCAACTATAAAGTAAATTCTACAATAGTGCAATCAGTACCTTGTTGTCTGTAATTTTATCAATTTCTCCAGCAGAGTACTTTCAAAACAGAAAAAAATCAAATTTATTTCCACTGAAATTTGTCAAGTTAAAAGTTACCTCTGACAATATCAAATTTATTTCTACCATAATTTATCAAGTTAAAAATTACCTCTAACAAAATCAAATTTATTTTCACCAAAATTTATCAAGTTAAGAGTTATTTCTGACAAAATCAAATTCATTTTCACCATTTGTCAAGTTAAAACTTACCTCTGACAAAACCAAATTCCATTTTTGTTAAATTAAAAATTATCTATGACAAAACCAAATTCTATTTCTACCAAATTTGTCAAGTTAATAATTTCCTCTAACGAAATCAAATTCATTTCTCTAAACTTGGTTAGTTAAAAATTATCTCTGGCAATTCAAAAAACTGTTATACTACAAGTTACTAAATAACTAAAATTATAACTTGCTTAGAAAAGTAAATGATTACTTCTATCTTGTTCTAAAAAGTTATTCATTTGTTACAAATCTACTTGGGTATTTGAATACTGACTTTATATTGTCAAGTTAATGATTACCTCTGAGCAATATGCGAAAGAATCAATGATGTATTAAGTTAATAGATAACTCTGATTATCAGCACCAAGCTCATTCAAAAAGTTAACAGTCACATCTGAATGAATGATAATAATATTTTTTCCATCCTTCAAAATTTTTCCATTCATCATTACAGATTGCCTCTAAACAAAATATTCAAGTTCATATAAATAAAAGAGATACAAATTATCGGGATACGAGAGATTTGATTCTTTCTTCAATATTCCTTATTTCTAAGTGGATGGTTTCGTAGGCCTGAACAGTAGCTTGCCTCTGCAACTTCTCTTCGCTGATGGTCAGGTTACTCAAAATATCAGACTAAAGAGCCTTCAATTCTGCTTGCTTAGCCACATCATGTTGCCTAAATAAGTCAGTGAGGGTCGTCATGGTTTCTTCATGGGCATTAAGAGTCTTATCAAGATAAGCTTGGGATTTAGCAATAGTTTCCCAGGTCCTCATGAAGGCTTGATTTTTTACTTTTAGCTGAAGCAGCAATACTCTCTATCTAAGCATATAGAGAGTCATTAACAGATTGGATCTTATTAAGTTGAGCTTGATGAGTATCCATCTTCTTCCCGAGCCTCTTCCTGAAGTTTAAGTTGATCCTCCAACAATTTCCTGATAGTGACTTCAATTATTCAAACTTGTCAACCTTACGAGCCTTCAATAGAGCCTCGGCATCACTTTGCAGTTGAGACATTATAAATATATATGGAGTAGATTTCTCCTCTCCACCAATGCTTTCTATGCCGGCAATATAAGGATTCAAGAGACTGGAAATAGAAGTAAAGGACCTTCCTTTTAAAATCATGTTGATGCATTGCTCCAGGAAATTGAAGATGTCCTTAATGGCATACTAAAACAGATCATCAACAAAAGCATCAGTTTCTGCATCTTCTACTTGTGGCAATGAAGAAGTTGCAGGTGTAGGTAGAGAGACGACAGAAGTGGATGCAACTCTAGTAGTTTCAGCAATTAAAGGCAAGTGAGGGAGCAAACTCATTAAGAGTGAAGTAATTCACGTTGCATCCCAAGATGAAGTAGTCCTAATAGAAGAAGCAACTTCAAGTGTAATCTCAGTGGAAACAACAGTCTCAGCAGAAGAAACTACTTCAGATATAACCTTAGCAGGAGCAGTAGCTTCAGCAGAGAGAGCTTCAATTTCAGGCACAAGTTCCGAGACTGGAGCAGGAGATGGCAATCCTACATAAAAAAATGAGTTCGAAGAAATGATAAAATAAAGTTGGGAGAAAGAAATAGTTAAAGTTATGCCTTACGTGGTGAAGAACTCGAAGGTTGAGCACTCAATTCTTCAGGGTTGTACACCTCGGCTCTTTCTTCTGCCGCCAGAAAGGTGTACTTGTTGTGATCTGACGGGGGTGTAGAAGAACGAACATTATCGCTGTCGACATCATCATCATCACCTAAATAATCAAGTTTTTGCGATGAATCAGAAGATGTGACCAAACCCTCCTCTACTAGTACATTAAAATAAAGTCATGGATTTGATGAGAGAAATCAAAATTTAGATTAAGTCAAGTGAAGACTTATGATTTAGGACAGAATCCATAGTCAGATTATCTCCAAGCACTACCACAGGAGAGGAATCTGATACATGAACCTCTCCAACAACTTGCACCTCTTCATCATCAATGGCTTGGACTGTTGGAGGAGCATGAGTCGTAGTATCTTCAATGATGGTCCTTGATAAATCCTTTGGGCTTGCTTGCACATCTGTATGAAGAGGTTCACTAGCAGACGATGGCTCAACGACTGGAGCAGTGGAAGGAATTTTTGCAATTGATTCATTGGGAAACTCAGTTATCACTTGAGTACCCTCCTCAATCCTAGTTATAAGGTCTTGGTTGCGATGCTTTTTAGATGAACAAGGGCGTAAGCTCTGCTCATGCTCTTCTTATTTTTCTTCTTCTATTGTATCGAGAGCAGAATTTGACTCTAGGATTATGCGAAGATCATGGGAGTCTGGGACCATTTCTTTCCTTGCCTGCTGATGAAACTGGGGAGGAGACCCGAATCTTGAACATGTTCCCCCTGCTTCAGGCCCACTTGCAGAAGGAGTAGAATCTATAGCAACTAGTGCCTCTGGCTAACCTGGTGTTCTGCTACATTTGTATCTGCTCTCTGTTCATCATCATCACTATTTTCCCCATGATCAAACTCGTCCAACCCAGGAAATCTTGTGTTACCTGCCTCTTTCTTTTTGGGGTACCATGCTTTGATATTTTTTAGACATGTGCGGTTTCATATTAAAATGAGGGGTGACAGAGCGGACGATAGAGTATCAGCTATAAAAACTGAAAGAAGTGTACAAGTTCGAAGTCTTCATAGGCAAACTAAATCGGGCTTTCGTGCCACCAACTATAAAATGGTACCAGGTCCGAGCTCCTTCGAACAAGTTACCATCAAATTTGATGGATATATTCAGATTTCCAACATATAATTGATCATATCCAAACTGGCAAGAGAAACGGTTCGGATAATATAGTTCAATGTAACAAATGTCCTCTAGATGGAGAATCAAATGCCTAGGACGAATACATATTAGCCACTAAAACATCTAGGAGATAGAGTGGTAAAATGGTATGCACCACGCAAGTCCACGAATTCTTCAACATAATCCGCATTTGGAAAGTAAGGAAAACACTTGTATAAATAATAGGTGATGTGATGCTGATGTGATAAATTTATTGCAAGTGTACAGTGTCAGTTGTAATGCTTTACAGGACATTCTCACGAGAATTTAAGGTGTTTTACGTTATTACTAATTCTATTATTCTAACAGACTAACAAAGGATTCTAAGTTGAATTCAAGTTATTCTAATTAGCCTAGGATATAGAATCCACTAGTTCACAACCAAGTATTACTTTTATTATCTTCTACCTATCATAAAAGTTGATCTTTTAGTTTTAATCTTATAGTTAAAGTATTCTGAGAGTGGTGTGCAAGCATAACTCATCAAAAATACTACTTTGCATAATAACAAACTAAATCATTCGATAATTCTATGAAAAAAGATAAAAATCAACAACCCCAAATCCTAACTAAGCATAGGCTCTCAAAAAATTTAACTCAAGTATAATCTATCAAAACATTAATTTACGAATTGTTGTATTTTAATCTTTTCATGGAAAAAACATGTCTTTATTATTTTATTTTAGAAAGAAAATAATAATAAGCAATTAAATAATTGATTCCTACTTTCATCTACATCTTAGAGCTAAACTAGTTTAGCTACTCATAGTTCTAATTAAAAAAATCCTATTTTTATTCATGAAAGTAAGAAAATCTAATCTAGAAAGAAAGATTAATCTATGATAGAAAGCAATTAAAAGAATATTACCTAAGAAACAATGATGAGTATCAAATAGTACCTCTGGAGTTCGGTATGGCTTTCGGCAAACCCTAATTTTTATTGATAATTACAGTACAAAATAACATGATAAAAAACCCTAGATTATAAGAATATGGTCAATATATTGGCCTCGGAAAACCAAACCCTAATTTGAGTACAAGTAAGTAAGAACAAAATTACATCAAAGACCCTATAAAAACTCATGAAATATGGGCCACATAGTGCCGCTATTTGGCAACAATTGTCGCTAAATGGTGACAAAATATGATGTCATGGGCCTCAACTTTGTTCTACGTGAATCTATTGTTCTTTTCCTTTGATTGGATTGACTGTAATGAACTTTGGGTCTTTACAGCTTCATGATTCTGTACCTTTATTTATTTTTAGCTCTTTTTAGAACTTGGTTTTCTAATCCGGCTCTAAATTTATGTCATCTTCTTGTAGGAATAGGTTTTCCTAAAAAACACACTAAAAATATTCAAGTAGCACTATTTAAATACAAAAATAAATAATATGGAGGTTATAAATATGCAATATATGGCACTCATCAGATGCTGAAGATATTTTCTAATGAAACCCATATAATGACCCTGCCATTACGACCATGTTCGTCGCAAAAGTTTGTTGCTTTCCTTCCATTGAATACAACTTAGATCACAATAGAAGTGAACAAGATAAAAAGAGAACAAACGAGAGGATTTTATATGTCAATCTCTCTCTTTTATAAAATTGTGTGGGATCTGTGGCGATGGGATCTGTCGGGCAGCTCCTTTTGACGATCGGGCGTCGAACTCTTCTCTCTTGAAGATGGCGGTCGACTGTAGATGATCTTCTCTGGTCTTTCACGAACTCAAGGCTCTATGCGTAACTTGAATTCTCCAAGAAGAAAAGAAAAACCGAAAAAAGACCCCTAGGGCTTCCCCAAAAGGGTATTTATAGACTTAGAATGATTTGAGAGTTTCTATCTAAATAGAATTTGCTCTCATCAAGGATTCCAATCAAATATCTTAGTTTTGATTTAAATCTCTTGATTTAGAGTTCTGATCGGATTTAATTTGGGTATTTGGATAAGTCCAAATCATAATCTCAATCAATTTGAGATTCTGGTTATCTGTTCACACGGAGCTAATCGCATCAAAACGCGGAACTAAAGAACCAGAATGCGGAGCTATTAAACATCTCCGCGTTTTGTTCAACGCGAGGCTAAAGTAGCCAAACGCGGGGCTGCGGAGTTAGCTCTGCGTTCTGTTGTGGAAAATCTTTTTAACTTAGAAATTTTCACTGCCAACAGAACCCCCTCCAAAGTTTTCAAAATGGCTTAGAACTTAGCAAATTTTGAAATACTTTGGATTATTAAACTGAAAATGCAGAGTTAAAATACCAAGTTTATCTCACGTTTTGTTCTCTTGCGCGGAGCTAAATAGCTTCACGTTCTAGTGAGTAACTGCTCATTAATTGCTCAGTAATTACTCAGTTAATAGCTCAGTAATTACTCCGAACCTTGCGCCGAATACCAAGAGGCGGGTTCTCTCATTTAAATAGAGCCTCAAGCTCTTCTTCTTCATTTCATCCAAAGAATTTCAAGAGTCTGGAGCTCTGGCGACTCAGGCGAGTCAGTTTGAAGAAATGATCTTCGACCGAATTCTCCAAAGATTTTCCATCATTAGGATGTCATTAAAGAAGAGTACGGCATCGCGCGCCTCCTCACCATCGGCGGCCGGCGTTAGCAGCGGCGGCAGCGACCGAGGCAGTGGCCATAATGGCGAGCCAATCCATGCTGCACCAATTGGAGGTATAAATTCTTAACTTTTAGACTCCTTGGAGTGTTTTGGCTTGGTTTTAACCGACAAACCAATTTTTTGAACCGGCGAGATCGCCGTTCTCCGGCCGTAAGGCTTGGGAAGAAAGGAGAAGACAGAGAAAAACTCTGGTCTTTTCTTATGCGAAGTTATCGCGTCATCCTCGCATTTGAAACACGGGGCTATTTTAACTAGCAGTCGCGTTTCAACGCGAGGCTATTTCGACTAGCAGTCGCGTTTCAATCGCGAGGCTATTTTGATTAGCAGTCGCGTTTCAACGCGAGGCTATTTCCTCAACTGCGTACGGAGTTTATCCTTAGCTCCGCGTTTTCATACTTAGAAGATTTTTCGAGTTTTCTCTAACTCTTGATTATTCTTTTGCAGTGAAGTACTTGGACCAGATCCTTTTTGAAGAGGAGTGCATGTGGCTCTACCAGTCTTCATCAGCAAAAGTAACTCTAAGGAAGCCAGAAGCATATGCTTTACAATATAGTTGCAGGTTTCAAGCCCTGGCTCCAAAAGATAAACTTTTGAAGGAGTTACAAGAACTCTGCGGCAGCCCATTAAGTTTTCTTGAGGACCATTTCTGTTAGATGACAATCTCTGTTGCTTTCCAAAACAATAGAGATGATCATCTAAGGGCTTGTAGCATGTCGAATCCAACTTATGCATCTTCATTAGGATTCTTGTAGCAGTATCTTCAGATGATCCACTAAGAACGTTAAACAGATCATAATTGACATTTGCAGAGGAGATCTTTTGCATGTGAACCAGGGAATTTCAACACTCCATGGAGGAGACTCGTTGTCAGGTTATTGATGAGTCGATGAATAGATTGAAGCTTTTGGGAGAGCTATAACTCTCTCTTCTTCTGTAATCTTTTGCTTCATGAATAAAGATAATTCCTTTTCTCTTTATCTGTTGGCTTCAAGAATTTTACTTGCTCAACAAATAAATGACTTATTGTTTTGGTAAAACAATCTAAAGCCCTTTTGCGTAACTTAGACATGCTGAAATGATCGGATAAGGATCATATTAACTTAGACAGAGGCGCTTAATCGCACATGCCTTAGTTTCAATGGAGGCAATTCAAGGCTTTTATGCATAACTTGAATTGCACATGCCAAGATAATCGAGTGATGATTATCAGATTTTGGCAGAGGCGCCAAATAACGCTTGCCAAGTCCAAGCTTCATAAAAACACGTAGCTAAAATACCAAGTTAGCTTCGCATTTTGCATATTTGCGTGGAGTTAATAACTTCGCGTTTTTAGATGACCACGCGAAGCTAAATAGCTTCGCATTTTAGGGAGTAACTGATCAATCAGTCGCTCCGATTTTCGCACCGAATGTCAAGAGGCGGTTTCCTTCATTTAAATGGAGTCTCTTTTTCTTCTTCACTCATCTGAAGAATTTTCAAGAACTCCTAAGCTCCAGGCGACCGGCGATCAGGCGACTTTAGGCGACCCGACCAACTTTTTCGTCGATTTCTCTCCGTTTTCTTCAAGATCAATGGCACCCAAGACTCGCACTTCTTCTCACGCATCCTCGCCGTCGGCGGCCGGCGCAAGCAGCGGCCGTGGCAGCGTCGAGCCAGTTCATGCCTTGCCTATTGGAGGTAACAACCTCACTTTTGGGCTTTGTAGAACATTTTTAGAGTGATTTGGCTCGGTTTTAACCGGCCAATCATTTATTTTATCGGCGAGATCGCCGTACTCCGGCTAAATGGCTTGCAGAGGAAGGAAAAGATCTCTGCTCTTCCTCCCACGCGAAGCTATCACGTTATCCTCGCGCTTGAAACGAGGGGCTATTTTGATTAGCTGTCGCATTTTTTCGCGAGGCTATCTCATTAATTTTGCGCGGAGTTATTTTTAGCTTCGTGTGGTTTAATATTTAGCTTCGCGCGGTCTAAATTTAGCTTCGCGCGGTCTAATATTTAGCTTCACACGGAGTTATTTTTAGCTCCGCGTTTCCATACTTAGTAGATTTTCTGAATTTTCTCGAATCTTTTTCTGATTATTTGATTTTCTTCTTGCAGTTGGCTACTCAGTGGATGCACTCTCCCAAAGACATCACTTCGGCCATGGCGGGGGTGCAGACTTAGTCACCCAATTCTGCTTCACCACTGTTCTTGCTGCCTACAAGCCTAATTTGAGAGAGCGCAGGGAGAAGCTGATCAAATACAGCCCTACTACTGCACGGGAGATTATTACTGACTCTCCCTTTGAAGCTATGAACCGGGAAGTGTTGGAGAAACCAGCGTTCCTTTTTGGAGACGCAATGGGGGCAATCAGACCAGATTCTCTTTGAAGAGAAGTGTATGTGGCTTCACCAATCTGGCGATTTGCTAATGTTTCTGCCCAGTATGGAGCGTAGTTACCCTCTAGTCTATCTTCAAAGGCTAGCCATGCACCGTGAATTGGAATGGGGACTGAGCCAAGAATACGATTATGTCCCTACGGGCAAATTGGGCACACACGGGGCTTACCAAGATGGTCCCATAAGATGCATCACTGGGTTACTTCTTGGAAGAATCACTAAGGAGCACCCAGTAGGAGAGGTCCCAATTCGCGCACGAACTTTCCTAAGCGAGTTCATGGCGCAGGGAGGTCAATACCCAGCTAATGATTTCAGGATGCCTGGCTTGGTCCACTCTTCTGGCAATATGTGGTGGGCTCGCCTTGTCCAATACATGTTAGATTCCCATGAACCAGTTCTGAGAGAATTTGGCTTATATAAAGCTATCAGAAATGTTCAATTCGGGATTCCTCAGAGTGCCTATCACTTTTTTGGTCTCTTAGAGATGTATAACCCTGAGACTGGCACTTTCTTTACACCAGTGGGTGAGCTGGGATTTGCTCTCCACGAGATGTTTGAAGTGTCCGGGTTGTCAATGGGCAAAATCCCTTATGAAGAGTATATCCCCACCACCGAAGAGCTGAATCTGCCGAAGGTGATGGACGAGAGCATCTACACCACTTACTGGGAGATGATGTGTCATTACCGCATCTGTGCCGACATGGCAGGTGTGCGTAATCAGGGTATTGGTCACAAGAAATGGGCCGATTACCTTTTTGCCAACTTAAACTCTAAAGATAGTTCGGCAACAGTTCATGGCTATGCCCCTACTGATGTCAAGGAGATCGATCGCCGTATTGCCAAGACTCGTGTTATATTTTATACGGCTGAATCAAATAAAGGCGGATTCAACCCTGGCACAGTTTTCAAGAGCTACCACTACCAAGCTCAGTTCCCCATATCCAATAGAGGTCTTATTGCTGGGTTCTTGATGCTGTGGCTAAAGAGATGTGTCGTGCCGTCTATGCCGAAGGAGGCAATTGCAATGAACGTGGTATATCCCGCAGTTCTTCTTGCAACTTCGGACTCCTTCCTGCGATGGTGTGTAACCTACAGAGGGGACTACGAGAGGTCTGCAATGGTTTTATTTCTGCCGACAAGGGAAAAGGGTAAGGAAAAGGCAAGGCAAAGGAGACTACCAAGTCGAAGGTTCCAAACCCCAGGGTGGAGATGCCCTACACTTACTTGATAGCGTGGCTCGTTATGCACTGCTCCTCTCTAATGAGTGCGGCCGAACACCACTCTGCTGACAAGCCTCTTCTTGTGGAGCTATATGAACGCTCTACATAGAAAAGTCATTACATGTCGGAAATCCGGAAGACGCTCCGCCATCACCAAAATTATGAAATCTTCCGATGTTTCCCTGATTTTCCTAGTGGAGAATACGGGTCGAAATTGGGAGCGGATAATTTTACCGTCTTATCCTCAGGAGTGTTCTGATGGCTCCTTAATATCTGACCCGGGCATTTGGTGTATCGTCAAGACACCAAGTGTTATGTTGAACCCTACACCCCAAGCCGCTTCGCTCACCAGTTTGGATATTCTCAACTTTATGTGGGTAATCTGAATAGGGATCTGGCTTATGAAGGGAACTTGTACGAGGGCACCCGCGGCTGGTTCCACTTTGTCGTTGGTGGAACGGGGGCTGAATTCCTCCTGCCTCAGAAGTCGCCAGAGTTAGCCATAACTCTTGGCTTCTGCACGTGGTATAGTATTGCAAATACTGACGTGCCTAATTTTTCCATCAACCGGAGTTGTTGTAAGGAAATAGAGGCCTTTTATTTCAGCCGCAAGGGGGCTAAAAGAATAAGGATAAGAGGAATGGACGATTTCTTGGCGCAGCGGTCGATCCATCATATGTTGATGACTCTGATGATGATGACAATGATGGTGATGCGGATGACGCTGATGCTGGTGGCGCTCCTCGAGACTTGGTTCCCCGTCCTCGGAGTCCGACCGTAAAACGCCGTGGACCCGCAAGAGGCGAACCGGCGAAGAAGAAGCAAAAACTAGCCCCGGGAACCCTCTTAGTCTCTCAAGAGAAGGCGGCCAAGTTTGCTTCGGATTTGTTTGCCTCAATTCCACCTCCGGCGCCAGTAGAGGAGAGTAGACCTGCTGAAGCTCCAAGAGCTACCGAGGTCCTGACTCCCTTATCAGCAGAATCTGTTGATTATTCCGCGACGCAACCCCATGGTAGTGAAGCGGGCGCGCTCTTGGAAACAGCTATGGCTCTCCCTTCAAGTCCGACCACTGGACTTGCTTCACCTGGTATGACTCTTATATTCTTTCTTCCGTTCATATTTCCTTGCTATATGTAACACTATTTGTTTGCTTTTTACAGGTGGTCAGCCCCACTCGCTGATGCATTCGACTACCAGGGGAGAGTCTGAGGAGAGGGTAGATTATTCGGGCACCACTGGTTTAGCGGGTGGATTAGGCAGCTCTGCAAATGAATTTGACACAGACTACTTCATGACAACTCCTCCCTCTGTTCCTTCTTCAGTTCTCCCTATCGATGAACTCGGGAGTGATGACAGGACAGAGGTGGTTGTCGAGGCTGCAGCAAAAGAAGCTACGCCATCCCCAAGTCTGCCGTCTCTAACACCCCCGGTCTGTCTCGAAGAGACCTTTCCAGTAGTTGTTGGTGTACCCTCTGCTCCCCAAACAACATTATTAACGCCATCTACCATTATGGCTGTTGAGCCGTTGGTGACTCCTCCAGCCCCGAGTCCTCCGCCAGCGGGAGATGAAGAAAATTTGAAGTTCTCATTCGAAGCCACTTCTGCCGCTGGAGGAACTTCGGGTGAAGACACACCATCGTCTACCCCTGCTGGTGGCACTGCCCGAGTGATCTGTATTAATGATGCTTCTCCTCGGGTTCCTAATTCTGCCAAGTCTATGTTGGCTTTACTGGCCCCTCATGTCATGAATCTGGTACAGCGGACTTCTTCTTCCTCGACCCCAACGGACACTATTCCTCCCCCAGCGACAACTCCTTAGCGCTGCCTGCTCTAAACGCAGACACTGTGGACCCTCTTGAAGAATTCTTCAACCAAAGTGTAAATGACTTTATGCGGCTACTAAGGAGGTGTATCGGGATGATTCTTGACGGAAGAGATTTCTTTAATTTTGGACATCCAATGTTGTCCAGTTATCTGGATAATATTGAAAGGATTGGGGGATAAGACCGAGCAGCTCCGTACCGGACTCGTCTCGAAACTTTAGAAGATCAGGTGAATACGCTCAACACAGTTCGCCAAGCGGATGTGGAAGCGATTACTGCGATCGAGTTGGTGCGTCATCATGTTGAGTTGGTAGCTCGTCAAGAGGAATTGAGGTGCCAAGAGGAAGTCTGGTCTCAGGAGTTGGCAGAACTACGAGCTAGCCAGGAATCAATCCTCAGGGGGTTAGAGGTAGTGGACTTCGAGATTGAGGGGAGTCAGGCCGCTATCCTCAGAGCCAGAGATACTATTGCTAAGGCCCGAGCTATTCTGGAGGCTAGCGAATCTCGGCTAGGAGAATCTGTTAAGAAACGGAAAGAGTTGATCCTCCAACGGGGACAACTCGAACAAGAAGGCGAAATAAGAAGCCGCACTATTGAAGAATCTCGTCAGCGGTTGGCCCAGCAACTGACAATAAACGACGATAACTTACGCCGGCGGGCTCAACACTCCGTGGAGGAGACTCGTCGTCGAGTAATTGACGAGGCGACGAATAAGTTGAGGCTTCTAGGAGATCCATAACTTTCTCCTTATTCTTTTATTCTTCATTCTTTTTGTAAGAATTTTGGAATAAAAGAGGGAATTTTTTGTAACTTCATTCTTCATTGATGAATAAAGGTAATCTTTTGATTCTTTTACCTGTTGGCTACCAAATTTATTTGCACAACAGATAACTTGTCATCAAAATGATTTAGTTGTTTTAGGTAAAATAGTCCAAGGCTCATTTGTGTAACTTAGACTGCTAATACCGGGGTACTCAGTTAAGGATCACCAAATTTCGGCAGAGGCGCCTAATTGCGCATGCCTAGTTTTAATCAAGAAGTTCAAGTGCTCATCTGCGTAACTTGAACAAGTGGAGGTGGTTCAAGGCTCTCATGCGTAACTTGAACTAGGCACACTAAGATGATCGGGTTAGGATTCATCAGATTTTGGCAGAGGCGCCTAATTGCGCATGTCTAGTAAGAAAGAAGTCCAAGTGCTCATCTGCGTAACTTGAACAAGTGGAGGCGGTTCAAGACTCTCATGCGTAACTTGAGCTGGGCACACCAAGATGATCGGGTTAGGATTCATCAAATTTTGGCAGAGGCGCCTAATTGCGCATGCCTAGTAAGAAAGAAGTCCAAGTGCTCATCTGCGTAACTTGAACAAGTGGAGGCAGTTCAAGGCTCTCATGCGTAACTTAAACTGGGCACACCAAGATGATCGGGTTAGGATTCATCAGATTTTGGCAGAGGGACCTAATTGCGCATGCCTAGTAAGAAAGAAGTCCAAGCGCTCATCTGCGTAACTTGAACAAGTGGAGGCGGTTCAAGGCTCTCATGCGTAACTTGAACTGGGCACACCAAGATGATCGGGTTAGGATTCATCAGATTTTGGCAGAGGCGCCTAATTGCGTATGCCTAGTAAAAAAGAAGTCCAAGTGCTCATCTGCGTAACTTGAACAAGTGGAGGCGGTTCAAGGCTCTCATGCGTAACTTGAACTGGGCACACCAAGATGATTGGGTTAGGATTAATTTGATTTTGGCAGAGGCGCCTAATTGCGCATGCCTGGTAAGAAAAGAAGTCCAGGTGCTCATCTGCGTAACTTGAACAAGTGGATGGTTATACTCTTTAGTATCTGAACCAGATGTGACAGTTACTCTGTCATCATTCTGGTTTAGGCATAGTATTTTTTCAGAAATTTTTCGTTGATCGGCATCATCATTCTATCGCCGTTCTGATTCTTTAAGCAATAGGCTCCACTAGAGTATACCGTCTCCACAACGAACGGTCCTTCCCACTTGGGTTCAAATTTACCGTTAGTCTTGTGGGTTAGAACCATTGGCCTTTTAATAGTCAGAACCAAGTCTCCTTGTTTAAAGGTTCTTGGTTTAACGTTCTTATAGAACGTTTGCGAGATTCGGGCTTGATACAACTCAATTTGTTGTTGAGCCCTGAGACGTTTTCCATCTAACGCCTCTAGTTCTTGTAATCTCTGCTGATGGCGCTTTTCTGTAGTCATCTTTGTGGCTAAGGCCACTCTCAAAGATGGTATCTGGATTTCAAGAGGCAAGACGGCCTCACTTCCGTAAACCAAGGAGAACGGGGTAGCTTTTGTCGGGGTGCGAATGGTGGTGCGATAAGCCCACAGACACTCTCCCAGCTTTTCGTCCCAGTCTCATTTATTGGAAGAGATAAACTTCCGAAGGAGTTTAATGATTGTCTTGTTGAAAGCTTCGGCTAATCCATTTACCGCGGGGTTATATGGCGTTGAAGCAATATCTTTGATTCTGAACTTATCACAGAATCTTGAGAATCCCTGGCTGATGAATTGAGGTCCATTATCATGGATGATCCTTCGAGGAACGCCAAAACGGTAAATGATATGATGCTTAATGAACTTAATCACATCTGTTGTTTTCACCTCTCTCATGGGCACGGCTTCAGCCCATCTTGAAAAATAATCGGTTATTGCAAGAATAAACCGATTTCCTCTGGATGACGGGGGAGTTATTGGCCCCACAATATCCATTCCCCATGTCTCAAATGGCCAACTGGCAACGGTATTGTGCAAGTATTCTGGGGGTTGGTAGATGAAGTTAGTATGTACCTGACATGCATGGCACCGTTTAGCATATGCCATTGCCTCTGTAATCATGTTCGGCCAGTAATATCCCAGCCTTCTTATGCGGTCTCCGAGTTTCGGACCGGGCTGATGAGCTCCACACACTCCATCATGTGTTTCCTTCAGCACTTTATCTGCTTCTGCTTTTGATATGCGGCGTAGCAGCAAACCATCTCTTGACTTTCTATACAAAGTCTGTAGCTTATGGTCATAATAAAATTTATGGGCCTTCCTCCTTATCGAGGTGGCTTCTTTTGGATCTTCTGGCAATATCCCATATAAAGCGTAATCTATGAATGGAAATCGCCAATCATGGGGTTCCAGAATTAAACATGTCTGGCACACCTCTTTGGCTTGGAATACCGTATCTGGGTGGAGTTCTCTGCTACCAATAGTGATGCTTTTAGCTTCACCTGGCGGGATTGCCAACGTTACAGCTAATGCAGCAAGAGCATCTGCATAGACGTTCTCATTCCGGGATATATGATATATATAAAATTGTTCAAAATATTCTGCTAGCTCAATAGCTAGCTGATGATAGGGGATGAGAGCTTCATGTCTGACTTCATACTCACCCATCATCTGATTGACGATGAGTTTAGAGTCTCCATATGCCTCTAAATAATTCACCCCCAGTTGCAGAGCCATTTTCATGCCGATAATGAGCGCGTTGTATTCCGCCACATTATTCGTGCACGGTTCCGTTAATGAGTAACCGTTAAGCAATATATGTTTATGTGGGGATATTAGCACAATCCCCACTCCAGCAGCAGATCGTCTGGCAGCACCATCAAAGAACATTTGCCATGGTTGTTCTTTACTAACTGTGTTGACCTCTGACGTCTGTTTGGATTTGGACCAAATTGGATGGTCTGCAAGGAAATCGGCGATCGCTTGTCCCTTCATGGCTTTTTGAGGGACGAAGTGTATATCATATGGCGATAGCAATAATGCCCATTTTGCCAATCGGCCGTTTAAGGATCCTGGTTTTGTCATCAGGATTTTCAAGGGATTAACCTGTGATATGACATTAATTGTTTGCCCTGAAAGATAGTGTTGCATTTTCTGAACAGCGAACACTAGGGCTAAACATTCTTTTTCAATCGGGGTATACCGACGCTCGGCTCCGATCATTGTCCTGCTTAAGTAATAGAGGGCATGTTCATGGCAATGCTCATTATACTGAGCAAGTAATGCCCCTAACACATCATCCATGGCCCTTACATATATAAGAAATGGCTGCCTAGGGGTCAGTGCCATAAAAACAGAAGGTTTAGTAAGATATTCTTTGAGATCGTCAAACGCCTGTTGACATGCCACATCCCATACGAAAGAAACTCCCTTTTTCATGAGTCTGGAGAACGGCTGGCATCGCCCTGATAGGTTGGAGATGAAGCGCCCTTGCAACCCCCTTAATTCCTTAAGATTGCGGATCGCTTTCACCTTTTCGGGGTCAAGGAAAATTCCTTTTAAAGTTATTATGAACCCAAGGAATTTCCCACTGGATACCCCATAAAAGACTTAATGGGATTCATCTTCAAGTGATATTTTCGCATAAGATCGAAGACCGCTCTTAAATCATGAAGATGATCTTCTTTGTTCTTGCTTTTGACCGCTAAGTCATCCACATAACACTCTACCATTTTGCGCAGGTGTTCTTTGAATATGACACTCATCGCGCATTGGTAGGTAGCACCAGCGTTCTTCAATCCGAAAGGCATCACCGTATAACAATATACCCCCAGCGGCATTCTGAAAGCCGTGTGCTTTTCATCATCTGGGTGCATTTTAATCTGGTTATAACCTGAGAAGCCATCCATAAAGGACATCCTCTCATAACCGCAAGTATTATCAATCATCACATCGGTGATGGGGAGTGAAAATTCATCCTTAGGGTATGCAGCATTCAGATCTCGAAAATCGATGCATATCCGGATTTTGCCGTTCTTCTCATGAACCGACACTATGTTGCCACCCAATCAGGATGTTGCTCTTCACGAATGAATCCGGATTTTATAAGCTTATTGACCTTAGCAACTATTGCCTCCATCAATTCCGGTCGAAAATGCCTTTGCTGTTGTTTAACTGGCTTGGCATCCTCTTTAATATTTAACAGGTGCGTGGCAATTTGAGGGTCAAGTCCGGGCATGTCTTCATAACTCCATGCGAACACGTCTATATACTCTTTGATAAGAGATATAAGTTCCTCCTTTTCCAAGGGAGTTAGTGTCGCTTATGAAGATGGGTTTCGGATTTTCTTCCGTTCCCATATTAACTTGTACCAATTTATCTTCTGTGGACGGGTCACGTTGTTCAAAGCGGACATCCTAGAGAGTGTCCATATGCTTAGCCCAGGAATCATCTTGAACATCAATTGGTTCCTCGTCGCTTTCTGGTGCGGCTGAAACCATGTTGGCTGTCAAGAATTGAAACCAAGCGCCAGTACTTTGATCCGAGTCATGATCAAGTGGAGGTGATTCATCATAGGCCGAAAAACTTTCTTCTTGTCCGGATGGTGATGAGGGAGGAGTAGATATATAGCCCAACCCCCTGCGAGTCTTTTGATAATAATCTGGGCTCTTTCCTCTCGGTCTAAATGAGGGTATAAGACTCCGTCGCCCTTTTCCAAAATTTAATCCCGGTTTCTAGGTGAAACTATAACCCATCTTCTCCATCATTTGCCGGGATTTCTGTTCATACAAGTGAAATTGAGGTGATGTTTGTTCATCACTTTCACTGCTTTGTCTTTGTCGAGGCGACGTAATTACTTTGCAGAACAAGATCGGCTTTTGGGATCCCTGTCGAGGAGGTACTTCAAAGAAGTGACCTTGTCCCTTAGTTATTTTTGATTGAGAGAGGAGGGATGACCTAAGGGGCAAATGGTATGCCGCCAGAATTTCAAGTTCGGACAGGCCATCACTTCAGTGGAAGTACAAGAGGGTTCAGACTCAGTAGCTACAGCATGCTCGTAAACTAACTTTATGTTTTCATTAATAACCCATTCACTCTCTATTACATCAGCTATATTATTATCAAGACTCAAACTAAAATCTAAGTGAGGGTTAATTTCATAATCACCCCCATCGTCTTCTTCAGGAAGCTCGTACTCAGTATCCGCCTCATTGCCGCTTTCGTCAGGCTTTTGAGGCTTACTAAGATCGTCATTGGAGGCTTCGTGGGCTAGCTTGTAAAGTAAAGCATCTGTGAAGTAATTTTCCAGCCCTTTAAATGGTTGCTTATCTGCAACTAGTGTCCGGACTTCTCCTTCTTCATCTCAATATTTCATGCATTGGTGGAGAGTCGACGGGACTATCATGTAAGCGTGGATCCAAGGCCGTCCCAGTAAAATATTATAGGAGGTATCTGCATCAATAACGTAGCATGTGACCTCTGTTCTCAAATCCCCGATTTGACATCGGAGTCGGATCTTTCCGAGGGGACAACTATTATTGGTATTAAACCCATATATTGTTGTGTTGGTTGGTGTCAGACGATGGGAGAAAATCCCCAATAGTTGTATCAACTTTCTGGGAACGACACTTAGAGCAGACCCCGGATCAATTTGAATTCGGTCCACCTTCGTGGATTCGACATATCCGGTGAAATATAAAGGCTGTTATACTTTATATTCCTTACCTGCATATCCTCCGGAGAGAAAACGTCTTGTGGAACCTGCCTCCTCACTTGATGACAGTGGGGGCCAAGAGTCCTAATCCTCGTTGGCCGGCTCGACAATCTGAGCTAGGAATGACTCAGAGTCTGCCAAGGCCTCTCTCAATGCCTCACGAGTTGACTTTGACAATCGTAGCAACTCATATAGTGTGACTCGAGCTGGATTATTTGCCAGCTGAGCTATTATATCAAACTTGAAGGTGGTATCTTTGACTCCTTCATCTTTTCCAAGGTTTTTCTAGAAGCAAAGACCTTTTTGCTTTGCAGGCTTGGCGAGTTCCGCATATATATCTTTTGGATCTACTCTGGTGTAGTCTTTGAGATATGTTTTTCCAGATCGAGTACCGGAAGGGTCTGCCCCAGCTTGATGAGTGGCAATTGTTTCGGGCTCTTCTTCAGAATCTGTAAAGGCTCCCGAAGCTATATATTTTTCCTTTATCTCTGCGAAAATGGCATTAACAGTCCGCTTTTTTCCTTGACCCCCTGTGGTAATCCACTGTTCGTCTTGTAGCAAATCAAGATGGACCCACATGACTTTCCCCTTCTGGGTTGTTATGGGGACAAGTCCTTCTTGAGCCTTCTTATGAGGGTCAAGGTTCTTTGTAACCAACTTACCCTTTGGAATTGGGATCACCCCTGCGGGGAACTCATAGGTCCCAACCACTATGGTTGCCATATTGGCAGTGACCTTCTTTTGTTCCTCTTTAAGCGTCAGAACTCCAGTTTCTATCAGTGCTTGGATTCTGTTCTTTAGAGGGTAACAATCCCTAGTAGGGCGTCCAATATTCCAGTGGTAGAGGCAATAATTAGGATCGTTAGTTTTACCAGCGTCCTCCGGCTTCCTATTCTCTGGAAGCTTCAACATTCCCTTCCACAGGAGGAGGTGGAAGAGTGTAGGCATCTGTTCTGCTTTGAAAGTGTAGGTCCTCTCTTGTTGAGGCCTATTTTGCCTTGGGCCCTTTTGATTTTGGGGCTTTGGGCTCGGAGGATTTGTCTTCTGCGGAGCAACTTCTGATGCCATCACCGCTTTCCATTTATTCTTATTGTTATTATTTTGGGTGTATGGCATATTATTCCCAGTGTTTCTAGATCCACGAGACTCTTCAACTCGACGGATTAAATCTTCAGTTTTCTCTCCCTGTTTGAGCAAATCCCTCCATGTCTTAGACTCTACGGCCCCTATTTTTAGGAGCACGTTAGTCTTAAGATTATGTCGACATGTCTCGACTAGAGTTTCCTGAACTATTCTGTGTTTACAATGCACGGACTTCTCCCGGAACCTTTCTATGAAGTCTTTGACGGTTTCTTGTTCCCTTGTTTAGTTGCAAGGAGGGAATGAACCGTAATTTCGGTATCTTCCTCAAAGAAACGTGAGAGAAATAGTTTCTCAACATCAAACCAGGTATTAATAGTATCTGGGGGCAGCTGCAAGTAAAGGCAGGTCCTCGCAAGGTACTTGCGAATACCTTGGTCATTATCAGGTCATTACCCATCAAATATCCTGCTTGGGACAAGAAGTAATACATGTGTTGACTGGGAGATCCCTTTCCGTCATATGCCTCTAATTTGAGTGGCTTATACTTCTGAGGGTATGGTACCATATCCCATTCAGGTGGGTATGGTCTTGAGACCCCTGATTCTTTCAACTCCTTTTTATGCATCAGTGCTTCGAGTTGACTTTGCAATTTTTCTATTTTCTCTCCATGTGGATCATGAAAAGAAAATCTATCCTCGTCCTCGTGCATTGAGCGAGCTTTCTCTTCTTTTTCTTCTTCGTTCAGTTTATTGAACGGAGTTTCTTTGCCCTTCTTGGCATTATCCTCAACAAATTTTGAGAGCATCATTTTAAGATCTTCAATCGTCTTTTGTTGCTCTCGAATCATTCTTTCTTGAGCTTCAAATCTCTGATTGATGTCGTCGGATTTATCCGCCATATTTGATGCTGACTTTTGTAGCCGAGATGACGCAGAGGAATGAGGTGAAACTATAGCTGAGTTATCGCTGTCATCGTCATAAGAACCTCTTATAAGCCTCTTATAGTTTCGAGGCGGGACGGCTCCTGATTTAAGTCGAGTGATATGATGAGGTTCTTCATCACTCGATTATGAATCATCATCCGTCTCTACAACCTTCTTCTCTTTTCCCACCATATTGGAGGTTACAGCTCTCCATTCTTTTAAGGAAGCGGGTTTTGTCTTCTTAGTAGGGTTCTTGTCCGCCTCGGTTAATCGGTCGAACACCGATACCCTGCTCTTGCTGCAGCCACAGTTGTCCATTACAGCGGATACCGCTGTCATAAGCTGCTGGCAGTGACAGACAGGTTCAGCTTGAATTTGTTCTATGCCTCTCTTCTTGGATAGATACTCCCTGAGGTCAGTGATCTTAGCCATGGAGTCGTGGGACCCATCCAACTTTTGAGAGGGTCTACAAAACCCACTGAAGCTTCTTAGGATCACTGGAGTCAAGTTATGGCCCACTGACGCGACTATCAACCCTGATTCTGTAGTCGGGTTGATTTACGCGGAGCTTAGAAACAGCTTCGCGTTTTGGAATGCGAGGCTGAAAATTAGCTTCGCGTTTTGGAATGCGGGGCTGAAAAATAGCTCTGCATTTTGCTACGCTAGCCTCGCGTTTTACGCTGGCTTCGCGTGCCTTCAGAAGTTTCTCTTCTGGAATCTTAACCCCGCGCGGAAGAAAATTCCTGCACGCTGGCTTATTCTTGTGATTAACACAAGTCATAACTTCGCGTCTAGCGCGATTTTTACAATTGACGACAATCTGCCAATCATCTTCGCGATCTGCGCGGAGGTGAGGCATCTTGCGTTTCTCGCAAGTACTACTGGCTTTGCATTTCTCGCTAAGCTCAATATTAGCCTCGCGTTGAGAATCATATACTGACTGTAAGGAATCTTTATCCTCGCGTTCCTCGCGAGTATTAAAAATCTTGCGTTTCTCGCAAGTTGTACTGGCTTTGCGTTTATCGCTAAGTCCAGTAATAGCCTCGCATGGAAAATCACATGCTGGCTTTAAAAAATTTTATCCTCGCGTTTCTCGCGAGTGTCAAAAGTCTTGCGGTTCTCACAAGTGCTACTGGCTTCGCGTTTATTGCTAAGTCTAGTAATAGTCTCGCATGGAAAATCACATGCTGGCTTTAAAGAGATTTTATACTCGCGTTTCTCGCGAGTGTCAGAAATTTTGTGACTAGCGCAAATCTTACTGGCTTCGCGCTTCTCGCTAAGCTCAGTAATAGCCTCGCGCGGAGTACCACACGCTGGCTTTTCCTTGCGATTAACGCAAGTTGTAGCTTCATATTTAACGCGATAATGACTGGTCTCGCGATTAGCGCGAGCCAGTTTGCGAGGGACCATAGCCTCGCGCTCTTTAGCCTCGCATCCAAGGCGGGCTTTGAGGGCTTTCGCCTCGCTCTCCGATTTCTATTTCGGAGTTGGGTTCTGGTCAATCCAGTTCCCAGGTCTTCTTTGGCAGTAGGGAGGTCATACTCTGCTAGGATTTCCTGCCCGAACACCGGCTCTATGGCTGCGGTCTCCAAGGATCCCCGTTCCTCGGTGGATTCCTTTTTACCCGTTACTCGGGTATTGGAGAGCACGCGACGATAGTGTCGTGTGTCGTTCAGGTTACCTAATGATTCAAAGGAGAGATACTCCTCATACTTCTGCTGGTCGATTTCAACGACCAGCATGTCTACGTCGGATCCGATCAAATCAACGTCCGATTGCGCCACAATCTCTTCATCAGTGAAAGAGATGGCTCCCACTATGGTCGCCAGTTTGTTCGTCGCAAAAGTTTGTTGCTTTCCTTCCATTTAATACAACTTAGATCACAATAGAAGTGAACAAGATAAAAAGAGAACAAACGAGAGGATTTTATATGTCAATCTCTCTCTTTTATAAAATTGTGTGGGATCTATGGTGATGGGATCTATCGGGTAGCTCCTTTTGACGATCGGGCATCGAACTCTTCTTTTTTTAAGATGGCAGTCAACTATAGACGATCTTCTCTGGTCTTTCATGAACTCAAGGCTCTATGCGTAACTTGAATTCTCCAAGAAAAGAAAAACCGAAAAAAGACCCCCTAGGGCTTCCCCAAAAGGGTATTTATAGCCTTAGGACGATTTGTTATGATAACAACACTATATATATCTCTTATAGACAATTGATGAAAGAGAGAGCTAGACAATTGATGAAAGAGAGAGCCCTCCTTTATTATAAGAGATGTGAGAGATAGACAGATATTTATATATCTTCTTGTAACCCTTTTTTCTCACAGTTGATATTTCTCTCCTTATTTATATAGACATAGGTCGAATTTGGTCGGCCGAACCATGTTAATTGTTATATTCTTCATGTGTTTTTATTGTTTTCCTCATCTCGATGATCTCAAAGGGGGAGTCAATCTCCAATAAGTGGTATCAGAGTCGGAGTTATGGATCAGGGATTGGGGTTGAAACATGGCGGATCTGATATCGAGTCGGCAAGGAGGTTAGCAGAGGCATCAAGAGTACTTATAGCAAGAAAAAGGAACCATCCAGGTACAACCAGTATTGTACATGACCACAGGTTTCAACGGTATGCACCAAAAGGAATGGCTGAGAGCTGAAAAGGATTCTGAGGCGCAAATCAACGGCTATGATTGATCAGAGCATGGATCGAGGAATCAATGTCCAATTTAGGTGATCCAGGTGTCGAATCCTGTGTTTTTTAGCATTCTAGATGCAGTGGTGGATGCAGATTGGATAAAATATACTATTTGGAGTAGATTTTGTGCAAACTAGTGATGATCGAGGGTCAATGTTGACTGAGATATTGATGGTCGATGATTGGTTGATTGCACGATCTAGAGGTATGGTTTGATACTTCATGGTGATGAGTACGGTTACTTCGTGATATGATAAAGTATGTGGTAGTGCATAATTGTCTGTCTTTGGAGTTACTTACAATTATTTGGATCAAGGTGAAGTATGGTGTAGCGAGCGCCTTTTTTTGGTGCATGAGATAAAAAGTGATTATGAGTACTCAGAACGTTCAAGTATTTTGACTGAGGTTGAGCATGGTATAGCGATTATGAGTGCTTGGTGAAGAGCGCGGTACAGTAATCATGAGTGTTCAAAGGAGTACGGTATAGTGATCATGAGTGTTTGGAGGAGAGTATGGTTTAGTATAAAGTCGATGAGGATTGTACAAGTTGTTCGTGATAGCTGAAGCATGATGAATGTGCAGTGGATGTCTGTGAAGTGGATGGTAAGAATAACAGAGTTTCTCCAAGATGTATGGCTCATTGGATACGAGTTAATGTGGAGATTGTTAGGTTTGTCTATTACATCCATTGAGTATCCAGATGTGATCAGAGATCACCAAGAATTTTAATTTAGTTGGACTTAAATCAGTTGATAATATCTTAATTAAATTGGAATACTAATTAGATAATTATAGTGTTGTTCTAATAGAATTAGGATAGTAGTACTATCTCTTATATGTGATGTGAGAGCGGTGAACAATTGTTGGGAGAGAAAGCCTTCCATTATTATGAGAGATGTGAGAGATATTGGATCTCTTCTTATAACCAGTTTTTTCACATAGTGGATATTTATCTTATTGTTTTCGTAGACGTAGGTCGAATTTGGTCAGCAGAACCATGTTAATTCTTGTGTTCTTCTCGTGTGTTTACAGTTTTCCTCATCTTCATCTTGATGATCTCGATGGGTAGTCAATCCCCAACACCAGGTCCTCTCCCTCTAGTCTTTGTGTCAGGAAGTTTCCCCAAATGCACCTTACATATCAGCATTCCATGAAGATATGCTCTATCACTTCTCCATTTTTCGCACAGAGACAATAGGTTCCTGGCCCTTTCCAACCCTACTCTGGAGGTTATTCCAAGTGAGACTAGCCCCCGGTCTACTTGCCATATGAAAGCTAACACCTTAGTTGGTGCTTTCATGTACCATATATCATTTATGAACATGCATCTAATACCATTGCTATTAATTATTTCGTAGCAAGCTGCCACGTTATAGTGGTCTTATCCATGCCAAAGCCAACCTAGTGAATCTATTATTCCTGGTGCGATGTGAGTGCCTTGCAACCTTTGTAGCATTTGCCAGCAGCTCTGTCTACTGTGTGTGTCCCTATCTGGTATGAGTGATAGCCTGAATTTTCCCCTACACTATATACCATGTCCTGTTAGTTTGTTATTGTTGATTACTTAATGTACATCAGGGTAGATGCTAGATAGATGGTGTGTTCTTTTCTATTTATCATCCCAAAAGCTGATACTCCTTCCATCTCCTAGTTTAAAATCTAATCCTGGCCAAAATATTTCCCTCATCTGTAAGATTCCATACTAAAAGCCCTATGTGTTGTTGATGTTTCATACTTTATTTGACGATGGTCCTCTGTGAGAACCATATTATTTTTCAACATCCTGATAAGTGACTATAGTTTTAACAAAATCCTCCACCACCACTTAGCTAGTGGTGCTCGATTCATATTGTATAGGTTCTTGACTCCCAAGCCTCCCTTGCTCTTACTTTTGCATACCTGAGACTATATTTCTAGACGGTAGGCCTTCTGTTCCGCTCCAAAACCTACCCATAGAAATTTTCTTCTGATTCTATCAATCCACTCCCGTAGCCACTTCAGTAGTACTAGGAATGACATATGATAGAAAGGGGTGGCGGATATTACCGCATTAAATCGTGTTATCCATCCTTCTAATAATAACTACTTTTCTTTCCACCCCTCGAGTTTTCTAAATATTCTGAGTCAATAATTAACTGTAATTTTGTTTTGCCGCCCAATAAATTTTCACTAGAAAAAATTTCTATAATTTGTACTTTTCTAGCTTTATTTTTTATATTTTCCCCATGATTAGCTTTCTATAATTTGTACTTTTCTAGCTTTTTCAATAGCTCTATCAAATCAACATATTTACTGTATCCATCATATTAGTCTTTATCAACTTTTAGTTTGACTTATGCTCAAATACTTAGACATGATCTTCACGAGTTTTGGAATGATTTACTACATATATATGATCAAAATTCCTAATAATAACAATTATATCACGGATTTGTTCAGAGTTTATCCCACAAATGTAGACTTGTTATGTCCATTTCCAAATATTAACATTACAGAGTTCACATACATGATGAACACATACAACTTTTCCATATTGGAGATTGTTGGTTTCATATCGACAAACATAACATTTTCTATCACACGTTTGCATATATGGAATTTGAGAAGGAAGAAAATTATTTATTGATATTAGATAAATTGTGCAGGTTCTTTGGTAATATTGTTAAGCTCTATGTGATTGTCAATGATATAGACATGGCCCTGATGAACGTTGTTGAGTTGGCTTTTTCCATGGCCAAACACATTATGTAGATGGCATATTAATAAGAATGTATTGGCAAGTTGCAAGAAGATCTTCAAGTAGGAAACCATGTGGAAGAAGTTTGTATCGAATTGGAAAATAGTTATTTTTTCTAACACCATATAAGAGCAAATTAAACACTTGTGTCTCTACAAAAAGAGTACTATGGCTATTTTGATGTTATAAGTTATGTCACCAGCACTTGGTTGGATCATTACAAAAAAAGTTTTGTGATATTGTGGATAAATATTACCAACATTGCAACATTTTTACTAGTAAAAAAGTAATCATTCATACACGACCGTGCTATATTTTGTGTATAGTCGTCAATTTAATATTTTATCTTTACAAACATGTTCACAAGTGCTATGCGAAAATCAAATAGGCAATTACATAAATCTAGGAGTTATTGAGATTCAAAAATAAATTGACAAAATTTATACTTTAAGAGAGAAAAACAAATAAGAAGATCAAACTACATAACACCAATGATTTTACATGGTTTAAATCAAGTTCTACATCTACAAGCCGAAATAACCTTCACTGTTGATGATGATGTTTACAAATTTTGAATCTTGAGATCTCTTAAATATATCATAGTTACAAATAAATCACTTTTAAATTAAGATAACAGGTACAAACTCTCATACGTTACAAAAAAAAAGTTCTTAAAAGTCTCAACAACTCACAAAAACCCTATCTAACCCTCTAAAATAGTTTACGGATGTTTGACCCGAACCCTAAGTCAAATATGGTTAGCTTGGAGTACTCCCAAATCCAAAAAATGCCTCAAGCATGTATATCTACATGTCTGCCACTGATGGAGCCGCACCAGCCATCGTTGACGGTTTACCTACACTGCATTTTTCTACAGACAGTAGTAAACGCGATCGATGACCCTATACCAACCATCGGTGGCTGAACCTGAAATTGAACCATGTATCCATCAATAACTTCATGTTTTTTTCTTTGCTAATCAAACTGATACACATATTTTTTTGGCAATATTACCTAAATTGAGTTCCCACTGGGAGCCGAACTTAGAACCTCATGTTAGCCTCCAAAGTGATGGTCAAACTATATTAGTGGTTGTTAATCCTAAAACCAAATATTTGGTGATCTGGATTCTCTCCCTATCACAGAACATTGAGCACCTTTCTCAGTGTGGATGGTTAAGTTTTTTTTTAGTATAAAGTATATATTAATACAAATCATAAAAGTATAGTTTGTGTTAGTTTAGAATATATTTTAACCACCATGGACGATCAAAATTGCACTGAAGACCTCAATATTTTACACGGTAAAGGGATCCAAATTCAAGGCTATAGAGCGATGAAGATGAACAAATGTGCCTATTGGTCATTGGATTCCTTCACATCTGTCTGATGTCGATTTGGAAAAAAAGAATCTTGGGCTATAGAATCGAAAGGAACTAAAAAAGAAAGAGTTGCTTCTATCTTCATTCAATATAGTTAGAACTCAATGTGGATATGAACCAGGTTTAGATCTAGGTTCAAATTTAGTCCGACGCCAACCATAGGATGGTAGGGGAAAATTCTATTCAAGCATACCATTTTGCTCAAAAAGTCCACATTTCTCAATCGGGGATTAGTCCCGCAAGCGATTTTCACATCGATCAGGAATTTAGTCCCCGAACGGATTTAACATGGTCAAGGATTAATCCGAACTAAGGCAAAAATATAGTCACAGAAAGTAATGGCAAAGCTATAGATTTTTACAACTTTAGGAGTGGGTGCATAGTGAGCAAAGTGGTGTGCTTAAATATAATTTCCTGATGGAAAGCCTCCAAGCTGAATCTCCTTAATAATAGTCAGAATATCGGGATTTTGATACCATTTACAGCCCTTGCATTCCCTGATGAAAAGCACACAACTTTCCTAACTAGGTGGCTCACATGCGTTTAATATGTGGAAAGCACAAATATGCCATGGAATGAGAGGGAAGCTCAAGTGGGAGAGTCCTCTTCCATCTCAACTGTTGGCTATCTTATCTACACACAAACTATTCTCCTCTATTATTCTAACATAAAATATATTCATACTGACGTCAAGCTCACGAGGGATCCAACCCAGCTCCTCATCTCATGCATGCTATTTGCTCCATGAGTACTCACGGGTCAGTTGAATTTGAATGTGACTGAGTCATCGCTTTTAGCCCACCAAACACAATCCCAATCCTAAGCCACTAAGCCAGTAAACTTTGTTATCAGTATTATCATAGAGTACAATTTCAACGTGTTCACAAAGCAAATTAACTAAACAAGACAAAATGACCAAAAATCAAAACCAACCCACACTCTTTTTACTCCCCTAGACCCCAAATTCTCCCTCCCAACTTGTGAACGCATGCGCCTTTGTAGTAGTTTTTGCCTTTTTGGGCCTAAAAGTTCTCAAAATTTGGTAGTTGCATCTTGCATGCTTGCAAGTTGGAATATTTTTATAGAAAATTGTCCACTCCCTTTTCCTCTTTCGGTTTCATTAAGAAAAATATAGGAATCTCTTCTTCCACCTGAATACTTATCTTTTTATCTACTTTTGAAGTATTTTGTGTGTACTTACCTGAAACTTTGTTCTGTTTTTTTTTTTTTAAATCTTGTTATTTTCATGGAAAGACTCCTAAGCATAAATACACTGTATATACATTTGAGTTGAGAGCATATTGATTTTTATATACAAATTTATCACATTTTCCTACATGATGCGAATCTATTTTTATTAGAAGATTCTAATTAAAGTTCATATTTTATCTACCAGAAAAATAATGTTTTTAAATGACATCTTTTATGATCTAAAAAGGTTTCTTCGGAGATGCATATAATGGAAGATAATAATGTATAAAAGACTAATTAGTAAGATATTCTGAGAGATACTAATGCACAACAAAAAAACAAATTCTGAGATACATAAATTAAGATATTCATATATATACATGAGAAATTAGACAATAATTAAGAGATGAACATCTTAGTAAAGAGGAATATTGACATATTCTTTTTATCCATTTCCATATGCTCAAGTTTTAGCCGTATCATTTAGTCTCCTTCCACTTGCACACTTGAAGCAATACAACAACTAAATCATTGTTTGGGCGTCTGAAATGAACTCAAAATGCCAAATTCTCCCAGGTTAAGTTTACAAGGGCATATATGCAATTACCAACTTTATTAGGAATACACAAATATTGAATAAACTGAGAATTATACAGAATCATGCATGCGCAAACAAACCTCCCTCTCTTTGTCAACCCGCCCCTACATCCAACTTCAGCCATTGCATCATAAAGGAGGAATCACACGTAAGTTCCATCAGCACATCCTCATAGAGTATAAACTAACCAATCAAAATATTCCCACCCCCCAAACGTCCAAATTCTCCCCCATATAAGAGACAACCGCTCATCCTCAACTTCATCATCATTGTACTCTCTCTCTCTCTCTCTCTCTCTCTCTCTCTCTCTCTCTCTCTCTCTCTCGGAGATGGGTAGGATTCATCCTACAGAGAGCAAGTGTAGTGGCGGGGAAGAAAGCGGACCATCGGTCTGGACGGTGTGGAAGAAGTCAAGCATGGCGTTCCAAGGGACTGACGGCTTCTCAGTGTACAATAGCGAAGGGAGGCTTGCGTTTCGTGTCGATAACTACTCTAGGAAGCACAAGGAGCTTGTTCTCATGGATGGAGATGGGAAGCCTCTCCTTGATCTTCGGCCTCAGGTATGATTCGTAAAGTCGATGATGCTTACTGCGAGCATAACAATATATAAATCATAAATATCGTCATCATACAGTATAAAAGTTTGGCACAACGGAGACAACCAGCAGCCACCTAAAATTTCCTTGGATTAAAGAGGTCCTACACTAGAATTAAAAATTTGCATTAGATGAATGGCACAATGGTTGTATTTAGCATATATATAGTATTTGTAATCTAAGTATGTTTTTTGTTATAATCGTAAGAAAATATGCATGACTATATTACAAGATAAGAAACTTAAACGGAAAGTCTGGAACTTACTTCTTCATCTTACCAGAACTTCAGCATGTATGATCAGTGGAATGCATTCAGAGGCACTGATGAAATTTTGAAAACGAGATCCAAATACCAAAAATTAATCTTCTCTATGAGGCGACGGTCCATCCTCCAGAGCAACGATGAGGTTGAGGTGTTCATGGCCAACAGCACGTCACAAGACTTCCAGATCGAAGGCTGCTTCTGGAGGCGGAGTTGCAAGATCCGAAGTAAGTCTGGGGAAGTGGCAGCGCAGATAACACGGAAGAAGGCGAGCAAGTCGGTTGTGCTGAGTGAGGATGTGTTTAGCCTAGAGATCGGAGCAGGCATCGACTGCGAGCTGATGATGGCGTTTGTTGTCGTCATGGATCGGATATGCCAAAAGCCTCACCCTACTTTGATGTGCTGTTGACCTTGGAGAGATAAATACAGTAACATGTACAGATTTTGAAATGGAGATCCAATTGTCTTAAAGTAATTAACAAGAAAAAGTTCCACAGTTTCTGAAGTTGCTTTTTAACTTTAAAGCTGCTGTTTTTTTAAATAAAACGGCGGGTGGAAATCTCCGTGTTCCATCAGTAAGGAGATAACAGAACCATACAACAAAGTAACAGAGTTCGATCACTTCATATGAGTAATTCATAATACATTAATAGCCAAAAAACGAACAGAAAAGATACATAGAAGCAACAACTTTCGCCACGTTGTAGGTTGAAGGGTGCGGATCAAGTGTGGTCAGGTGAATCCAGGTTATCCTCACCGGCTTCTTCTGATATATGTATGTGCTTCTCATCGGAAGGTATATCTGTCCAAAGAGAAAAATCATACATGACTAGACGGGTGCAAGTATGTAATGAGCGAGCAGTAGAAGTAAAAATTCTACTATTTCTTTCCAACCAAACATTCCAACACAAAGTTACAGTTAGGGTTCTGGCTTGATTTGATGTATGATTTGTTAAACATAATCTCCCCCTTATGCAATTTTCCTCCTCCATGTTTGGATTGATCCCAAGAATTCTTGCACAGTGAATCCAAAGATAATTAGCGAATTTGCAGTTTAGCAACAAATGATTGGTGGATTCATCAGCTTCACTACACATGACACAGAAATTTGGGCCTACCCAGCCACGTCTTTGCAATGCTGGCCATGTGAGTAGTGCATTCTTATGGGCTAACCAGAGAAATATCCTAATTTTCAGTAGATATTTTGTATTCCATATCCAACTTGTGTTTTTAGTATTGACTCCACTATACATAAAATGATGATATGTGGATTTTACTGAGAATACTCCATTCTTATTCCATCTCCATACCCAGGTGGTGTTATTTCATTTAGGATAGACCTTAGTTCACGGACCTGTGTCTCCTCCAATATTGACATGGGATGTGTTAGATTCAATCGCCATCTTGCTCTCCCCCATTGTGAGGCCACAACTGCATCCTTATTTAGGGATAATTCAAATGCTGCCAGAAACAGAATTTTGAGGGGGAGTTGTTTACACCACCGGTCATGCCAGAATGCAATTTTTCTACCATTGCATAGTTTATATTGCAGACTAGTCCAGACTATGTGTTTGGTCTTGATCATCCCTTTCCAAAAGCAGGAAGAATTTAGGGAGTTTCTTTAGTCGCATACCACATTTCATTTCGGGAACAGTATTTGGCATGCATGAGTTTCTGGAGGCTCCCCTCGGGATGGGTGAGCAAGTGTCACCACCATTTAACTATTAGATACAAATTGAAAGTTCTCAAATCTAGAACTCCAAGACCTCTCGCAGTCTTAGGCCTGCAAATCTGCTTCCAAGAAACAAAATGATATTTATTGGAATCGACCGTCCCATTCCATAAAAACCTCTTTCAGATGTGGTCTATTTTGTTTCTAACCCAGTATGATAATAGAAAGAAGGACATGTAGTAAAGGGAAAGTGATGAAAGAACTGCGTTAAGCATGATAACCCTTCCTCCTAAAGATAGTAGTCCCCCTCTCCAGCTATCTAGTTTCTTCTCAAAGTAATCTAGAAGGGGATACCAATCCTGTTTGGAGAGCTTTCCTGGCTTGATAGGGATACCCAGATATTTCATTGAGAATCCTCCCTTCTTACACCTGAAGATTTCTAGAATAAGATTCATAGTAAGGTTTTTGTGTCCTAGGCATATCAAGGAGCTCTTGGAAAAATTGATCCTCAGTCCCGACCATGCCTCAAAACAGCGAAGGCCCCATTTGATGTGAATTGCCTCACAAAGATTACCGCCTCTAAATATGAGTGTATCATCTGCGTATTGGAGGTTGATATGTGATATAGAGATAGATCCTGCAAGACCTTTTATTAGACCTGCATCTTCCATTTTTCCAAAAATGATATTAAGGCCATCAGCAACCAGAGTACTTTAAAGCTGCTGTTAAGTGACAATGTTTTGTGGAATAATAGCTGAGTATCACTACTCCTCACCAATAGATCATCTTGAGTCCTTAATGAAGGGAAAGCATAGCATAGTTGAAGCCAATCCTCTGACTTCATTAATTAGTCAAATGCAGAAAGAGTATTGACAAGAAATTATAGTATTGAGATTGTTGAGGGATGTCTTTTACAATTTCCTTCGTCATTTTCAAAATAATCAAGTGACGGATCAATTTCTTTTGCATCCAAGAAGTACTGACTCAGCCAAGCACTGTATTGCAATTTTTTTTTTGTGTGTGTGTAAAGAGTGGATATATTTTCCCTCGTTTCACTACTCAAAGCTTATGGAACTGTAGGCGTTAAAAAAAAAATGAAGATTGTTGATCATAAATTGGGTACAAGTCATGAAACCAAGTTTTATGAAAACATGTACAACAACCTCAACTTCAAATCCAATTTTGATCATAATTCAAGTTAAACTAGAGAAATCTTTATTGAAAAAAGTTGTAGAGCTTTAAATCTCTTTCCAATAATTTGTGAATCATTGGATTCCAGAATGAAAAGTTTTTTTTTTTGGCCCAATAATAAGCTTACAAAGCAAAGAAAGAAAAGGAACGAAATAAAATAAAAATACAATGATCCAACAAAAGAGACATTTCATGATCATTCCCTCCGTTCTTGCGTCTCTGATGCGGGTCCCTACACCTCATCTGACGGCATGACTTTCATATCATCTCCCGAAGAGTCACTTGATAGGTGAACTCTCTCCTCATCCGATGGCACACCTGTCCAAATAATGAAATCGTAAATGGTGAGTCACACACAATGCTCAATAGAATGTATTTATCATTAAATTATCTATCATTTCGTTCTCTCCACATGTTCCAGCAACAATAATACTTCTAAGCCTATGGCTATCAGTTTTCCCCTATCAAGACTCCTCTAGATAGATTCATTTAGGACAGTGTCGATGTTCAATCCTAATCCCCTGACGCATGCCTCCCATGTGCTTTAGAAAATGAACAATTACATATAATGTGTTTGCTTGATTCCGCATCCCTCTTGCATAATAAACAGATATTGGGGCTAAACCAGCCTCTTTTTTGTAGTTTTGGCCAGGTCAGGATAGTATCTTTACAAATTAACCAAAGAAAAAAGTCGACCTTCTGTGGGCATTTAATTTTCCAATCCCATGCAGTAGTTGCAGAAATGATTCCACCGTTTATGAAATGCCAGTATGTGGAGTTCACTGTAAAGTTACCATTCTTCTCCCATCTCCAAATTAGTCTATCTTCTTCTGAGGAAGATGGGGTTAAATCGATCAGGGACTGTTTAAGTAATCTTAGTCTGATAAAATCCTGGCCAGATAATGCCGTTGAATTCCACCTCCATTTTGATCGACCCCAATAATCACAAACCCTGTCATTTTTATCGTTGGCTTTTAGAAAGACATCTGGGTATAATGTCTTAAGAGAGAGTTGCGAGCACCATCTATCATGCCAGAAGGCTATCTTATTTTCCTTTTCCAGATTGTATTCCAAACTGTGACAAACTAAATGTCGTACTACTAACATCCCCTTCCAAAAGGCCGAGTTATTATGCTTTTTCTTTATTTCCCCATACAATGTACTCCCTTCGAAGCATATTTGTTAAGTAGTAATTTCTGAAGTGACCCCTGGTTCTGCGTGATAAGGTGCCACCACCATTTGGTCATAAGGGACAAGTTAAAAGTCCTGAGATCCACAGCCCCTAAACCTCCCGCCTCTTTTGGCCTACACACCTGACCCCATGGGATTAGGTGGTATTTGTTAGATGATGCCACAACTCCATTCCAAAGAAATCTTTTCTTGATCCGGTAAATTTTCGCTCGCACCCATTTTGGCACTATGAAAAAAGACATTAAATATAGCGGGAGTGAGGAGAGGACCGCGTTGAGCATCACAACCTTCCCACCCAATGATAGGTATTTTCCATTCCAGCCTTCCAACTTTTTCTCGAAACTATCCAAAAGGGGGCGCCTATCCCTTGCTGTTGGTTTTCCTGATGTCACCGGTATTCCTAAGTATGTGATCGGAAAATCCTCCTCCTTATAGCGAAATACCTCCCGGATTAGGTGCATGGATAAGTTTCTTGCGCCCAAGCAGATCAGAGAACTCTTGGTAAAGTTTATTTTTGACCCGACCATACTTCGTAACAGCAAAGAGCCCATTTTATGGTTATAGCCTCTCGTAGGTTACCCTTTCCAAAGATCAACGTATCATCTGCATATTGCAAATTAACAAAGGACATGTTGGGAGCCCTTGGGAGGCCTGCTATCTCTTCCCTCTTCTTCAATTTCTGAAGCATAGAGTTTAACCCATCTGCTATCAAGATAAATAATAGCGGGGAGAGAGGATCCCCTTGTCTTAGACCCCTTTTCAGAAGTATTTCCTTTCCCACTGTGCCATTTACCCTTATCTGTGTTTTTCCGGAATATAACCAAGCTTCCATCCATAATCTCCATCAAGCATTTCCAATCCACCATGTCGTATGCTTTTTCAAAGTCAAGCTTCAACATAAAACCGTTTATTCCGGCTTGTTTACACTGGTGGATGACTTCGTATGTCGTAGCACCCCTTATAAAATATTTCTGCCAGCAATAAATCCTGTTTGATAGTCCTTTATCAAGAACTGGAGTTTCGGTGCTAATCTATTAACCAGTACTTTCGACACTATCTTAATAGAACTATTCAGCAATGCAATCGGTCTGAAATCACCAATTTGTCCCGGTGAACATTTCTTCGGTATTAGGGTAATGATCGAGTAGTTGATCCGATCCAATCTACTTGTCCCCAGGAATACTTCTTCCATTAACCAAATTAAGTCCCTCTTGACTTCTTCCCAAAATATTTTAAAGAAAAATAGCGGAAATTCGTCAGGACCTGGCGCCTTATCCTGACCTAACTCCCAAACCGTTCTTTTAATCTCCTCCTCCTGAAACTCTTCTTCGAGATCTGAGAGATCCACCTCCTTTTCCCATGCTTCCTCTTTCATCTGAACATGAAATGTGTTTGCCCTGCCCAGCAGCCGCTTAAAATGATGATACACATGTTCATATAGAGCATCCCCGCTAACCTGTCTATCCTTCACCGTTAACTGATGTATTTTGTTCATTCTGTGTCTCATGTTTGCCCATCTATGAAAGAAAGCCGTGTTTGCATCCCCCTCCTTCAGCCAAGTAGCACGAGCTCTCTGTCTCCATCTTAACTCCCCCTTTTATATATTTCTTCAAGTTTTCTTCTCAGATGTAGGGTTCTGCTGTTCTCATCCAATGACAGGTTGCGACTCTCTTCCAATTTTTCTAAAAAGTCCATCTCCTTCAGAATGTCATCTTTCTCGCTCCTCCCTTCTCTTCGAAGGCATCTTTTCCATCTCCATAACACCTTCCGTAAGCGACTCAGTTTGATACAGAGATTTGCTGCCGCATCTCTGGCTCCTGTATGCCGACCCCAACTTTCTCTAATCAGGTCGTGTACTTCCTTATGTTCCAGCCACCATCTCTCTAAATGGAAGCGTTTTTGTGGTTTTTGTTCCTTCTCACCAACAATGAGCATGATCGGTGTGTGATCTGAAGTCGGTCGCGGGAGGAAGCAAATCTCTGCAAGTGGAAATTTTGCTTCCCAAGTATCCGAGACTAAGACCCTATCTAACTTAGCCATAACTGGATTAAGCCTCATATTTGACAATGTGAATAGTCGATCTGACAGTGGTAAATCTATGAGGTCCAGTTGACTAATGAGGATATTGAAATCCTGCCTATCCTTGTGAGATCGATCTGCCCCTTTTCTTTCATTTGCAAATCTAGTGATATTAAAATCCCCTCCTAGAATCCACCGGTCATCGTATTTGTTTCTGATTGTTATAAGTTCCTTCCAAAATTGCGTGCGAAAATTTCTCTCATTTGGTCCATACACCGCAGTTACCACCTGGACCCATTCATCTATTAATCTCCTTACCCTAACTGACTAAGAGTATTCCCCTGCCCAGTAATTCAGAATCTGGTATTGTTTATTGATCCCAATTATAATCCCACCTGATGCTCCCCTTGCGTTCAAAATGCAAAAATTGTAGAGTTTTCTAGATGCAAGAGATCCCAAAACCCGAGGATCAGGATCATATAATTTGGTCTCCTCCATACACACAATATCAATCTTATTAATGCGTATTACTTCCGCAATCATTCGCCGTTTTACCGGGTTCCCCAACCCTCTAACATTCCAAAAAATACACTTCATCAAAACAAATAAATTGTCTTCTCCACGGACAGCCCTATCCTGTATTCTACGGCAAAGTGGCCTCTTTCTGATCTCTAAGGATATTCCCTCTAGGTTTTTTAACATCGTGAGCGTGTGTATTTGTTCTGTGCATCCTACCCCTAACTCAATATCACAGGTATCAGCTAAAACAATTAATACATCATCAGGCACAAAATTAAGAATATTAAACTCAAGGTTAGTAGTACCTGGAGGGGGATCCGCATGGTCTGCCTTTCGCTTAGTAGCTGCCAATGCAACCTTTCCTAGTTGGTAATGTTGCCCACCTCTCTTCTCTTCCAGTCTTTTGCCCTTTCTGGACGGCGTGATCAGGTATTTAGAGCTTCCACCCTGGCCCGTTAAGGTGGCCAACCTTTCTTCCGCTGCCAACTCTCTCGTCTCCCGTATACACCCTCCATCCTGATGTTGGTGATCTAGTTCCTCTGCCTGAACGCTCGTTGGGTTGTCAAGCGCTGCTGGCATTGTTTCTGTTGTGCCGTCCTCCATCCTCGCTTCTATAGTGTCTGTCTCTATCCTCAAGGGCATTTGTGTTTCCCTACTAAGCATCCTTGATATGTCCCTGATACGCTTAGGGAGTCTGGAGGGCTGTCTTTTCCTGATACGCTTTTTTTGCCTCAAACTTTCTTTACACATAATATTTTCAAGGAGTTTGGCCATGGTATCCCTTGCAAAATCTTTGTCAAAGTTGTTTAAAGTTGCAAGCAAACCCGTGTATTCCATGTTGTTCGTAGATAAATCTTAATCAAAAGTCAACTGCCTTCTGGAGGTCCCTTCACCATTCGGTCTGATTATATCTTGTAAATCTACAACTTCACCCTTATTGATGTCTTCCTTCTCCAAACCCGTATCTGGGATTTGAACTCCATCCGAGCTCGACTTGTCAACATTTGTGAGATTAGAAGATCCTGTAATTAGCCTGTTGGTCTCCACCGTTCTCCCCAATTTATTACAAAGCTCCTTCATAATCCCATCATTCTTGCGGGCTTCACTTGGCTGCCCTATAGAATAAGAGTCTCACTCAAATTATTTATCTTCTTTTCTTCAATTATTTGTCTTCTTTCAAATTCCCCATGAAGTTGATTCCCCGCAACACCCCTTTCTCCTTCTAAAAATGAATAAGAAACCCTCTTCCCAAATGAGATTCCCTCATTTTTGTTCTTTTCCCCTGCCTCCCCATGTGGGTGGGGCCCCGCATTAAAGCTATAGCCCCCAGAAATAGGACTGCAGGGCTCCTTTTGAGTCACCCCCTTCCCATCTCCCGAATCGTCGCTATCACCTCGAAGTCCCCCCCCCCCCCCCCAATTTCATTGCCTGTCTGGCTTCCATCCCCAATTCTTTCCTTTCTGTCGTCCCTATCTTCCCTCTTTCCCTTCTCCGTCAGGTCTGCCCACCGAATCCTCTCCTCTCTCGCGTCAACAGGTGAGGTTGTCGTCTTCGCCAAAACGGTAAGTCGGCCGATCTCTTTTGTTTCAAGAAAAAGTCGCCCAATTTCATCCCTCCTCAATATTCCGAAATTGGAGCCTTTTTCGTCTAAAACCAGTGAGTCCTCATTCAACCGCACAATTTCCCTTTCTTGTGGGTTGCTAGAATGAAAAGTTATGAAGGTTACATAGTGGTGCTGCATGCTGGCCTGATAAGGAGACATAGATGGCACCTTTTAACCAATCATCGATGGTAGCTTTCGAGGGTCAGTCCTTTGGTACAGGGCCTGATGTCACCATTGATGGCCCCGCCATTTGTGGCAACTTATAGCCATTGATGGCTCATCAAGTTGAAACCACAACATGGAATTTGGACGTGATTTTTGGGTCCATGATTTGGAGAAAATTCCTTTTTGAGTTGGAATTGTTTCCAACAATTATAAATTTGGATGGAGTGTTTGGATAGTTTTGATTAGGACGGAATTTATGTTAATGGTCATGATTGATTGGAAATTTTGAAAACCCATCAAACTCAATAAATCAATATATTCTATCACCTCCAACTTGGAGGAGGCTCCAAATTCTTTTGTAAGAGATCAAAAATTCCTAACGGGCCATCGAGAGCCATTATTTTCTTAATCAAATCTCTATCAAATCTTCATTGCTGCACTCAAAAGAGATAGCTTTCAAATCAAGCTCAATAAGGAGAAGTCTTTTGTACAGATTTTGAAATGGAAATCCAATTGTCTCTGGTTAGCAAGAAAAAGGTTTCACAGTACCATAAATTGTTTTTAACTTTAAAGCTGCAGTTAAATGACAATGTTTTGTAGAATAATAACCGAGTATCACTGCTCCTCACCGAAAGATCACCTTGTGTCATTAGTGAAAGAAAGGAAAGCAAATATGAAGTCAATCCTCTGACTTCATTAGAAAAAAGCTGAAAGATTATTGAAAAGAAATTATAATAAACATGTAGTATTGAGATTGTTCGTGGATGTCTTTTCCCATATCCTTTTCTTCTCCATTTCCAAATTAATCAGACGGAGAATCAACCTCTTTTGTATCCAAGGAGTTATCAGCCGAGCACTATATTTCAACTTCTTTAGTATAAACAACATGATTTACAATCTGTCATTTTGAAACTCACTATCTATATTGCCCTCTAATCATCAATTTGTGCCCTAAATTTAAAGTTTTTCTAAGGATAAATTTTTTTAACTTCAGTCAAAAATATAATAATAGCATGCTTGTAATTTTTTTTTTTGGGGGGGGGGGGGGGGGAGGGGGGGTTAGAAAAGTACTTCCTCCCATACCCGTATTTTCCCCTCCACTCCTTCTTACATGACTATATAAAAAATTCTCTCTTCATTTTCATCTCATTCTCTTAATTCTCCTCTAGCTCTTTCTTATCTTCACCATAACTACAAGTTTTAGCTCTAAGCGAAAGAGGTTCTCCAAGACAAAAATATTGTTGAATACTTTTATTAAAGTCTCATTCTTTAAGACTTAGTGTTTTCAGATAGTTATCCGTCTTATTAGAGTTTTGCTCTCTATCCACAAGGATTTTAAATCTCTCTAGCTTGTCGAGCTCGAAGAACTCATCTTTGGGTAGAACAAGACAAGAAATTACATATTTAATATTTTCTTTTGCAAAAAACACACACACAAGTCTCTTTACCAAGAAATCTCATTCCTTTCTCTTTCTTTACAAAGGAATCACATTCCTAAAATCTTTTTAACAAAATTTCAAGCATACTTGTATTTTATAGCAAGAAGTCTTCTTGTCCAACATGGTAATGCTTAGAAAACAGCCGTAATTCTGAATAAAAATCCAATTCAAATAAACTTTTTAATTGAAAGATAATTCAATTTTGTACAATTTTCATATATTACTTCCTTTCATATTCCACCACTAACTCTTTCAACATGGGGTTCAAAGTGGATACTTATCTAAATGCGGATCTGTAGTCATCTGGATATGCCTTCGGTTTTTCGATTGTAATTTTTAATATAGAACTCCAAATGAGTTAATTTTAATCTCATTGGAAAGATAATTTATTTTTCTACAATTCCATATATTATTTGTCTCCTAACTCTGCCTCTTCCTCATAACTTTACTTTGTCTGCTAACTTTTTGCTGAAATTTAGTCAATCATATCCACCAACTATATCAACCTTTGTCTTCAAGATATTTTGATTACATGATTATTTTAATTCTTATTTTAATTATTTTACTTGGCTAATAAGCTACTTGATAATTATAAATCCCACTCAGAATTGATATGAACGGCTATACCTAACTTGACAAATTATTATTATAATTCATTCATATGATGTCATAATATGCTATTCGTCTGATAACTATCTCACTCGTAATCATGCGTATATGTCATATCACCGGTATGCTTCTTACTCTACCTAGACATGTACTTGGATTTTGACTTGTCTGTAATATTTCATCTCTGAACATGACTCAACTTGTGTGATATTCTACTATCTCTGTATGATACTAGCTATCACTTGACCTGACTTGATTCCTAAACAGATATATTAATAAAACAACATGATACGGGGGAACTTAATGGTGTAGTGTAACATGTATTGTGGAAGTTAGGTTGCACAACCATATTGGCCCCGTATTGTCGATGTCTATTTCTGGATGATACTAGCATTAGCGGTGCAATTAGTACAAGGGAGACAAATGTCTTGGCCGTGATCCTAGCTATGCATGGGATAATACTAGCAGTTAGTGATGTGATTGGTTCGAGAGAGACCAACATCTTGACCGTGATCCCGGATATGCATGGGATAATATTAGCACTTAGTGGTACGGTGGATTCGAGAGAGACCAACATCTTGGCTGTAGTAACGGGTATGCACGATACACTTCTAAAACATATGGGATCTCTTCACCAATCAGTTCCATCAAGTATTAACTTAGCACTACATAGAAATTGAATACCCCGTGAGAATAATATTGTCACATTATACTTAATGGAGACTTCCTCTACTTCCTTGAGTGTTTAGAAGACATGTGGACCACTTAAGACTAACATTATAAGCACTAATTTAATAACATGTTATTTTATATCTCATTATACATTACATCTGCATGATACTTTGCATGGATATTATGAATTTATTTATTATGACATACCTTTGAGACTATCTTGTCACATCATGCATACAACTACTTTCAGTTCACATATGGTATGCTTTCGTTATTATGTAATTCATGTTAATATTAATTTTTGTCATGTGTGCAGTTCTATTATTTTCTGGGTCTCATTGCCATTGATTTTTACATTGCCATTGATTCGAAAAAAATACAGATTATCAAAATTCATCTTTTTTTATTATAATGAAAATAAATAAAAAAAACAAACATAGAGGACTTATAGAACACATCGCTCTCTTTTTACAGAAAATCGTGGGATCGAGGCAGTTATGAAGACTGATCCATTCTTCGTTGATGATCCGACATCGATGGTTGGAGGCGATGGAGATTCTTGAGCTCATTCTTCGTCTCTTCTGATTTTTAGAGGAAGCTCAAACACTTCGCGTGAGGGAGATCTGGCCAAAGATATTTTTCTCTGTCGGTCCCAAGGCTTCAAAGCTCTCATGTGTAACTTGAATTGTCAAAGGTCATTTTTGAGTTCTCTTGAAGGGTATTTATAGGCTCCAAGTTGTTGAGAGAGTTTCTTTGTAGATAAAATCGAGCTCTCTTTATAATCTTGATAAAATATTTGAATCTTCTCTTGATTTGATTTACTCCAAATTTATTGTATTGGGTCCTATTTCTGTACCCAAAATCAATAAAACTCAACTTAGAATTTGATTAGAATTTGCAGAATTATCAAACTCAAACAGAATTAATTTAGAATTCTGAATCCAAAAATTAATTTGATTTTGATTAAAATTCGGGTCTCATTAGAAATTATAAAATAGCTCGAAGCAGGGCCGAATAAATTGTGCACGAGACTGGCGTTCACCGAGCACGAGGCGGGTATCACTGTGCGAGGCGGGCGTTGCTAGCCTCACGAGTGCGAGGCTGGCCATAGTCCATTTTTTTTTAGAATTTTGATTTTGATTTTGGACTTGAAGTTTGTATTTGGATTTTGATTTTAGACTTGGGTAATTTTTATCGTTCTATAAGAATCCCTCCAAAATTTTTAAAATTTTGTCTCTTCTGAAAATATTGAAATATTTTGAATTCTTCTTTTGAAATTGATGGATGAGTTCATGGAAGACGGAACTTGCTAAGGGTGTGGAGATACCTTAGCAAGTTGAGCATCTTGATTGTCATGTGACTCGTTTGGCTTGCCAAACAGAGCCGATGACTCGCCTAGATGACAGATAGAGCCATTGATTATTTTCTACTAAGGGGTGACTCTCCTGGCTAACAGACAGAGCCGATGATTATTTTTGAATTAAGAGGTGACTCGCATGGCTAATAGACAGAGCTGATGACTCGCCTAGTTGACAGACAGAGCTGATGATTATTTTTGAATTAGGATTGAAGAACCATGAGCAGAGGTGTTTAGAAAACATATCCATTGGGACTCAGCAGAGGTGTCAGAACACGTACTGAGGTGACCATGTTATTGTCGGACAATCATGAGCAGAAGTGTTCAGAAAACGTACCCATAGAGACTTAGCAGAGATATTCAGAAAACATACCAAGTAATTTCAGCAGAAGTGTACTGTTAAACATACCGAGATGATTGGATTTAAATTATGAAGTAGCTCGTCTGGCTGACAGACAGAGCCGGTGATCATGTTGGGATCATAGGGTGTATTATTTTGTGTGATTGTTCAAATCTTGTTGTCAGAGGTAAGGTTTTAACATGACAGGTTCGATTGATTTTTTTTTTGAAATGAGATGGTTTGAATCTCACTGTCAGAGGTAGGAGCTTAATGTGACAGATTTGGTTGTTTTGAGATGATTTGAATCTCACTGTCAGAGGTGAGAGTTTAACATGACATATTTGGTTGTATTGATGTGAGATGATTTGAATCTCGTTGTCAAAGGTAAGAGTTTAACATAACAGATTTGGCTGTATTGAAGTGAGATGATTTGAATCTCACTGTCAGTGATAAGAGCTTAACATGAGAGATTCATGAAGTTTTTAGCAAACCCCTGACTATCAACAGATTTGACATATTTTTACCAATCGCCGTTTGCGTTGGGCTAACCATACTATTTCTCTCAGGATGATGAGTTGTCAAATATTTTGTTTGGGATTAAATGTCAAACGTTCCCTCTCCCCTTTACCTTAGAAGCTATGGGTTTATTGATACCCCCAGTAAAATAGGGTTAGTGAGAAATTTTTGATTTCTCTTCCCGATACTTTTGATAGTATTGGGCAGTTCATACTTTTTACCTCAGCATAAGGAGTTGTTGAGGACTTGAATTCATCTCTCCTTTACTTTTGAAGTATTGGGGTTGTTCATGATTTTACCTCAGCATGAGGAGTTGTCAAGAATTTAAATTTTTCTCCCCTTTGCTTTTGAAATATTGGGTTGTTCATGCTTTTACCTCAGCATGAGAAGTTGTCGAGGATTTTAATTCCTCTCCCCTTTGCTTTTGAAGCATTAGGTGATGAGTATCCTTATAGGATGACGTTATGGCAAACTTGTCATTGAAGTTTTAGCAAACTCCCAGTTATAAACGGATTTGATGTGTCTTTACCGATCGCCGTTTGCATTGGGTTAGCTATACTATTTCTCTCAATATGATGAATTGTCGAGCGTTTTGTTTGGGCTTAAATACCAAACGTTCCCTTTTCCCTTTACCTTTTTGGTATTAGGCGATCAGTTTTATACTCTTACCCCAGTATGATAGGGTTGGTGAATGATTAGTATCATATATTATATTTTTCCTCCCATATTTTATCTAATTTTGTTTATAAATAAATACTACTCAGATATTTTTAGTGTCTTTTTCAGATAATCCGATTCCTACAAGGAGATGACATGAAATTAGAGCCGGATTAGGAAATAAAGCCCAAAAAAGAGTTTAAAGAGACAAAACTACAAGATTAAAATATTTTAGAGAGTCAGAGTACAATACCATAAGAAGAAACAAGATTAAAAGACAAGAAACTCGTGCAGAAGAAAAACCAGAATTTTTCTCCATATTATTGCCGCTAAATAGCAGCATTTTGCTGCAATTTGGCGGCACAAAGTGGGTCCCACATGCTGAATTTTCTTTGAGAGCTTCCATATAATTTTGTAGTTTTTCAGTTGTATTAGAATTAAGGTTTGGTTTTCGAAGCCTATATATTGGCCGTATCATTGTATTCTAGGGTTTTTGGATGCAGTAGTTAATATAGAATTAGGATATAGTTTGTACTTGTTTTTAATTTAATAAAATTAGGATTTTACTGAAGGGGTGACGGCCATAATACCGGCTCCAGAGGTAACCATTGCTGCATATAAATTGTTCTTAGGTAATCTTCTTCTTATTACTTTCTAGTTTAGATTTATTTGCTTTCTAGATTAGATTTAATTACTTTCTATGAATAAAAATTGATTTTGCTTATTAGAAATATGAGTAGTTGATTTTACTTAGCTCTAGGATGTATAAGAAACTAGGATTCACCATGTAATTACTCTCTAGAATTTTCTTCTTAAATAAAATAAATAAAGACATGATTTTTCTATGAAAAGATTAAAATACAAGAACTTGAAGATTAATACTTTGATAGATTATACTTGAATTAAGTTTCTTGATAGCCTATACTTAGTTAGGGTTTGGAGTTGTTGGTTTTCATCTTATTCAAAAAATTATCTAATGATTTAGTTTATTTTTATGAAAAGTAGTATCTTTGATGAGTTATACTTCACACCACTTGATAGCTCATACTTAGGGCACTTTAAATAAAAATAAACTAAAAGATTAAATTTTTATGATAGAAGAAGATAAGAGAAGTAAATATATGGTTGAAAACTAGTGGATTCTAATCCTAGGCTAGTTAGAATAACTTTCTACTCCAATTTAGAATCTTTTGTTAATCCGTTAGACTATAGAATTAGTGAGAATGCAAAAACACCTGAGATATCTGTGGGACGACCTGTATAACACTACAACCGACACTGTACGCTTGAAATTAAATTATCACATCAAATTTTTGGCGCATTGTCGAGGATCGATGGTATTTTTCTTATTTTTTCTAACATTTTACAGGTTAATAGTGTGTGTTGAGTATGAAGGGAATAGAAATTGCAGATACATGAAAACAAACGGAATCAAAGAAGCCTAATGACTGCGTAGCAGAAACTAGAGAGTCAAGCTCTCTGCCGCTATTTAGCGGCAAAAACCGCTATTTAGCGGCAGCATAGGTATTTCCTAACCCAAGATTTTCTCCAATTCTGTATTTTTAGTCCTTGGTTCTGTAAAAAAAATACAAAAAATAAAAACAGTAGGAATCACATTTTTATTTGATCATATCTATTCCACTGTTTTATCTCTCCACCACACCTCCACTTCTTACATTAGTTTAGAAAATTCACACATACACTCATGGTCGTTGCTTCATACCATATTGGACTCATGATCAATTTGATCAATTAGAGAGATCAGATTTGTTTATGGGTGACAAGATGGACCAACCGATCCTTCAGGATCGATGTTACCCGTTGCGCACATCATTACCATCATGCATCAAACTTCCACATGCAATGGATAATCACTATGAATTGAAACTGCAGTACATTAGCATGCTTCCTAAATTCACTGGTTCTGATTCAGAAGATATATATCTCTTTATCAGTGAATTTTAGGAAGTATGTGTGATGATTAAACTACAGCACTTATCGGAGGATACAATTAAACTCCGCTTCATCCTATTTGCTCTAAAAGATAATGCCAAGAAGTGGTTGTACAGTATGCCTACTGATTCAATCACTACTTGGGATGAATTCGTTACAGTGTTTCTCAAGAAGTATTATCCCACGTACAAGACAGCAAGAATTCGAAATCAAATTAATCAATTCTGTCAAATGTTAGGAGAACCCTTCTGGAAATATTTAGAACGGTTCAAAGATTTATTAGCTCAATGCCCCCACCATGCGATAGAGAAGTGGCGGTTGTGTCAAATCGTATACGAAGGACTCGATTACACATCCAAAACTCTTCTTGAGTCTATGTGTCAAGGGGAGTTCATGAGAAAGAATGAGGATGAAATATGGGACTTTCTTGAGTACTTATCATGGAAGACTATGCAGTGGGAGAGTCCCGCTGAGAAGCCCAGTGCATCAACTTCTGCTCGTGCTCCACAGGTAGGTCAAGTAAATCAAATTCAACTTTCCACATACTTTAATTGTGGAACTCTGAATCACGTTATGGAGGAGTATCCACTATTAGTCAATCCCATGGGTCCCACACTTGAGCAGGCTAACGTCTTGTATCAAGGACCTATGAATAATGCATACGCTTCGACATACAGTTCTGGCTGGAGGAACCATCCAAATATATCATAGGGTCAAGGGCAATATCAGAGAGCCCTAACCCTAACATGCAACCTCCAACTACTAGTCAGTTCCCAAAACCAAATGTGAGTGCTTATCAATATCCAAACACATCAAATTATGGGAACAACCAGAATCGACCACCTGCACAAAACCACTCACATCCACAACAGGGGTTTAATAATGATCAAGAAAAGCGACTTCAGTCACTTGAGAAGAACGTTGAAAATCTTCTCAAGTCTCATTCCAAGTTTGACACGCATATGTCCAACCTTGACACATACATGCAAAATCTTATGAAAGTGTCAACTGATTTTATTCAAAGCACACGGCAGCATCTGCTCATGAACTCTCAATCTATTAAGAATGTAGAGCAGTAGGTTGGAAAATTATCGAGTCAGATGAGTGAACGTGGGAAAGGTACTTTTCCAAGTCAACCTATAACAAATTCTAATGCCAGCTCCTCAAATTAGTCACATGTCCACCAATGCAATGCCAGTCACACACTCAGATCTGGTAAGCATGTCGACAATAATGTAGCCATACCCCCGGATCCCACTCCTACTATTTCACAGGCTACACCATCTTTTCCACCCCTTTCTTCACGACAATCTCTATCACCTCCATCACTGTCACATACTCATTCAGAAGAACCTATTTCTGAGTCGAAAGTACCATATCCCAATTGGCTTAGGTAGCCTTCACCGCATGTAGAAATTATTCTTGAAATATTTCAGCAGGTAAAGATTAATATTTCACTCCTTGACATTATACAACAGGTTCCTACTTATACTAAATTCCTCATGAATTTGTGTACTAAGAAATGAGGTAGAAACGTTCCTGAGAAAGTTTTTCTTACTGCAAATATATCACAAATCCTCTCTAACTCCATGCCTATCAAGTACAAAGATCCAGCTTCCCCTACAATCTCCTGTACCATTGGAAACACTACATTTGATAGGGCATTGCTTGATTTAGGGGCAAGTGTCAACTTGTTCTCTTATACTGTTTATCAGCAACTGCGGTTAGAAAAACTTATAATTAGCTGATCGTTCGATCAAGAGACCACTTGGTATGGTTGAAGACGTGCTCATTAAGACCGGTGAATTTATCTTTCCTGTAGACTTCATTATCTTAAAAACTGAGCCAATTTTTAATCCACAGAATCAAAGTCCCATTATCATGGATAGATCATTCCTTGCAACATCAAATGCATTAATTGATTATAGGAGTGTCCTCATGAAGTTATCATTTGGGAATATGACTGTGGCATTGAACATATTCAATATGGATGAGTACACAACGAGCTCTCTCATTGAGGTAAATATGATTCACAGTTTGCACTCTCATTCTAGCTCGTGCACTGATGATGAACTCTCATTTGAGAAATTGTTCAAAGATGAGCTCATATTATTAGATGAATTGACGCATACTGATTCGATGTATGATGATACTTTTGCAAGTGTGTTATTGATTTATGAGCAAAATTTTGAGGATTTATTTGTAGAGGAGCTCGGATTACTTCGTGAGTTAGAAGGGCCACCACCATATTCACTTGATCCTATAACACTCTTCTCACCTTATGATATTTCTACATGTATGCTTGTTATTAATAATGATTGGCAGATTTATAATGAAGAACTTTTTAACCCAATTATTAATGCCTACATGTAGACAAAGAAAAAGCGAGGACGGAATAAGAAGCAGACAGGTAATTTCGTGACTTATAGGAGGCTGATGAGATATAATAATGCACCCACTTCATGTTTTAAATGCACACACTATGAAAGTGGGAAGCGTTTGAGAGGTCGTAACTGCTTTCCATACGTTAATAGAGTGACGATATTGAGATCGTAACTCTTTACGACTCTCTTTATTTTGTATAATATTTGTACAATAGTTATCATATTTATTTTACCTCTCTTTGTTTGTATATGAAGGCATACACGAGTTTAGGCGTGGGGGAGTGGGTTAGTTAGGATATTTTCTTCGTGTTTTTCTAGGATTTTTGGTTTTTTAGAATTTTAATTTTATTTTTAGATTTTTGGATTTCGTTATTTTGCACTTTGGGTAGTTTTTAGGGTAACTAACTATAAAAACCTTTGATTATATATATTTTCATCAGTAGATCAATCTAATTACAGATAAAGGGATAAATTTTGATTTGAAATTGAATATGAGAGTAGATTGAACGGTATACTTTGAATTTTATAAAAAAAGATTAAAATTCAAAAAATAAATACCATTAACAGTAGTTTTGCGGTAAGTATACATCTATTTTTCACTTTACAATAGTTTATTAGATTAAAAATAAAGATGATAATGATTGAGTAAGTCTTCTCTCTTTAAACAAAAACAAAAAAAAGAAAAAAAGGAAAAAAGTGAGAAAAAAATGGGGTGCACCTGGTATTAAGGCAATAGTCTCGAGAGTAATAAAATAATGGGGTGCGCCTGCTATTAAGGCAATAGCCTTGAGAATGAAAAAAGAGTATGATCCGAGTAATCGGATACTTTGCGCTTAAGCAAGCGTGAATATTCGCATGAAATGTGAAATATTCTAAAAAAAAGAAGAAAAAGTAAAAAAAGAGAAAAAAATTTGTTATGAGAGAGGAGATGAATCATGAGTTAGAGTTGGAATCTAAGGCCGAAGTAGACTATCACATGTGCACGTAGATATATAGGAGTCAATGGATTATTTGTTAGTAGGTATTGAAAGATATGATTTAAATTTTTGATTAAATAATAATTGTATCTGATATGACACTTGATTTGAAAATTGATAATCTAAATGCATTCTTGAGTTTATATATTAGTGAGATTAATTGATGAAAATATCATTAAAAAAAGATTTTTCATTGTTTTGCATAAAATTTTTTATTTTTCTTAATTTTTGGTTATCCTTATTTTTCTTTTCTTATTCCTTAATCTATTTTCTTCTTGAATTTTATAGGTATATTCACTGCAAACCCTCACGAGACAACACTCGTTCACTAGGGTAACCTAAGGGTTTAAAGGCTTGTTACACATGTTAAGTGCAATCGCGATTCTTGCGAAAGTGAGTCATGATTTTTCTTTTTCTTTTGAGATTTAGATTTGTTCAAGGACCATCAAAAGATAGGTGTGGGGGTGTGATTAGTATCATATATTATATTTTTTCTCCCATATTTTATCTATTTTTGTATATAAATAAAACTACTCTGGTATTTTTAGTGTCTTTTTCAGATAATCCGATTCCTACTAGGAGATGGCATGAAATCAGAGCCAGATTAGGAAACAAAACCCGGGAAAGAGTTTAAACAGATAACACTAAAAGATTAAAATACTTTAGAGAGTCAGAGTATAATACAGTCAGAAGAAACAAGATTAGAAGACAAGAGACTCGTGTAGAAGAAAAACCAGAATTTTTCTCCATATTATTGCCTCTAAATAGCGGCATTTTGCCGTCATTTGGTGGCACAAAGTGGGTTCCACATGCTGAATTTTCTTCGAAGACTTCGATGTAATTTTGTAGTTTTTCAATTGTATTAGAATTAGGGTTTGATTTCCGAAGCCTATATATTGGCCATATCCTTATATTCTAGGATTTTTGGATGCAGTAGTTAATATAGAATTTAGAATATAGTTTGTACTCATTTTTAATTTAATAAAATTAGGGTTTTACTGAAGGGTGACGGCCACAATACCAGCTCTAGAGGTAACTATTGCTGCATATCAATTGTTTTTAGATAATCTTCTTCTAATTGCTTTCTAGTTTAGATTTATTTGCTCTGCATTTGGTCCACAACCCGTTTGGTGCCAAATACGGACCAGCTGATCCGTGTTTGGGTCTGCCCAAATGCGGATCACTGATCCACGTTCAGTTCCAACTTGCAGGTGATCCGCATTTAGATCCAAACCCGCATAGTGATCCACGTAATGATCCGAGTTCATGTCCACCCCACTTTTGTCTGTGACCCGTTTGGGTGCCAAACATGGGTTAGATCCGTATTTGGGTTGGATTCAAATGCGGATCACCCATGTTAGATTTTATCTGAATCAATTAATCTAGATTTCTGTTCAAACTATGCACAGTTTAGTAAAATTATTATTACTTTTGATTCAGACTTCTGATTAAGCTGATCTTATATTTGTTAGAAAAGGAATTAAACGATCTACAATTCTATAGCTTGGTTCCCATATAATTCCCATTATGTCCTTGTAAAATATTAGCTTAAATTTGGAGTTTTTGCGCAACAGCAAAGTTCTCGTACCATATTTGGAAAACCCATGATATCTCTTTAATCTCGAACACCAGTTAAGCTCATTCTATACTTGTTTTAAGGACAACTCATTCTCCTAAAAATTTTAATTATAATTTTTCTTCGAATTCTAATTATATAAAAAGATAAAAAAAATATTTTAAGTCTTAGAGATTGCAAGATGACTAAGTCATAACGAAGTTATTAAAACTCCTCAGAATTTGCCATCTCTTACGAGCTTTGCCCAAACATGGTGATATATATGAACTCTACTTCCATTACATTTGCATGACTTCCATACTATTTTGATTTTTTGATTCTTACCTTGTCACTCAAATTTTGCCTAGTCGAGTCACCTTCACCAACTTAGCCAACGCTACTCATTCCTGCCAGCACTATTAATCCCGCCACCACTACTCTATTTAACTCACATCTACCTAGAGTTCTATCTCCCCAATCCTTTTCCTTGCAGTTTTACTCTCTCTGTTAACTTTTCTTGAAATTTGGTCAATTATATCCACCAATTGTATCAATGTTTGGCTTCATGATATTTTGATTACGTAAATGCATGATTCATTTAATTGTTATTTTAATTGTCTTACTTAGTTGATAATCTATTTAATAATTTTGAATTCCACTCAGAATTGATAGGAACGGTTATACTTGACTTGACAAATCATTATATTATATGATAATTCATTCATATAATGTCATAACATGTTACTCGTCTTATAACTACCTGACTCTTAATCATGCGTATATGTTATATCACTGGTATGCCTCTTTCTCTACTTGGATATGTACTTATATCATGATTTGCTTGCAATATTTCATCTTCTGATGTGATAAACTTCTATGATATTCTACCGTGATATTGATTCTGCATGATACTGGCTATCACTTGATATGACTTGATTCCTGAACAAATACATAAATAAGACAACGGGGTAGGAGAGAACTTAATTGTGGAATATAACATATATTGTGGAAGTTAGGTTGCGTAACTACATTGGCCCCGTGTTATTGATGCCTATTTTCAGATGATGCTAGCACCTAGTGGTGGGGAAATTCTATTTTTTTTAAGCAAAATGGCAGGTAAGAACCCTCCGCATTCCATTAGCAAGCAGATAATAGAACTAAAGTTAAATAGTATGGCCACCCATATGAGTAGCTCTCAAAGTACAATAAACCTTACAAATTCAAAAGAAAAAAGTACATAAAAGCAAAAGGAAAAAGAGAACGAAACTTCAAGGCTCTATCCCCATGTAATAGGCCATTCTTCCTGCTCCAATGATGGTGCTGCTAGTCATGCTGGGAGCTCAACTCATCCTCCAACGACCCACCTGAGTCTGTACTCATTTGTCATCAGAAGGTATATCTGTCAAAAGTATAAAATCATGCAAAATTAGTCTAGCGCAAATATGAAATGAACGGGTAGTAGAATTAAAAAAATTATTGTTTCTTTCCAACCAAACATTCTAGCATATCGCCGCTGTTAGTGTCCTAGACTGACGGGGTGCCCGACTATTAGCACATAATGTACTCCACATATTATTTTCCTCCTCCATATTGATGTTAAGTCCAAGGCTTTTCGCACAGTAGGACCAGAGATCCTTAGTGAATTTTCATTTTAGCATTAGATGATCTTTGAATTCTCCGTCCTTGCTGTACAAAACATAGAAATTTGGGCTAGACCAACCCCATCTTTGTAACACCAGGCATGTGAGGAGGGATTTTTTGTGTATCAGCCAGAGGAATATCCTGACTTTAGGAGGGAAATTAGTTTTCCAGATCCGAGCTGTGTCTATGGGCCTAACTCCACTATTTATAAAGTGATGGTATATAAATTTTATTGAAAACTCTTCATCTTTACTCCATCTCCAGATGGGTTGATCTTCCGTTACTTGAGAAGGGGCAACTTCCTGTAACAGTGATCTCAGATCCTAGATTTGTGCATTCTCCAGTGCCGAAATGGGTTGGGATATGTTCAACCACCATTTCATTCTCCCCCATAATGAACTGACTAATGCTCTCTTGTTTAAGGAAAGTTCGAAAGTTGTGGGGATCACTGTTACGGAAAATTCTATTTACGCACGACAATTTACTCTTGACGCACTGATTTAAAACTTTCAAATAATTACGAGTTTGTTGTTTTTTCTTTGACTAAGTTACCATTTTAAATTCCAAATTTTCAAAACTTTTTAAAAATTTAAAGTACTATTATCATTTTTCTCCTTTGTTCTCTCTCAAAAATCCAAAAAAATAAAATAAAATAACTTATCTGTCTTAGCAACCCCCAACCATACCAACCTTCCTTCTCTTGCTGATAGAAAGGCCATGAAGGTGGAGGTGGAAGAGGGCATGGCCAGGTCCAGGTTTCTTGCATTCTTCAATAAGTTGTTTATCACTTTTTACTACAGGAGGCTTTGAAACATTAGAACAAATTGCAGATTATAGGCCTATTAAATGGGACAACTCTTTTTCATTACAAAGAGAAGTACGATGCACTGTGTTTGCGTACATGGCACGTAAAGGAATGAGGATTCTTTGCCCACCAAATGTCTCAGCACCAGCCAAGTAAATTATTGTGTTTGGAGGATAATCCAATGCCTGAAAGAGAAGTCCCACCTTTGCAAATTGCCAACAAGTAATTATGTCAACAATTGAAGGAGATACAAAATTGCTTAACAAAAAAGAAAAGAAGCAGGGGTGACGGAGGAGGAGGCTGGGTAAGGAAAACGGTTACTCGAGCGATGGAGGCGGGGGTTGGCCACAGAGTAAAGGGCTGAGGTTGGAGGCGAAGGGTGGCGCTGGAGGTGGTGAGTGGCGATGGAGTTGGGGATGACAATGGATGTGAGTAGACAACAGAGCAGGGTTCAGAGGAAAGTTTGGAAATTTTAGGGTTTAGTCGCGATAGATGAAAATAGAAAATAGAGGGAGAGAGGGTTAAATTTGAAAATTTTTTTGGGAAATAGAGAGTAAATTAGTGATGTTTCAAGTTGGAAAGTTGGTGTAAAGAGTAATCTGGAAGTCAAAAGTAATTTCTCATGCGTAAATAGAATTTTCCCTTAATGGTGTAGTTGATTCAAAGGAGATCAACATCTTGACCGTGTTTCTAGGCACACATGGGATAATACTAATACTGAGCGGTGTGGTTAGTTCGAGAGAGACTAACGTCTTGGCCGTGATTTCGGGTATGCACGGGATAATATTAGCACTTACTGGTGTAGTTAATTTGAAGAAGTCAACATCTTGGCCGTAATACCTAGTATGCACGGTATACTTTTAGAACACATGTGATCTATCGACCAATTTGTTCCATCAAATGTTAACTTAGCACCACATGGGAATTAAATACCACATGAGAATTGAATACTCTGCGAGACTTCATCTATTTGCTTTAGTGCTCAGAAGACATGTGGACCACTCTAAGACTTGACATTATAAGCAATAATTTAATTACATGTTATTTTATATCTCGTTATATTTTACATCTGCATCATGCTTTGCATGAGTATTATAAATTTATTTATTATGACATATCTTTGAGACCATCCTGTCATATCCTACATGCAAGTACTTTCCGTTTATACATATGTTATGCTTTTGTTATTATATATTTTATGTTAATAATAATTTCTTTCTCATGCGCGTTTCTATTCGTTGTTGGGCCTGACCCTTGGGTTACCTCTTCATACCCAGGTGTTAGAAAATTTCCAAGGACGACCTGCTAGCTAAAGGTTCGTGTTTCAGGACTAAGCAAACCCTAGCGAATCGTTAAAGATCTCCTGATGAAATCATCTCCTGTCTGGAAATCATTGTATTCAGCCTTAACTTTTATTCTTATTGTTTAGGGAGTTGACCTCCTTTGTTATAAAATACTCTATTACGAGTAACGTCACTTGTAATCATGTATATTATAATTTTCTTCAGAACTATTTTGGATAACGCAATATAATTTTTTAGATTATACTAATGAAATTTATTTCTGTTGTGTGCTCTAATTGCGTGGTTCTTTATTATTAATTATATACATGTTTTTGGGGTACCTGCCGGTAATAACTTACTCATAAATGGGATATATTGCCAAAATTTCAGAGGTTTAGTTTGGGGTGTTACATACTTATTTTCCTACCATTTCATTAATCATAGCTTATGACCTGTAGGCACTAAAAAAGTAGATGGTGATCATTAATTGGATCTATGATCAGGAAATCAAATTTTATTAAAGCAAGTACATAAATGATAATTTCAAATCCAGTTTTGGTTATGATATAAGTTTTGGTCATGATATAAGCTAAATGGGAGTTTCCATAGGAGCACACCATTTTTCATAGTGAGCCCACTTAACAACTTCTAGTCCGGACAAAAAATACACTAATATGTGGCCTCACTAGGAAAAATGGTGTGCTCCTTTGGAAACACCCAAGTTAAACAAGAGAAATCTCTAGGAAAAGTTGTAGAGGTATGAGTTCTCTTTCAAATAGTTTTTAAAATATCTCGATTGAATTTCATAGTATTATGATGGTCACATTGAGTGTTGTATGCTAGCCTGACATGGAGCCATCGAAGACACCTCTTAACCACAGATTGCAGCCATCAATGGCAGCCACAAAACACCAAAGAGTTCTACCCGAAGCGATTCTTTGTTATAGAGTTTGATGCTGCCATCAATGGCTAACTAGCCGCCATTAGTGGGTCTTGTGTTCAGAAAGACCTTTAGCTAAGAGTTTAGTGTCGCCAAGGATGGGCCCGCCATCGATGGCAATTTATCCGCTATTGTTGGCTTATACAGTTGTCAGCACAATGTTGACTTTGGACGTGATTTTTGGGCCTACGAGTTGATAAATTGATTCCTTTTTGAGTTCAGGTCATTTCAAACAATGTTAAACTTGGAATGAGTATTTGGATAGCTTTTATTAGGACTAGATTTATCTTAAGATTGATTGAAGAATTTGATGATCCATTAATATATATATATATATATATATATATATATATATATATATATATATATATATATATATATATATATATATATATATATATATATATATATATGTATATATATTTTTATCACCTCCAACTTGGAGGAGATCCCAAATCTTCTAAAATAGGTCGAAATCCTTAATTAGGAAATATCAAGAGCCATCATCTCTTTTACAAATCTCCATCAAATCTCTAATAAATTTTCATTGTTGCATTTAAAAGAGATAGTTTTCAAATCAAGCTTAGCAAGGAGAAGTCTAAAATTGCTACGAAGGACTATTTGTTGCATTATCGCAGTATATTTTTAACAAGTAAATCTTTCTCTCCTGTCTTTTATAATAATCCTTGCAATCTCCACATAAAGGTTGTTGTAATACCCCTATTTTTCAGCTGCTTTCCAAAACGAAAGACGCTACTTATAATTTATACTAGACAACCCAGCAGTCACAGGATCTTGCAATAACCGTAACTACTGCTATAATTAGATAAATAAATAATATGTTCAAAACTGAAAGAATTTCATTCATACAAGAGTTAATTACACAATAAGGTGCACTGCTTTCAATATGAACACAAAAGAATCAAAAGAAAAAAGCAGTGTCTAGACAAAATGAAATATAAACAAAATATATAAAGATTCTTCAGGAAGTACTTCACATTCTCTTACTGTCTCTCGGTCTGATCAATGAAGTATAGGTCTTCATTTGGACCTGGTTTTCCTTCTTCTCCCTTCCAATCTGGGTCCAGAGGATTAAACCCAACAAGTAATATTTTAAAAAGAGAAAATATATACTATCATAGTACAAGAGTATTAGTGTGTATGAGTATGCTTATATCAGTGTTGCTTGTAAACATATAAATTAAACATTAAAATAAGTATAAATAAATGCATAAATAAATAAGCAACATGACAATAATTACTCTATTTATTTAATCCTATATTCTATTGGTCTCAGTTATAGTCCATATTAATTGTAGAAACTAAATTAATGGATAAGATAGTGCTATTGTTTATTATTGTATAAGTGCCCGTGCCCACTCGGGACCCGACCTCAATGCTCATGGTGCTAAACCATGATATTCCGTTAGGCATAACAATTCAATTTTCGTACCATTTTACAGTAACGGATATACCACTCTGGGTATCAATTATCAATTGGTGATCCAGTATCACCCAGGCCGCTGCAGTAAAAATTCTTACCCTTAACATAATAATTATTTCTTATATGGCGCGGATTTTATCCATCATATAGCTTCTCCCCATCCCCATGTTCGTAATGCATTATGCACATAATAAATTTATTTTACATTTGTTAGTTTATTTTTCTTTTTCTTTCTTTAATTATTTTTCAATTCATGTTAACATGATTACATCTCCACGACTACACATGACATGCAGTATCATAACACATAATTTATAATATCAAAACATATAACTTATATCATAATGAATTAGATATCCGTTTCATCTTAATAATATTAGTGCACAATTATATACCAATATATATTATCAAAATTGATTTAATAATCTGGTTCAGTTCTCAATACAAATAAATAGCTCAATTTGTGAACCAAGTGTATCATGTAATAATACTGCATTATTTCTAAGACCAACTTATAGACTTGTTTCATTTCTAAGTTTAATCATATATATTTATATATATGTTTTTCTTTGATAAATTTTAAATTAAATCCAAGCCCAATTCAAGTCCAAGTCCAACAATTATTATTTAATATATTATTATTATTGTTTTTCCAGTCCAACATTTTTCTTTTCCTTAATTTTTTTGGCCCACTACACAATTATTTTCTGCTTTCTTTTCTTCTCTCAGTCCATCTGCATGCCCATGTGGCCCACTATACAATTGTTCTCTGCTTTCTTTTCTTCTCTCAGCCCATTCGCAAGCCCATCTGGCCCATTACAGATTTTAGCTCTAATACCATTATAAATTTTAGCTCTGGGCCCATAACATTTTTATATTATAATTTGAGCATTTTGTTACAACCCACTGATTTTAAATTTTAGCTCTGGGCCTGTTTGCTATAAAAATTGTATAATTTTTTTATTGAATGTTTCAATAGAAGATTATAATTTCAATAGTTTTCCATTTACAGAAGATAATGAAAATAAATTTTCTCTTTGTTTAAGGCTAGATTCTATAGTAGTTGTGGAGAATAATCTTACTCTCCACTGACACTCCGCACAAATTCTTTTAGTTAGTAAATATTTTTGAACTCTCAACAGCAAGAAGACTTCTATATTATTTTGATATCTTATTTTTGATCTTCGGTCCCTTTTTCTGCCTTGATTCGGACATTTTATAGAGACTTGGAGGCTCTTGAGCTGATGTAACCGTTTAACTGTTGGCCTCCATGATCTGAGTATTAATTTTCCGCCTTTTGGTCTGGTGAATTTGTATTAAATTTTCAGAGTCTGTAACTGGTGTATTTAATCCTCTAAATCATAACCGAAATGTGGAACGCGAATCTTAAATTTTAGATTCACGGCTCCATTGATTGTAGACAGAATGCAAATCTTGGACCTTAGATTCGTGAATCTATTTGGTTGTAGTCAGAACGCGAATCTTGAACCTTAGATTCGTAGCTCTATCTATTTGTAGACAGACGCGGATCTTGAACCTTAGATTCGTGACTCCAATGATTGTAGTTTGGAATGCGAATCTCAATATTTAAATTTGCAGTTCAAATTACTTTGTTCGCTGCTCTTATACTAGATAACGAGATTTTTATGGGGTCTACCTGTTATTTGGTTTGTGAATCCTAAGAAAAGTAATCCACGCTTCAGTTTTTATAGAGAATAGAATATGACTCGCAAAAGTAATCTTCTTTTCATTTATGGATCTCTCTTTCATGATAGATGATCTCATTGTCATGAAATTTCGCCAACAAAACTCCCTCCAAAGTTTTCAAAACTCTATGGTTTTAAAGGTATTTTGGAATACTTTGGATAATTTAACAAGAATATCACCTTCATGGATTTCATATCTTGAGAAGAAGTAGGATTCTGTATTAGAATCTTGGACTTCTACGCTTTTGAAAAGTATAAGACTTTGTATTAGAGTTGCAGATTTCACACTTTTTAAAAAAAATATGACTTTGTATTAGAACCGCGAAATTCTCCTTTGTGAAGAGGACACGACTCTGTATTAGAATCGTGGTTTTCCTTTTTCTTGCAAAAAATTCGGAAAGTTTTCACTTTTTACGACGTAGAGATTGAGACGTTCTCTGATCCGCATTAAATGAGAGGATACTCACGAGATTCGAGCCAGAGATCACGTTTATTCGAAAATACCGTTCGTCAAATCATATTCTATTAAATCTCAACCTCATCAAGTAAAATATATTTTAACTTTCTCTGAGAAATTTGAACTCTAGACTTCTTTCCGAAGTTTTCAAGACCCTTCATCTTTAAGCTTCTTTAGCCTTCAACTTTCTTCAAATCAAGAATTTCTTGAGAGTAATCTGAAGAAGATGGTGAAGAGATCTTCTGGTGCTTCTGTGAGTGGTTCCCAAAACCCTCAAGCAACTTCTACCTCAATTGTGGTTTGGCAAGAACCCTTAATTGGAAGTAATGTTCTTACCTTACATTAGAAAGCATCTTTTTCTTCATGACTTTGTTTTGATTTATCTTTCTTTTCGTACAGTTGATTACGCCTTAAACCCTTGACCAAAAGACCATTATTTTGGTTACCTAGGAGGCTATGATGGAAAGAAAGATTTCAAATTCGATCAAGTTTTTCCATCTTGCGCAGCATCCAATGGTCGGGAAAGAAAAAGTAGAGTTCTGACCCCTACTCGCTCTACATTGCGAGAATTGATGACCACTGCTCCTTTTGAAGGAAAAGATAGAACTTTGTTAAACAAACCTTCTTTTCAGTTTGGCGATCATTTTTTAATCCCTGATGATTGCTTGGATGATGGAGAATATAAATGGCTCAGTCAAATTAATGGTCGAAACTTATTTCTTCCTGACATTGATAGATCCTATTCATTTTTATATCTCCAATCTCTTTCTATTTCCAGAAAAATGGACTGACATTTAAATAAGCAACAGGATGGCATTTTGCTGGGAGTATTAAATGCACAAAGTGTTTTTCCCCGTTCTACTGGAAAATACTTTTGTGAATTGTTTCTAGAATCCTTTAAGCAAGACATTCCCTTGGGTGAAACACCCACAGTTGCCCAGACCTTCCTGTGCTGATTCGTTGACGTGCAAGGAGAATTTCCAGTTCATGACTTTTATCCTGCTGAATGGGTTCATTGCTCTTCCAAAGAAGAGTGAGCAATTCTGATTGATTTCTTTTTGAAGACTTTTAGAGATCAGTTTCAAAATGTGAATCTCTACCATGCTATTAGGGCGGTTCAACATGGTATCTCTGTTAGCAGATTCCATTTCTTTTCTTTAGTGGAATTGTATAATTCTGATACCTGTATAATTTTTACTCCTCGAGGCGAACTGGGGTTTGCCTTGCACGAGATGTATGAAGTTTCAGGACTGCCTATAGGAGATATTCCGTATGAAGAGTATGTCTCCATGGGAGAAGAGATTCATTCGCTGAAAACTCAGTACCCCATGATTTATGACACTTACTGAGAATTACTTTGCCATTATCATATCTGCGCTCATATGTCTAGCACTCGTAATGTAAAGCAGAAGAAGTGGCTGTAATATCTTTTTCCAAAATTTTCAAAGAATAGCTTTAATTTCACCCGTCTCCCTCTAGTTTCTGGAAAGAAGATTGAAAGAAAAATTACTAATTTCAGGACAGATGCATATATCGCCGAATCTGACGAGGTTGTCTTCAAGGCCGGGACATCCTTTGAAAGCTTCCATTATCAAGCTCTTCAATTTTTATCCGACCTAATTTTTCTGGCAGGCTATTTGATGCTTTGGTTGAAGAAATGCGTAATTCTATCGCAGGAAACTATACCTGTTAGAGCAGTGTATCCGGCTATCTTACTTGCATTCGGCTGAAGACTCAACTTACTACCTGTGATGGTATGTGGAATCCAAAGCGGGCTAAGAAAATTAGTTGACAAATTCTACAATGTCAAAAAAGAGCAGAATAATAAAGGAGAATTGATCGTCAAGACTCCTAATCCATGCGTAGAACTTCCTTACACCTATTTGATGGCTTGGTTAGTTCTACATTGTCCTTCTTTGATGTGCCCGATTGATTCGTAAATAGATTTAAATTCCCCCAAAGTGCAACATTACGAAAGGTCACAGTGGAAGGGGGCTTTTATGGCCGCAATCCGCAAAACACTTTGTTTTCATGCGAATTATGAATTATTTAAGTGTTTCCCATACTTTTCAAATGCTGGATATGGGGATGAATTTGCGGACATCGTTGGTGCTGACAAATTTACAACTTTGTCCCCTGGGTGCTTTTGGTGGTTAATAAATATTCGCCCAGGGCATTTGGTTCTTTGCTTAGGAAACCATTATTATATAGAGCCTTACTACCTAAGTCGCTTTGCTCGACAGTTTGGGTACGATCAACTATATGTTGGAAATCAAAACAAAGAGATAAGGTTTGTTGGAAATTTTTTTGAAGGAGCTCGAGCTTGGTTCCATTTCATTTCTGGTGTCACACAAGCTAGATTTGATCTTCTAATCAAGACCCCGAACTCATATATGAGTTTCAACATTTGCGAGTGATATATTGCTGCTAACTCCATGACTTAGAATTTCAATGCAAACCTCACTTGTCTTAGAGACATTCGATCATGGTATGCTCAAAAGAAGGAGGCTAGCAGCAAGAAGGTAGCTGGGATGGAGGACTTTGGAGAAGAATACCTCTCTGAAGGGTTAGAGTCAATGGTAAAATAGAGAGAAGAAGATAATACTGCTATGATTCTATCAATTCAACTTGCCTCTCTTGATATTTCTCCACTTCCTGAAACAAAAGAGACTTCTCCTCGGCCAAAATCTCCTACCAAGAAGCTTTTGTCCAAGCATAAAAGATTGAGGAACCTCAGTGACTTGCCTATTATTCCATAGGATATATCGTCTGAAGCTGGTGCAGCAGTACTCAGTTCGGCTTTCGAGACTATTGAAGAAGAACCAGAGGAAAATGAAGATGACTCAACTCTAACTCTTCGGTCTTCTAAGAAACGTTGAAGTCAGAGACCTGTTTTCCTAGTGATCTTGCTTTAGTAGCTGATCCTTTTTCTACTGCTCTACCTGCACAAGAGGATTCTGTGATCCTCATTAATCCAATATCTCAAACTGCTATTGATGATGAAGTGCAAATAACTGGGAAAGTCCTGCATCAGGTTCTTCTTTAAAGACAATACGTCCTTCAGGAGATCCTGATGATTGGGGTAGTAATGATGATGATGAGGTTGACAGTGATAATAGTCGTTCTTCTACTCCTCCATCAGATCATGGCAAATATATTTTTTTGACGAAAGAAGAAAGAATTGAAATATATGGGACTGGAGAATCCAGTGCCCAACCCCAAGATTTATTCTCAAACTTTACTCATCTTATGTCAAAATTTTTATTATTTTTTTTATCATCATCTGACTGTATCATTTTTTTTTATTATTCTCTTTTTGGCAACTATTCCTCCGACTCCAACTTTAGAGCATATGGATGCAGATAACATTCTGCTGGTTAACACAATCGCAGAAGTCACTTCTGAAGTAGCCCATGGGGTAACTGAGGTCATTGCTTCTATTGCTAACACTCCTGAAGTAGTGGCTCTTTCAATAGAAACCACCATACCTGTTATCCCGACTGCAGTTGTTACAACTGCTACTTCTGTTGAGAATGTTGAAGTTGCTATCTCTGTTGAAACTGCTAGAAACTTTTCTCTTTCTGATACTGGTACTATTGTTTCTTTGCAGCAAAGTACAGTTCAAATTACACCCACTCCAGCTATTGTTGATTCTTCTTCATCAAGTCACACAGAGATTGATGCTTTTGAAACTGTATTGTTGAGAGATATAGTAGAAATCTTCCTTTATTTTCTAGATCATTGCATTGATAATATCTTGAAAGGGGTCTCTTTTTCTTCTATCGCCAATGTTCTTAACATTTACCTGACCGGTATAGTTAGTATTGGTGGAGAAGAAAAAGCCGCTCCTTGCAAACTTATGATAGCTCAACTTCAAAATGATACTGAATCTTTGTCAAAATCTCATAGCATAGATAAATCTGAAATAGTTGAAGTTACTTTTCAGAAACTGATGGAGGAACAACTTAAGTTTCAGAAGGAAATTAAGAAAAAAGTTGATGCTTGCAAGGTTTGTTTTGAAAAGAATCAATTAAACAGTCAGTCTCTAGTTCTTCAGGTAGAGAATGCTGCTTCGATTGTCAAGGACCATGATCAAGCCATTGCTAGAACTCAGGAATCCATCGCTAAAGCCCAAGCTTTCTTGGCTAAAATCACTAAAGAGCATGAAGAGTCAATGAAGAATCTCATCAGTTTGTCTAGATAGCGTGACAATACAACTAAAGATCTTCAGACTATACAAGCTAAATTGGAAGTACTGGAGGCTGTTTCAGCATAAAGTACAATTGCCAGTGAAGAAGAACTGCGCCGACAAGCTGCTGCTCAAGCTTATGAAATTATCCAACAAGAAATTAGTGATGCAGAGGAAAAGATAAAGGCTCTCCTGAATCATTGAACTGTAATGATTTTCTTTTAAATCAAGGAACTCATGTAATCTTTTCATTGCTCTCTGATTAATGAAAATTTTGAAAGAATTCCTTTGACTTTAGTCTGTGTAGATTTTAGCACATCTTAGTCTCTGTATATTAGATATGACTTTGTGCTTCAATGGCTTGCGACTTTACATTTGGAAGCCTGCGAATTTGTATAAGACTTGCGACTTAACATTTGAAAGTCCGCGAATTTGCATAACTATTCTGCTTAAGAATCCACAACAGCTTCACATAAAATCTGCGAGTTATGGAATGACTTTTCATTCATTTAATTTGACCTTTTTGGTACAAATATCTAAGCATTGCATGCCTTCATTAATGATAAGATTTTAATCAATGATCACATTTTCTTTGGCACCGATATCTAAGTGCCCTATGCAATAATAATAAATTTTATCAAGATCTTGGTCATAGATCTCAATCGAAGATTTTGCATATAAGTTCTCCTAACCGAAGATTTTGATCACGAAATCCTCTATATAAGGTACTGGATTCTTCTCACAGAGAGTCATTCTAACTTGAGAAATTTTTTATCTCTTTGTCATTTTGAAATTCTTTCAGAGTTGATTTTCTCATGTAGCTCTCTTCTTCTTTCTCTTCCTCTTCCTCAGTTGAGGTAATGGATTGGAGCTGGTATGTTACACGAACCCCAGATAGCATAAACCTATTTGAGAAGGAGTATTTCTTTGGAAAGATCCTTATGACCGTAATTATTTTCCTTAACTACTGTAAGTTTCTCTTATTATGAACATAAAAGTATGCATTTTCTTTAATGTTTCCTAACAAGATTTTGGATTCATTGCAAGAGATAACCATAGTCATTCTCCTTAACAATGGCACATACCCGATTGGCTCGTAATTGCTTTCAATACATTTGGAAAACCAAGCAGTCTCATGTACTTTTCATGAGACAAAAGATTTCAGGTCTGTGGCATTGTTTTATTTTCTGCCTAGCATCCTTAATTTAAGGATGCTTAATGGTTGTAGGTGGCACTAAATTTCAGTAATCTCTCACATTGTACGCTTGAGAATATGCTTTTGGTACACCCAGTTTTGCACTAATCAAGTCACTAGTGACGTTGATCATGACTGCGCGAACCAACTTGGAGGTCCTTAACCATTGGCATAAGGATACTATAGAAGCAAAACCTTTGCCTTTAAACCATCCTATAGATGTTGACGAAAAATTTTAATTTTCTCTTGACTCAATGATTTGTATTCATTCACATTAATTGTATAATGTCAAGAAACTCTTTGTAATTTTGGCTTGATAATGAATAAAGAGATATATTTGTTTTTGCCATTCGACCAGAGATAATTGTTAACTTAATGAATGATTTGGATGTTGATCATCAGAGGTTACTGTTAACTTGATGCTATTGAAATCATTATTCAATCACCCAAAAGATGAATTTTGCTGTGAATGAATAAATTTCTTGAATCATGATAGAAGTAACTATTAAGTTTCATGATTAAGTTAAAATTCACGCTGTTCAGTGACTTATAGTATAACAACTTTTGATTCGCCAGAGGTATTTTTAACTTATCAAATTTGGAGGAAAGAAAATTTTGATTCGTCAGAGGTATTTTTAACTTAGCAAATTTGGAGGAAAGAAAATTTTGATTCACCAAATTATGAAAATTTGTGATTCAAATTCATTGATTCAAATTCATAAATTTTACTTTATCAATGATAGGACAAGTCTTAGAGAGAATCTTTTTAGCGAATCTCCAGTCATAGTGGGTTTGACTCGCTTTTGCATCGAGCTACCCATGCTAAATTTCAAAGACATATGATTCAACTGGTGCTCCGCAAAATTTTTAAGAGTAATATTTCTTCAAAATTTTTTCATTGATTGGCATCATTATTTTGTCACCATTCCGTTTTGCCAACCGATAAGTGTCATTAGAGCAAACCGCATCAATAACAAAGGGCTCTTTCCATTTTGGCTAGAACTTTTCTTTGGACTTCTGATTAGTTATGATCGGTCTCCTTACTAAAAGGACCAGATCATCCTTTTTGAAAGTTCTCTGACTGACCTTTTTATTAAAGGTTTTGGAAATTCGTGCCTGATAAAGTTCAATATTTTGTTGAGCTTCTAGCTGCTTATCATACAGAGCTTCTAACTCTAGAAATCGCTATTGGTGTCATTCATCTTGTGTCATTTTGGTTGTTAATGCAACTCGTAATGACAGAATTTGAATTTCTAGTGGCAAAACTACTTCAGACCCATACACCAAAGAAAATGGTGTAGCATTAGTAGGAGTTTTGACAGTGGTGCGATATGCCCAAAGATATTCTCCAAACTTTTCATCCCAGTCTCTTTGATTGGACGAAACAAATTTCTTGAGGAGCTTTATAATGGTTTTGTTGAAAGTTTCTGCCAAACCATTGGCTACAGGATAATATAGAGAAGAAGCCATACTTTCGATTATATATTTATTACAAAATCTGGAGAATGACTGACTCACAAACTGAGCTCCATTGTCATGAATAATTTTCCTGGGCACTCAAAAGCGATATAGTACGTGATTCTTAATGAATTTGATTACATCAGATGACTTCACTTCTGTTAGAGAAATAGTTTTAGCCCACTTTGAAAAGTAATCTGTTATAGCTCATACGAACCGATGCCCTCTTGTTGATGGTCGAGAAATTAATCCAATAATGTTCATTTCCCATTGTTCAAATGGCCATGATGTAGCCATTGGGTGAAGATATTCCGGAGCTTGATGTATGAAGTCTACATGTATTTGACAGGCTCTACACTTCTTAGTATAGATGACCGCATTTGTCATCATCTTGGGCAAATAATAACCCATTCTTCGAAGTCTGTCCCAAAGTTTTGGTCATGATTGATGTGCTCTGCAGATGCCATTATGAGCCTCTTCGAGTGCTTCCTGAGCCTCTTTATTGGAAAGACAACGAAGTAAAATACTATCAAAAGATTTTCTGTATAATATCTGAAGTTCAGCATTGTAATAAAATCGAATAGCCTTTCTTTGAATTGCTCGTGCTTCTTTAGGGTCTTCTGGCAATATTCCATAAAAACGTAATCTATATAACGAACTCACCAGTCTCTTGGTTTGAGATTTGACTCCAGAGCATATGCTTCAGTTACTTTTTGATTTCAAAATTCTGCTTCAAGTTCATTCTTTGGACAGAATAATTCTTTACTTCCCACTGTAATTCGCTTCTTAGCATTTTTGGATAACGCTAAGGTAGCAGCTAAGGAAGCCAGCGAATCTGCATAACTATTCTGATGGTGCTTTACATAACTGATGTAAAAACCATCAAAACTATCAGTACTCTTGATTATTGCTTGATAATATGGTAGAAGATCTTCATTTTTATCTTTATATTCCCCTTAAACTTGATTTATGACAAGTTGAGAATCTCCATATCTTCTAAATATTTTACCCCCAGTTGTTTGGTTATTTTGAAAGCCAATCATTAGGGCATTATATTCAACAACATTATTGGAACATGAATTTGTCAATGAGTATACTCGAGGGATGATGTGGTTATAAGGAGAGACAAAGACAACTCCTCTTGCTACCATCTTTCCTTTAGATCCCATCCTGGAGGCACCATCAAAGAAAAGCTGCCATACATGCTCTATAACAGCATTCACTTCAGCACCTTTTCGTGAGATATCTTCTTTCATGACTGAGTTTCCTTCGACTGGCTCGTCAAGAATTTCTTCATACAATTTTGAAGAAGTTGGAATTGGGTGTTCGACAAATAAATCAGCTATAGCTGTCCCTTAATTGATTTTTGCAGAATAAAATGCATATCATATTGTGATAGCAAAATAACCCAATTAGATAATCTTGAATTTAATGATCCGGATTTAGTTATTAATATTCTTAAGGGATTAACTCTTGATATAACATGGATAGTTTGTCCTACCAAATAGTGTCGCATTTTCTGGATAGCAAATACTAAAACTAAACATTCTTTTTCCACTGGAGTATATCGATGTTCAGCCCCAACCATCATTCTACTGAGATAATAAATAGCTTGTTCATGACCCAATTCATTCTTCTGTACCAATAAAGCCCCAAAGAATGATCCATAGCTCTCACGTATAATAAGAAAGGTATTCCTGAAACTGAAGCTACAAGTACAGGCAGTTTAGTGAGATATTCTTCAATTTCTTCGAAGGTTTTTTGGCATGCGTCATCCCAAACATATGACACTCCTTTTTTCATCAATCCTATGAAAGATTGACATCTCCCAGATAAATTTGATATAAATATGCAGATGTACGCCAATCTGCCTTGAACTCCCCTTAGTGCTTTGAGATTCTTAGGAGGTGGATCAAAATGAATTTCTTGGGAGGTGACTACAAAACCATGGAATTTCTCGCTAGAAACCCCCAGAAAAGATTTAGTAGGGTTCATCTTAAACTGGTGTTTTTGCATAAGATCAAACATCGTCTTTAGGTCGCGAAGATGATCTTCCTTGTTTCTGCTTTTGATTGCCAGATCATCAACATATCATTATACTGTCTTCCGTTGATGTTTTTGGAATACCATGTTCATAGCACGTTGATATATGCCGCCAACATTCTTTAGACCAAATGGCATGACTGTATAACAGTACACTCCGGGTAGTGTTCTAAAGGATGTATGTTGTTCATCATTAGGCTACATTTTGATTTGATTATACCCTAAAATCCATCCATAAATGACATGCGTTCATAACCACAAGTATTGTCTATCATGACATCAATAATGTGCAATGGAAATTCATCCTTCGGACATGCTTCATTCAAGTCTCTAAAATCTATGCAAACGCTGATCCTTCCATTCTTCTTGGTGACAGGAACTATATTCGCGACCCAGTCAGAATATTGTCCTTCATGAATGAAACCTGACTCAATCAACTTTTTAATTTCAACCTTGATTGCCTCCATAATTTCTGGACAAAATCTCCGTTGTTGTTGTTTTACTAGTTTTACATTTGATCGAATATTTAATTTATGAACTGCGACTTTTGGGTCTAGTCCTGCCATGTCTTCATAATTCCAAGCAAAAACGTCAATATATTCTTGAACAAGGGATATCATCTCTTCTTTTTCTTCCGAAGATAAATTTTTACTTATAAATATAGGTTTAGGATTGAGTTTGTCACTCATATTTATTAGGATCACTTTATCTTCAGTCGGAAGTTCCCGTTGCTCAAACTGAATTTTCTATTTCATATTAAGATGCTTTGTCTAAAGATCATCTTTGATTAGCAGAATTTCATCAGTGTCTTCATTCTCTTGGTTTGCAGAGACCATATTAACAGAAACTTTGTAGAAAATGTTGCCAACACTCACATGTGAATCCCAGCAGGAGGACTCTAATAAATGATTTGGTTTTCTCTCTTCAGAATTCTCATATGAAAGTTTTTTGAAAGTGGTAACATCTCACAATCCCCTGTCAGTTTTATGGTAATAATCTGGCATTTTTTCTTTCGAAACAGAGGATTGAAGGATTGCCTTTATTTCTTTTTCAAAATTCAACCCCCTGCCTTTGGCTAGGTTGCACCCTATTTTTCTCATTAACTTATGATAATTTTCACCATAATGGAAAAACTCGGAATTTTCCTATTCTTATTCAGAACCTAAATATTTTACTCTACTTTTATCATTCGCTTTTCTAAATATTATAGGTTTCTGAATCTTGTCCTGAGGAGGAACTTCAAAAATGGCTTCATTCGCATCTCCCTCGTCATCACTTTGTTCATAAAGGATGATTGGATGGGTGCTCAAAAAGAAGCTAAAGAGTATATTTTATCTAGATAATCACTGACCACATCAGTACTAGTACTTGAGGGTTCAGAATCAACACCATAGGAATAAGCAAATACTATATCTTCATTTATTATCCACTCATCGTCAAAATGAGTGGTATCATTTACATCAAGGCTTTCAAGGCTTATTACAATGGGTTCTCTGTCCTAAATTACATCATCGGATTCCGAATTTTCGGATCCTGATTCTGTATCAGCCTCATTGCCACTATCAGATGCATCTAGAGTAGGTTGTTCTGAGGCATCAAACGTGTCTTGATGTAGCAACGCATCAGTAAAGTAGTTTTCAACTCCTTTAAAGGGTTGCTTCTCTTCCACCAAAGTCTTCATGTTCCCATCTTTATCCACATATTTCATGCACTGATGAAGTATAGATGGAACAATGGATACATGGCCTTCCAAGCAGAAAATTATAAGACGTGTCAGTATCTATCACATAGCATATGACCTCTATCTTTAAATCGCCAATTTGGCATTTTAGTTTTATTTTGCAAAATGGTCTACTACCATTGGCATTAAATCCAAAGATAGTAGTATCCGTTATTGCTAATATGATCATTGGGACCCCAAGATACCGTAATACTCTTCGCGACATTATACTCAAACCAGATCCAGAATCAACTTGAATGCGGTCAATCTCTGATGACCCTATGTATCCTTTGTAATACAAAGGGCAATGATGTTTATTGTTTTTGACTTGCATATCCTCTGGAGAGAAAGTTATGCAAGGGATTTTTTCTCTTGAAACCTGATGACATACTACATAGACTTCTTCTTCTTTTTCAATTGTTTCTAAGATTTGCGCCAGAAACACTTCAGAATCTTGCAGAGTTTCTCTTAAAGCTTCTCTGGTTGGTTTAGAGCATTTTAGAAGCTCATACAAAGTAATCCTCGCAGAAATATTGGCTAATTGTGCCAATATATCAAACTGGAATGACTTATTGGAACCTTTTGTAACCTCTTTACCTTTGTTTCTGAGAGTTTTATCAAACTTGAGCTCCTTTTGCTTGTTCTTCTCTAGAGGTGGTTGAGGTCTGCTACATGCTCATAATTCTTCATGTAATCTCTTCGTGAACGTGTCCCAGAGATAGGTTGATCCGTGTTAATCACCAGAGGATTTTTAACTTTTTCTTCTGAATCCGTCAGCGATGAACATTTGTATCATCTTTTGGGATTATAGTGATAACGTTAGAAGTAAGAATCTTTCCTTTCTATTTTTTCTTAGATGAGCTTGAAGTCCACTACTTATCATCAAGAAGATCTGGATGCATCTACATTATTTTGCCTTTGTCAGTTTCAAAAGGACATAATCCTTTGTTCTGCTGTTGATGCCTTTTGGAATGGGTGGTACTCCATCCTGAACAGTTGACTCTATCCAATCATGCGCTTTACCAAATCTGAAAGTCACCATATTCGCGGTTACCTTCTTTTGGTGTTCTTGAAGCTTAATGACTTTAGCATCAACTAAAGCTTGAATCTTGCCTTTGACAACATAACAATTCTACGTAGGATGATTAATGATCCTATGATACATACAGTAATTAGGATAATTAACCTTTCCTGCTTCTTCAGGGCGCTTAGACTATAGTAGCTTCAGTATATTCTTTGTCATGAGCAAATTGAAGATGGTTTTGGTATGTTCATCTTTAAAAGCATATTGCTTTTGAGGAAACCACGATTGAGGAGTAGGTTTCGGAGAAAGCATTGTTGACTGTGGAGTATCAGTCACCATTGTTTCTTTCTCTTCATGTCCCTTGGATCGAGACCTATAATTGTTATTTTGTCTTTGTTTTTCTCCTCCTCCTTCTTCTTCTTCGAGTCTTTGTGTTATCTCTTTAGCTTCTTCGGCTTGCAAAGAAAGTAGGCCAATAAGCTGGGGACTACTTGTACACCTGGTGTTCCATTTCCATCCGATTTGTATCGAGCTAGTGAACAGTTTGATAGACTAGAGACCTGGGATCAGGTTGCCTCTTTACGGGTTTGGCCTATTCAAGACAACCCCCGTCAGGACAAAATGTCTCCCACGAGTGCTGAAGAAAGCGCTAATGGTCTTCCCCCTTCACAATACCTCATGACGGTCAATGACGGACTGATCGGCTTAATCAAGGGCAAGTGAACCAATTCCTATTTCAGTACGTCGGCTGCGCTTCCGCATTTGCCGTTTCGGGTATTGGAAGACCTGACTCCGGTGAAAGAAGGGATCGTCAGTGAAGAAGGGACAGTTGCATAGCCAATCATCTAAAGGAAAGGAAGAGTTGCAAAGCCAATCATCCTTCTTCTTGTCATCTGAGGGAGAATAACTGGTTCTAAAAATCATCTCGAGTTTCCTTGAGCAGTAAACTAGCCTGAGCCAGGAATAAAAGGTAATGGGCTGAGCTATGAGGGGACAGTACTACATAAATGATGGCTTTTAGAAGATAGTTGATTTGTCGAAGCCCCGCCACGAAGGAAAACGGGAGGGGGGATACCCGACGATCTAAGGGAATCATTTCTAAATCTTTTTATAAAGTCTCGAGCTGATTCTCCTTTTTTCTACTTGGTGGCCAAGAGTGTAGGCATTGAAACCTCCATATCATCTTCATAAAATTTCATCAAAAAGGCTTTCTCAATATCATTCCACAAATTGATGGTTCTCGGTTCCAATTTCCGGAACCATTCAAATGCTAGCCCTGTTAAGGTACTAACAAATACTCATGTAATGATTGGGTCATTTCCAGTTAAATGCCCTGTTTGAGAGAAGTAGTAAAGGTGCTGATTTGATGACCCTTTACCATCGAATGACTTGAGCTTCAATGGCTTGTAATTCTTTAGGAACGGTATATTTTTCCATTCCACTGGATATGGTCTCACAACCCCCAGTTCTTGCAACTCTTTCTAATTCATGAGAGCATTCAATTGGTTCTGAAAACTCTCCATCCAAGCTATGTTTGCATTTCCTTCTTGACTTAGGGTTCTTTCTTGATGATGAGAATGCGTAGAGCAATTGTCTTCATCTTCGCGATGACCCAAATTATTTTCATCTTCATTTGTATGGGGAATGTGATTTTCTCCTTCTATATTCTTCCCTTTGTCAGTTCTTGGGTTATGAGGTGGAGCTCCCGAAGAGATCCTCCCGTGTTTTTGACCCTTGTCCTTTCCAATTCCAACAAACATTAAGCATGTCTTTGATTTCATTGATGGTACTTTATTGTTGTTGGATGTTTCTATCTTGCTCATCCATCCTCCGCATGAATTCTTCTAGAGTATCATTCTGTGCCATATATGCGGAAGCGGAATCTTCAAGGAAAGAATATGATGTTTGAGATTAAGCCATGACCGATTTAGATATGTCTTCTTCATCAGAAGAGATTCCAGCTATTTGTTTGTAATTTAATAGGGTATGTTACTCCCCTTTTAAGTTGAGTATTCTGAAAAACACCTCATACATCGCTGAACATACTCAAGTTTGAAGAGTATTCAAAATCAGAAGAATCCTTTTTAGAGACTTTCTTGGTCTTCTTCTCTCCGAAATTTATCATGTTAGATGACATTTCGGGATATTCAGGTTCAGAGAACTCTTGCTTGTTGTGTCGACTTCTCTTTGATGGTTGAGATGAGGATGTTGTAAGTCGATTAAAAACCGACTATTTAGCAGGAGCAGCAGCATACAATGACAGTGCGATAGTACTGCATTAATCAGTTGTTCATAATGACAATGAGATACTCTAGATTCTTCTCTTTTTTTTTATTAAGAAGTTTCCTATGATCTCTTATATTGGAACTCTTTTGATCATTAGTGGTAATATTACCTCCAAAAGATATCTTTAGAATAAGAGTCTCTATTCATTTGAAGATCTCTGAAGCAAATTTCACCTTAACTGAGGCAGTAGGTGAATAAACTTTTTGCATTCGAAGGTCGAGTTGTTGAAGACCTTTCGGCATTTCCATAAGGAGTTAGGGCACCTGGAGCCGGAGGAAAGGAATTCCTCGTATTTCTCTTGGTCGAACTCAATGATGAGTGAGTCAACCTCACTGCCAACTGGAATGTTGTTGGATTGAACCACAACCATATCATAGGTGTCCCCAACAGAGTCGCCATTCTTCTGTTTGCCATAAAAATTGTAAAATATTTTTTTTATTTAATGTTTCAATAGAAGATTACAATTTCAATGGTTTTTCGTTTACAAAAGATGAGGAAAATGGATTCCCTCTTTATTTAAGACTGGGTTCTACAGTAGTTGTGGAGAACGATCATACTCTTTGTTGACACTCCACACCATTTTTTTAGTTGGCAAGGGTTTTTAAACTCTCGACAGCAAGAGGACTCTTCTATATTATATTGATCTCTTATTTCTGATCTTCGGTCCATTTTTCTGCCTTGATTCGGGCATTTTATAGAGACTTGGAGGCTCTTGAGCTGATGTAACTGTTTAACTGTTGGCTTACATGATCTAAGTATTAATGTTCTACCTTATGGTCTGGTGAATTTGTATTAAATTTTCAGAGTCTATAACCGATATATTTAATCCTCTAAATCACAACCGAAATGCGGAACGCGAATCTTAAGTTTTAGATTCGTGGCTTCGTTGATTGTAGACAGAATGCAAATCTTGGACCTTAGATTCACAAATCTATTTGGTTGTAGCCAGAGCGCGAATCTTGAACTTTTGATTCGCGGCTCTATTTATTTGTAGACAAACGTAGATCTTGAACCTTAGATTCGCGACTCCATTGCTTGTAGTTTGGAACGTGAATCTCAATGTTTAGATTTGCAGTTCAAATGACTTTGTTCGCTACTCTTATACCAGATAACGAGGTTTTTATTGGGTCTACCCGTTATTAGGTTTGCAAATCTTAAGAAAAGTAATCCGCGCTTTAGTTTTTATAGAGAATAGAACAGGACTCGCGAAAGTAATTTTCTTTTCATTTATGAATCTCTCTTTCATGATAGATAATCTCATTAGTAAGAAATTTTGCCATCAGAGCCCATAACATCTATATGCTATTATAATTAGTTGGCTACAGAGCCCAATTGGCCCAAGCCCAACCAAGTGCTTTCTTTTTTTCTCTATCTTTTTCTCTCTTACGAAGCTGGTGCAATCCAGCCCATTAAAACTCTCTTTTACAAGGCTGGGTTGGGTCCAACCCATCAAAACTCTCTCTTCCCTTTTTTTTTCCTTTCAGTCGTACCTTCTCTGTTTCTTCTTCCTCTTCTTCTTTTTCTTCTTCATTTCTTTTTTAGTTTTTTTTTTCTTTACCTATTTACAAAATTTATTGTAAGAAAATATAATTATAAATATGAGCACCCTCCTACCAAAAATATAGTTAACAACTTTTGTCATCATTTTAGGCCAGTAATAACCCATCCTTCGGATTCTATCTTAGAGTTTTGGTTCTGGCTGGTGTGCTCCGCAGATGCCAGTATGAGCTTCTTCGAGTACTTTTTGAGCTTCGCGGTTAGAGAGCCAGTGAAGTAAAATTCCATCATAAGATTTTATGTACAATGTCTGGAGCTCCGCATTGTAGTAGAACCGGACAACCCTTCTTTGAATTGCCCTAGCTTTTTTTGGATCTTCGGGTAATATACCGTAAAGGACATAGTCTATATAAGGAAAATGTCAATCCCTCGGTTCTAGACTTGACTCGAAAACAACAGCTTCGTCTTCTTGTGGTTCCTACATTTCCTCTTTGAGTTCGTCCTTTGGACAGAATAATTCTCTGCTCCCTACTGTAATTTGCCTTCTAGCATGCTTGGGCAAGGCTAATGTAGTAGCTATGGAAGCTAATGAATCTGCATAACTATTTCGGTGGCGCTTTACATGGCTAACATAGAAACCATCGAAACCATCTACTATCTTGATCACCGCACGATAATACGGCAAAAGGTCTTCATAGTCTTCATATTTGACCTCATACTCCCCTTTTACTTGATTTACAACAAGTTGAGAATCTCCATATGCCTCCAAATATTTGACCCCTAGTTATTTAGCGATTTTTAAGCCGATTAGGAGAGCATTATATTCTGCGACATTGTTGGAGCACGGACTTGTTAATGAGTAAGCTCGAGGAATGATGTGGTTGTGAGGAGAGACGAAAACCATTCCTACCCCGCTGTCATTCTTCCCTTGGATCCCATTCGGGAGGCACCATCGAAGAAAAGTTGCCATACACATTTCGCAACTGTATTTGCCTCCAGTGACTCTTGCGAGCCGTCTTCTTCTGGAATCGGGTTCCATTCTTCTAACTCTCTAGGGATTTGTTCGTGTAACTTCGAGGATGCTGGGACTGGATGTTCGGGTAGGAAGTCGGTCATGGCCTGTCCTTTAACAGACTTTTGCGGGAAAAAATGCAGATCATATTGTGATAGCAAAATAGCCCAATTGGATAGTCTTGAATTCAATAATCCAAGTTTAGTCATTAGTATTCTCAGGAGGTTAACTCTCGATACAATGTGGATGGTTTGTCCAACTAAATAGTATCACATTTTCTGCACTGCAAAAACTAAAACTAAACATTCCTTCTCTACTTGGTTATACCGGTGTTTCACCCCGATCATCATTCTGCTGAGATAATATATAGCTTGTTCATGACTCGACTCATTCTTCTGCGTTAACAAGGCTCCCAAGGAGTGGTCCATAGCCCTTACGTATAGCAGGAAAAGTACTCCCGAGACTGGAGCTACGAGCACTGGTGGTTTCATAAGGTATTGTTTGACTTCTTTAAAAGCCTTTTGGCATGCGTCAACCCAAACAAATGACACTCCTTTCCTTATCAACCTGGTAAATGGCTAACATTTATTGGACAAATTTGATATAAATTTGCGGATGTATGCCAGCCTACCTAGCAGTCCCCTTAACTCTTTGAGGTTACAGGGAGGTGACATATCTTGGATAGCCTTAACCTTGTCTGGATCGAGATAAATCCTTTTTGACGTTATGACAAAGCCGAGGAATTTTTCACTGGAAACCCCCAGAAAAGACTTAGTTGGGTTCATCTTGAGCTGATGTTTCCTCATGAGGTCAAACACTGTCTCCAAATCTTTCAAGTGATCGCCCTTATCCTTGCTTTTAATTGCTAGATCATCTACGTAGCATTCCACTTTCTTCCAGAGATGCTCTTGGAGTATCGCGTTCATGGCACGTTGATATGTAGCACCCACATTCTTTAGGCGAAGGGCATAACTGTATAACAGTATATCCCGAGTGGTGTTCTAAAAGACGTATACTTCTCATCATCAGGGTACATCTTTATTTAATTATATCCTAAGAAACCATCCATGAACGTCATACGCTTGTATCCACAAGTATTATCTATCATAACATCTGTGATGGGTAACGGGAATTCTTCTTTAGGGCAGGCTTCATTCAAATCCCTGAAGTCAATGCAAATCCGGATTTTTCCATTCTTCTTGGTCACAGGAACTATATTTGCGACCAATCAAAGTGTTGTTCCTCGCGAATAAAGCCTGACTCAATCAACTTTTTGATTTCGACTTCAATGGCCTCCATAATCTCTGGGCGAAATTTTCGTTGTTGTTGCTTTATTGGTTTAGCATTTGGCCAGATGTTTAGCTTATGAACTGCGACATTTGGGTCTAACCCTGGCATCTCCTCATAACTCCAGGTGAAAATATCGATGTACTCGTGAATGAGGGATATTAATCCTTCTCTCTCTTCCAAGGATAGGTTTTTACTTATAAATATGGGTTTAGGATTCTTTTCATCTCCCATATTTATTTGGATTACCTTATCTTCGGTTGGAGGCTCACGTTGTTCAAACCGAATCTCCCACTTCGCATTAAGATGCTTGGCCCAGGGGTCATCTTCTATCGGCGGAGCTTCCTCTAAGTCTTCGTCTTCTTGGATCACGGAGGTCATGTTTGCGGACACCTCACAGAAAATCATGCCAATACTAACATCTGAATCCCAGCAGGATAATTCTGACGAATGATCGAACTGCTTTTCCTTGGTTTTCTCTCCAAAGGAACTTTCGGAAGTGGTGACGTATCCTAACCCCCTGCCGGTTTTTTGATAATAATCTGGCATTTTTCCTTCTGGGACAAAGGGTTGAAGAATTGTTCTTCTTCCTTTTCTAAATTTCAACCCTCTACCTTTGGCTAGATTATATCCCATTTTCTTTATTAATCTACGAGAATTTTCATCGTAATGGAAGAACTCAGGATTTTCCTGTTCTTCCTCAGAATCTAAGCATTTCTTTTTGTTATTGTGACTTGCCCTTCCAAATACTATGGCTTTTTGGGTTCTGTCTTTGGGAGGAACCTCAAAAACAATCTTGTTAGCACTTTCAACGTCATCACTTAAATCGGGTAAGGATGATCGGATAGGTTCTTGGAAGGAAGTCAGAGAACATATCTCATTCAAATAATCGCTGAATGCATCAGTGCTAGTGCTTGAGAGCTCAGAATCAACACCAGAAGATTAAGCCAACTCTAAATTTTTATTTATCACCCATTTTCCATCAAAGTGAACAGTGTTATTTACATCAAAGCCTTCAAGGCTTATCACAATAGGCTCACTATCCCAAATTACATCCTCGGATTCCGAATCTTTGGATCCTGATTTTGTGTCAGCTTCCTCGCTGCTATCAGAGTCATCTAGAAAAGGCTGCTGATCTGAAACATCAAACGCATCTTGATACAGCAACGCGTCAGTAAAGTAGTTTTCAACTCTTTTAAAGGGTTGCTTTTCTGTGACCAGCGTTCTTACATCCCCGTCTTTGTCCACGTACTTCATACATTGATGTAACGTGGATGGGACAATGAAGTTGCTATGGGTCCATGGTCTCCCTAATAGCAGGTTGTACGATGTGTCCACGTCTATCACGTAGCACGTGACTTCCGTCTTCAGGTCACCGATTTGGCACTTAAACTTTCTCTTACCCAACGGTCTACTACCATTAGTATTGAATCCGAAGATAGTAGTGTTGGTCGGTGCTAATCTATTCACCGGAACTCTAAGGTATCGTAGCATCCTCCGTGGTATGATGCTCAACGCTGAGCCTAGATCAACTTGAATGCGATCAATCTCTATAGACCCTATGTATGCCTTGTAATACAAAGGGCGGTGATGCTTATTGCTCCCGACTTGCATGTCTTCCGGAGAGAGTGATGTAGGGGACATTCTTACTAGAGATCTAGTGACACGTCATGCAAAGAGATTTTTCTTTCTCAATCATCTCTGTTATCTGTACCAAGAATACCTCTGAATCTTAAGAGCTTCTCTTAAAGCTTTTCTAGTAGATTTAGAAATTTTCAGGAGCTCGTACAAGGTTATCCTCATAGGAATATTGGCTAACTACATTAAGATGTCGAACTGAAACGACTTCTGTAAACCTTCCGCAGGCTCTTTTCTTTTCTTTTTCAGAATTTTATCAAACTTAAACTCTTTTTGTTTGGTCTTCTCTGTAGATTGTCGAGATTCTGTGGCCTGACCATAGTTCTTCAAATAATCTTTTCCCGAATGGGTCCCCGAGGGAGGGGGATCTGCGTCAGCCACCAGAAAGTCCTCAATTTCTTCTTCCGAATCTTTTAGAGTAGGAACGCCTCCATCATCTTCGGGAATTATAGAGACGACATTGGAAGTAAAGATCTTTCCTTTTCAGCTTCTTCCAGATGAGTTGGAAGTGCATTGTTCATCATTAAGGAGATCTGGATGCACCCACATTATCTCCCCCCTATCAGTTTCGAAGGGGGACAATCCTTTCTCCTGCTGTTGATGCAGATCAAAATTCACGACCTCTATCGTGCCTCTAGGAATGGGTTGCACTCCGTCTTGAACTGTTGACTCTATCCAGTCAGGCGCTTTACTGAACTTGACAGTCACCATGTTCGCGGTCACTTTTTTCTGGTGTTCTTGGAACTTGATGACATTGGCATTCACTAAGGCTTGAATCTTATTCTTAAGGATGTAACAATTTTAGGTAGGGTGGTTAATAATCCTATGGTAGACACAATAATTAGGATCATTAACTCTCCCTACTTCTTCCGGACATTTAGATTCTGCTAGTTTCAGCATCTTCTTACTCATGAGGAGGTTGAAGATGGTTTTTGTATACTCATCCTTGAAGGAATATTGTTTTTGAGGCATACGCGTCTGAGGAGGGAGCTTCGGAGAAGACTTTACGGATTGCGGAGTATCAGCCACCATTGTCTCTTTCCCCTTATATCCTCGAGATTGGGACCTATGATTGTTATCGTTATTTCGCTTCTGTTTCTCCTCGCCTCCTTCTTCTTCGAGCCTTTGTGCGATCTCCTCAGCCTCCTCAGCTTGTAGGGCAAGATCCTTCCAAGTTGAGAAGTTCATTGCTCCTATCCTGGCTAGAACCTTTGTTGACAAATTATATCGACAGGTTTCTACTAAGGTCTTTTCTGGCATCCCATGCAGGCATATGAGAGAATCATTCCGGTATGTTTTAATGAAGTCCCGGGCCGACTTCCCTTTCTTCTGCTTAGTAGCTAAAAGCGCTGGCATTGACACCTCCATATCGTCTTCATAGAATCTAGTCAAGAAGGCTTTTTCCATGTTGTTCCATGAATTTATGGTCCCTAGTTCTAGCCTCTGGAACCACTCAAATGCTAGTCCTATCAAGGTACTAACAAATACCCGTGTAATGATGGGGTCGTTTCTGGCTAAATACCCGATTTGCGACTTAAAATAGTAAAGGTGTTGATTTGGCGATCCTTTACCATCAAAAGATTTGAGTTTCAATGGTTTGTACCTTTCCGAGAATGGCATGCTTTCCCATTCTACGGGATATGGCCTTACAATGCCTAGCTCCTGCAAATCACTTTTATGCATGAGAGTATTCAGTTGATTCTGGAAGCTTTCCATCCAGATAGTGTTCATGTTCCCTTCCTGATGCGCGGAGCGATCGTCATCATCCTCATGATGTTATGATTCTTTTTCATTATTATGAAGAATATGACCTTCTTCTTCCGCCTTCTTCCCTTGTCAGTTTTTGGGTCATGGGGTGGTGTCTGTGAAGGTGTATCCTTCAACCTAGTCTTTACCAACACCAACAGAACATGCAGCATATCTTTAAGTTCGCTGATAGCGTTATGTTATTGCTGGATATTTTTGTCTTGTTCATTCATCCTTCGCATGAACTCCTCCGGAGTACTGTTTTGAGCCATGTATGTGGAGGCGGAGTCCTCCAGGAGCGAATCAGACGTTTGCGACTTAGCCATAACAGACTTGATCATGTCGTCTTCATCGGTGGAGATTCCCGCCCTTTGTCTATAGTTCATGGGGATTGCCATCCCACTTTTGAGTCGAGTGTTTTGGAAAACTCCTCGCTCTTCATTGAGTACGTCCTTCAGACCCGAAGAGAGCTCTGAGTCGGAAGCACCTCCTTCAAAGACTTTCTTCGCCTTCTTTCTTCTTCTTTTCCCCGACACTTATCATATTAGATGACACCTCGGGGTATTCGGTCTCAGAAAACTCGAGCCTGTTTCGTCGTCTCCTCTTCACCAGTTGGGATGAGGATGTTGATGGAGCCGATAGTCGATGGAACACCGACGGTCTAGTATGGGCTGAACAATAACAATGAGATAGTACTGCATTGATCAGTCATTCGCAATGGCAATGAGATAAGTGGGATTCTTTCCTCTTTCTGTTTAGAAGTTTCCTAAGATCTCTTGCATTGGAATTCTTGATGACGACGTCACTTGTGAAAGATAGTCTTGGGACCTACATCCCTCTTTCGTCGAAGGCTCTTGGAGCAGGTCTCACTCTTGCTGGAACAGTGAGTGAGTTAGTCTTAGCCTTAGAGATAGGCGCACGTCTTTCGCGAACTTGAGGTTCGCGGGCTTCTTCAATTGTGTGATCATGCTTCCCCCCTGGAACACGAGGGATGTGGATGTATGCTCCGCGTTTGTAGTCATAGATAACTTTGGTGGATTTACCACATTTTCTATAGGAAATGTGAGTGAATCCTTCCGCGTCTTGATCTTCTGCAACCTCGCATTTTGGCCTCCATACTTGTACAGTAGGCCTTTGCGATGATGAGTTGGCGGCTTCCTTTTGCTGCGTGGTCCTGCGAAGGGCAGGATCTTTGCTTCTTCTTAGATTCTTTCTCATTGTATGAGTGAGAGAAACCTCCTTCTCCACATCATAGACTTGCGGAGTAGGTAGTGGTCGTTTTTCCTTATTGAAGTGGGGACTTTGATCCACTTTGCTTGAGAGATCAGGAGTTTTAGCCGAAACTGGCTTAAAGCCCAATGTTGGTGAAGAAGAGGATTTCGGACTAGTTTGGTCCACTGACTCCCTCAGTTGAGTTATTGCCCTTGGAGCCTCCTTAGAGATTGACCCCTTGGAGACTTTACGGCATCCCCGTAGGGAAGTAGGGCTCTTGGAGCCTGAAGAAAGGAATTCTTCATACCTTTCTAGGTCAATCTAAATGGTGAGCGAGTTGACCAGGCTGCAAACTGGAATGTTGTCACATTGAGCTACTACCAGATCACCGGAGTTGATGACAGTCCCCAGTAGAGTCGCCAATTCTTTGTTTGCCATAAAAATTGTAAATAATACTCTATTGAGATTTTTCAATAAAGGATTACAATCCAACGGTTTTTCATTTACAGAAGATGAGGAAAATAGATTTACTCTTTATTTAAAGCTGGGTTCTGATGTAGCTGTGGAGGACGATCTTACTTTCCGTTGACACTCCGCACAAACACTTTCAATTGGCAGAAAAAAGAAGGATCTGGACTCTTGATCACAAGGGGTAATTCAAGAAGAAGATGATTGATGATCCCTTCTCTTTCGTTCTCCCACCTTTTATAAGGGTTTTAGGGCAATGTCTTCGTCTTATTCGCTCGACCGTTAGCCCCACTACTCGAGAAGTGCCGTCATACTCGTAAAGTAGTCACTTCCACGATCGAAGTAATTCCGCTGCATTCGTTTGGCAGTTAACTCCACGATCCGAGGTGGCAACTCCCTTATTCGGATCGGGTGAGTTTGTATTAAATCCCTCCCCGAAAACTATGGGTAGTATCGCGAATCTCAATTTTAGATTCGCGAACCTGTTCTGTCGTCACTAGGTCGCGAACCTCGATCTTTAGGTTCACGGATTGGCTGAGTTGCGGATCTCCGACCCTAAATTCTCGGATTTGCTTTATTTTTTCAGAATTTTTCGCCGACAATCTTCAGGGCACATTTTGATTTGATTGTAGCTAGAAAATCCATCCATGAAAGACATCCTTTCGAACCCGTAGGTATTGTCAATCATGATATCCATTATTGGAAGTGGAAATTCATCTTTAGTGCATGCTGCATTGAGATCTCAAAAATCAATGCAAGTTCGGATTTTTTTCGTTCTTCTTAGGAACTGGAACGATATTTGCTACCCAATCAGGATGTTGTTTGTCTCGGATAAAGCAAGATTGTATAAGCTTCTTACTTTCATTCTCGATTGATTCCATTAGTTATGGACAGAACCTTCTTTGTTGTTGTTTCACTGGTTTTGCATCTGCCTTAATATTAAGCCGATGCATAGCAACTTGATGATCCAAACCTGGCATGTCTTTATAATTCTAGGCAATGACATCTATGTATTCTCGAATGAGAGTTACAGGGTCATCTCTTTCATCAGGAGGCAAACTCTCGCTAATAAATATGGGCTTAGAATTAGTTCCATCACCCATATTTACTTGAATCACTTTATCCTCGGTAGGAGGTTCACGTTGCTCGAAGCGCATGTTCCATTGGGCATCGAGATGCTTAACAAACGCTTCATCTTGTATAAGAGTCAGTTCATCGTTTTCATCGGGGGTCGGGCTGACAGATGTCTTGTTTACAGTCAACTTCTTGAATAATACTTCCAGACTGATATCTAAATCCCAATCAGAATCTTCTACATTTTAGCAAATCATATCTTCGATATCCGAAGGACTAGGTGTTGTGACGTATCCCAACCCCTGGCGGTTTTGTGATAATAGTCCAGCTCCTTTCCTTCGGGCATGAATGAGGGAAGAAAATTTTGACATCGCTTACTGAAATTTAATCTGGGTTTATGGATGAAATTATATCCCATCTTTCCCATCATTCGGAATGATTTTAGTCCATAATGATAGAATTGAGGGGCTTCTTGAGCTTCATCTTCACTATTACCAGATGAGGCTACATGTGGTCAAACCCTTCCAAAAAGAATAGGTTTTTGATCCGGTCGATGGGCCAGTACTTTGAACACCGCCCCAGCTACATTTTCGATATTGATTGTAGCATCATTGATGATCTAATTGGCATGTGCATGGTTGCTAAAGTCTTGAATTTTGAGAGACTATTTACATTCGTACTAGTAGCTGAAGGTACATAATCAGTAGCAATACCAAACAAATAAGCAAATTCTAGATTTTCATTTATTTCCCACTCGCCTTCATCACTGGCGGTGTCATTTACATCTAAGTCTTCAAGATTAATTACAAGAGGTTCAAAGCCTTCATTGGTAATAAATACCCCTGACTCAGTATCAACTTCATTCCCACCATCATATTCATCATGTATTGGGGGATCGACTTCAGCACTCTCAGCATACAAAAGGGCTTCTACGAAATAGTTTTTAACGCCCTTGAATGGCTGTTTATCAGCAATCAGAGTATACACTTCTCCATCTTCATCCACGTACTTCATGCATTGGTGTAGGATGGACGGGACGATCATGTTAGCATGAATCTATGGTCGCCCTAGGAGAAGGTTGTAAGAAGTATCTGCTTCAATTACATAGTAGGTAACTTCACTCTTCAGATCTCTGATTTGGCATCTGCGCCTGATCTTAGTCAGAGGATGACTTCCATTGGCGTTGGAGCAAAAAATGGCAGTATTAGTTGAAGTCAATCTGTGGGGAGGGATCCCGAGAAACTACATAAGCCTTCGAGGCATAATGCTCAAGGCAGAACCCGGATCAATCTGAATTAGACCGACTTCTGTTGAGCCAATATACTCTGTATAGTACAGAGGCCTGTTGTGCTTGATATCTTCAACTGTATGTCCTCTGGTGTGAAAGTGATATAAGGGGCACACTTCGACACTGAGTTGTAGTGGGGGCATGCCCTCTCAACTTCTTCTGGGAGATGAGCCAGGAAAGCTTCAGACTCTACTAGGGCTTTCCTTAGTGCATCATTTGTAGACATATACAAGCGCAATAACTTATATAGAGTTATTGTTGCCGGTATATTCGCCAGTTGCACCATAACATCAAATTGAAAAGAAGAGCTTTGCTCTTCAGAAGCATCTTTTCGTAGGGCCCGATTCTATATGAATTCTTTCTGTTTTCCTTTGTCGGGAGTTTGTCTGGTGGTCCTCTCATTGGCCTCCTCTGTTGATTTAGAAGAGCCAACTTCTATGTTTGCATGGTCCTTCAAATATTGTCTTCCAGACTTCGTTCCCGAAAGTGGCGCGGGTTCATTCTCCACTGCTAAAGCGGTCATCTCTGATTCAGAATTTGTTAATAGAAGTATGTCATCTGCATCCTTTTCAATTGTTGTCGAAACAGCATTGCACATGTGCTGTCTTTCTCTTGTTTTGGCTTTCTTCTTAGGCCCCACGGTCGTCCATTGTTCATCTTTGAGAAGGTCCGGATGTACCCAAAGGACCTCTTCTTCTCTGTGGTGAAAGGAGTTACCCTTTCTTCTGCTAGTTATAGGCGTCTAAATTAACCACCCTGAGCTCACCTTTCGGAATAGCGTGAGCCCAAGTGGTACCTCTAGATCACCCACTGTAAATGTAGCCTAGTTAGCTGTAACTCTTTTTTGTTCTGCTTTGAACTGAACTGCTCCAGCATCGATCAATGCCTGAATTTTATCTTTCAAAATAAAATAATTTTTTGTAGGGTGACCTACAATCTGATGGTATAAACAGTAGTTTGGATCGTTAATCTTTCCAACCTCTTCAGGCCTCTTACTCTCCGGCAACTTGAGCATGTTGCATTTGGTGAGCAAATTAAACATGGTAACAGTATGCTCATCCTTAAATGAATACTGTTTCTGAGACCTGGGCAGCCTCGCTGTGTTGCTTTTAATTGGCCCTTCTTTTAGCTTGGGTGTGTTTTCTACTGCCATTATGTCTTTCCCTTTGGAACGGGAGAAATTGAATGGAGCTTTATTTGTAGTGCCTCTATTTGTGGATTGCTGCTCTTCGAGACGTTGGAGTATGTCTTCGGCCTGTTCACCCTGCTTGAGTAGGTCTTTTCATGACTTGGATTCAACCGAATCTATTTTGATTAGAACATCGGTCAGTAAGTTGTGTCTGCAAGTTTCTACAAGAGTTTCCTGCGCCATGCCATGCGGACATCGCACGGAAAGCTCTCGGAACTGCTCGATGAAGGCTTTCACTGTCTCGCCTTCTCCTTGCTTTGCTGCTAGCAAGGATGGCACAGAAACCTCTGTATCATCTTCAAAGAATTGGGCTAAGAACTCACATTCTACATCGGCCCATGATTTAATTGTCCCGTGGCGTAATTGCATGAACTAGGTAAATTCAGGCCCTTGTAAAGTGCTCACAAATATCTTCATCAGAGTTGGATCATTCCCCATTAGGTGTCCTGTCTGCGACAGGAAGTAGAAGATGTGTTGTTGTGGCAAACCTTTACCGTTGAATGACTAAAGATTCAACGGTTTATAGTTTGCACGGTATGGTATAGTTTCCCATTCTATGGGATAGGGACGTATTATCCCCACTTCTTGTAACTTTTTACGATGAAGAAGAGTTTGTAGCTGGTTCTCCACCTTTACCATTTTTTTTGCATGAGGGTTGATGATAACCTTCACTTTTTCTTTCTCTCCTGAATGAGGAGGTAGTTCTTCATGTTCGTCTTTGCTATCTTCATCTATATGGACGTGTTGTTTTCCTTGCCGATCGAAAGTGGAAGACGAGGATTGGCCCTTTTTCGTTTGAGCAATAACTCAGTTAAGAGTTGTTTCATTTCTTCCATGGTCTCCTCTTACTGTTTGAGACGTTGTTCTTGTCTCTCAAGCCTTCTAGAGACTTCTTCTGGAATGTCGGTCACGTTCACCGTTGCCTCCAAATCTCTATTTGAATCTGAAAAAAACGAAGACACAATAGCTGAATGTCTGTCTTCCTCCTCATCGGATCCTCCAGCTAACTTTTTATAATTTAATGGTATAGCAGCTCCTCTCCTGGCCCGAGTGTGTCGATACACGCCCTCTGGCTCGACAGACACTCCTTTTAACCTTGGAATGAATTCCTTATCTGAAGAGTCACTTTCGGCAACCATTTTGCCCTTACTAACCATATGGGATAGGGCAGTGGGCAAATCGGTCCCGGAATATACTTTTTTCACCGTCCGTCTTCTTTTCGGCTCGGTAATCCACTCAAAAACTGATGGTCTTGATTTGCATTTACAATTTGACAAAACGACTGAAATCAACTGTTAACATTGGCAGTGAGGAGTGGATTGGGAGGCGTTCCTCTTCCGAGTGAGATATTCTCTTAAATCTTGAGATTTATTCTCATTTATATTTGCAATCTGACGCCTCTTGCATCGCAAGCTCCGTTCATAATACTGGTTAGCTTGGAAAATTCCAAGGCCAAATATTTTTCCGGCATCGGAACTATCTCCAATTCTTTTGTAGAATCTTCTAGAGTGCGTGCTGGCCTGCGTAGATGTGCATCCAGAAGAGCACATTAGCACATCTTTATATGTATTTGTAGAGGAACAAGAGGGAACACCTGTCGGGTGACCAAAAAATTCGGTGCTCTGCGTGCTCACCATATGTTTGCCTGAAAAGACACGGGCAAGCGCAGTTGCACACAATGAAGGCTCAGAGTCAAATTCACTGGATGTAACCCGCAATTGCTCCTGTGGAGTGGAATCCACAGGATGCAACTCGCAATTGCATCTGTGGGATTGCACCCACGGGATTGCTCCCGCGGGATGCAACCTACGATTGCACCCACGGGTTTGCACCTGCGGGATTGCTCCTACAGGATGCAACCCACTGTTGCAACCGCGATCGCGGGTTCGCACCCGTGGGTTTGTTTCCGCGAGTTGCAATCTACGATGGGTTTGCACCTATGGGATTCCCGAATGCCACCCGTGGAGCTCAGCTCATGTTTTCCGGACAGATCTTTTTTTACTGTGATTTTTCAGAAACCATCCTACCAGTACTGTTGAGGCGTGCCCATTGGGCTTTATGCCTTTAATTCCTCTTTTGAGAGCGGGTTAGAGTTTGGTTTGATTTTGGAGTGGGTGATGATGCCATATGCTTTTTGACAGACGATAACGTCTTGTCAGTTTTAACGGTCGATGACACCTTATGAGTTTTTGTCTTTACGGGCGATAACGCCTCATAAGTACTAATAGGCGATGATGCCTTTTCATTTTCGGTAGGCGATGATGCCTCACCTTTATTGATTATCACTCGGCGAAGACGCCTAGGCTCCGAATAAGAGGAAGAGAGGAATTCCTCATATTTTTGCTAGTCAACTTCTACAATCAGCGTCTCAACAACTGATCCGATAGGTACTAAGTCGTACTGCACCACCAAATTCTCTGTCGTGAACAGAGAGCCTCCCACTGTGGTCACCAATTCATGTTCGCTCAAAAAAGTGAATTTTCCTTCCATTGCAAATTCTTGATTTACAGCAACAAAAGATTTGAATTACAAAACTTTTGAGATCACAAGAATAGGAAAAATTGATGTATTCCCCTTTTTAATTGTGGGTTTGGTAGCGATAGAGCCTCGCTAATTCACTCCGTTGACGGTCTGACCGAGAAGAAGAGGATCAGCTCTCTTTTCTGTAAACTTTGAAGGAAGCCCGCTCAATTATTTTCTGGATTCTCTCCAAACTCTCCAAAAATTTCCTTTTTGAACTCCGCTTCCGTTTTTTATAGAGTGAGGAGATTTCAAATCTGACTCAAATTCCGGTGTAATTATTTCCTAAAACTCTGGATCGAAAACTCATCGAAGCACGGGAGCGGGATGGCACGCACGGGAGCAACCCACGGGTTGACACCCGTGGGAGGGCTCCTGCGGGTGCCCACCCGCAGCCCGCGGGTCACCCATAGGAGTGCTCCCGTGGGTGCATCCCATGGGTGCCATCCGCGGGTGTCAACCCGCGGGTTGCCACCCAAGAGTGCATCCGCGGCGCATCTTTTTTTTTTTTATGTATCTACACAATTCCTTTTAGACTTTCTTCAATTTCTTGAATCTACCTCCTTTTCCCTTTTCTTCTTTCTTCCCTTTTTCTCTCTATTTTTTTTCAATTTTTTTTTCCCAAAACACCTAAGCAGCTTAGCTTCTTCTTAATGAGTGGGGTGAGAATTTTTTTCCTTTCTTGCCCTTCACCAAATTTTGACACCTCAATTATTAAATTGCTGCCTCAATCCTCCTTTGCCGGGTGTCCACCGACAACGTGGAAATGAAAAGTGAGGGGTGCCCTTAGGAATTTGTTTTAGAAATAATATGTGTAAAGAGTAATTCTCAATTTATTTAATATTTTATTATTTACGACTCTGGTAAATATTTTCCAAATAGTATCAAATTTATGTGGGACGTAGTGCTCAATGATAGAAACACTACAAAATTATCAATTTGTCATTTTAATGTCTGGAATAAATGAACCAAAATTCTGGAATAAACAAACCAAAATTTCAAAGTAATTAGAAAAATAATTTTAATATTATTAAATTAGTAATTTTGGGAGTATTTTTCGGGCTCGTAAGAAAAATTTATAAAAATCCTAAATATTAGAAAACTAATAGCCACAGAAACCGAATGTTATCTGGAATTGTGGATTTAAACTTATATCCACCAAAAATTATTTCGATGTCCAAAATTAATTTTGGTTGACTTATTCGGTATGACTAGACTCAAAAAAGAGATACGGGTAGCTTGAATTTTAGAATATTATAGTTGTTATCTGAATGAGCCTTATTATCATATCCTCCTAAGTTCAAACCCCAATGCTTCATCAGTTCTATGGCAAGGGATCACCCACTCAACACATTTGTTACTTCCGAATGCAAATTGAAAATGTGATCGGTAATTATCATATCTTAATGAGGTTATTTATTAGCATCTTATAATGTATGGCATTCGTGTACTTCCAGAAACTGCTAGCGGGTCTATCAAATTATAAAACGATCTAAAGACTCGGATTTTCACTCGTTTTTACGAGGACAATACTGAGGTGATGATACCCACTCTTATTACTAAGAAGCGGAAAGTGGAAGAGCCCGTGAAAGACTTCATCAAGATATTTAGAAATCTCTCCTTCAGGTGCCTTAATGACATGCCTTTATCGATGCTATTCCTTCCATGTCGACATAGTCAACTAATTGATAGCGAGTCTAGCATGGGCACTATCAATGCCGGTAACTGAAAGAAATTACAAGATCAGATCGAAATAACTGAAAACTTGTTGGGGGATAAATTCACCAACTACAAGGGCAATGAGACCTACTATGATAACAATTGATGTTCATCTCAACTCCTCGAGACAAGAGGATGGGTGTTCTAATAGTGAATGCTCCAAAGGAAGCACCACGTGAAGCAGCATGATGGCAAAAAACGAAAAAAGCCAGTACCACTTGTAGGGCCTCGAAGCAATATTCTTTCGCGGACGATCAAGTGGACGCCAACTTTTACACACTCATGAAAGGCGACAAGCTGAAATTATTTGAGCATAGACATTCAAAAGAAGTGGTTCGAATCAATCACCTCAAGTATTGTCTGTTTCACAAAAAATTGGGTTACGCTTGATCGGGGTTCGAATCAATCACCTCAAGTATTGTCTGATTCACCAAAAATTGGGTTACGCTACTAAAGATTGCTACATCCTCAAGGATAATAACTTGATTGATGCCAATGTGCTCTTTCTGTGCACGGAAAAGAAAAAAATAATGACAAACATGATGTCCCTCCAATTTGGAATGTCTAATCACATACCCGCTACAATCGTCGTAGCAAGAGTTTGAATTTCTTATGTTGAAAGAAGTTGGTAAATTTCTATCAAGACTATCAGGAAGATAAGAATTTGGTTCCTTTTACAACCAAGTCCAACAAAATTATGTGAGTGTATCTAGATCTGGCCAACGACATGCATGGGGTTGCAACGTCAATCAAAGCTATGCGTAAACCAAAGTATTGAGGTTGGTTTAATGTTGTTTTCGCTTTCCATAATGAGGGTACATCTTTTATTGCTTCTCTCATATATTTAGAAGAGGAGATTATGATAATAACACGAGAGTCATCAACTCCAACTACTACTCAGTCCGGCAAGACATATCTAATACGGTATAGTGTTGTCCCTATCAATTCACAACAGTCAAATATGCTAACAACATGCTCCATTATTCAATCATCGATACCTACTTCTACCTTAAATAGGGGTAAGTAAAAGAGGTTAGCGTCAATAAGGTCCTGAAGTCCAATCGCCACTTTAATAATATGGCTTAGCTTGCTAACTTTCTGGCCGACTTCACAATCTATGAGTTGCAATTCTTGTCCAAGGAGACAAGAAAAGTAATGAATGAAACTCTCACTGACGTTGAGATGTTCATGACATTAATCTCACCGCATTTAGATGGTGAGTGTCCTACTTATTATTGCCACCAAGTGATATAGTTACTGAGTATAATACTCCAATTTTCTTATTTCCTATATTCATTATGATGTAATGATTAGGCTCGAAATCCTAAATTCAGCCTATCACTAATAATTATATTTTATATTTAACTTATCTCTAAATCTATAAACCGAACTAATATTTCAATTTTAGAGTCAATATTTTTTCTAGATATATAATGATTTTTTACGAATTTTTTGAGAAAGAATAAAAACAAGTAAACCAAGAGTCAATTGATAAACGATTCGTCTCTCGGTGGATATAACTTAAATTTTATAAATCTAAATTACAATCCATCTTCAAGATTATTTTTTCTAATATTTTATATTTTTGGAAATGTTATAGGAATTTATAGAAAATCCGCAAAATTGATTAAATATAGAGTATTAAATTAACACGATAATTATTTTGTTGTTTATATTTTTCTTTTGAGGCTTTAAAAAAAAAGATGCCAAATTTTTTTTAATACTTCTCTCATACTTCTCTCATCGACCTCAATGTTTAATATTAAATTGATAATTTTTAAAGAATGTTTATTACAACCATAAAAAATAAAATACTATAAAATTAAAAAATAATTAAATTACTTTATACATACCCAAGCTCCTTAAGCAATATCTGAGGGCACCCTCCTCGTTAAGTCAGTTGCATGCTGTCAGTAATAAGATTTGTGTAACAAAGCAAGATAATAGGGGGCTTCATGAGATTTAATACTTAATCAAATGCTTTCCATTATTTACAAAATTACCATTGAGGAATAAATAAAAAGCTACCTTCTTCATTTTTTTTTTCTCTTCTGAAATAATCCACATTCTCCCTCACTCTCTCATCAAGCACAACAACATCAATTAGGAGGAAGATTTGAAGGTTTCTTTCAACAAAAATTTCGTAAATTAAAGAGATTAGAGAATATAATACGGGACATGCATAATATTTAGTAGAAAAATAATTAGTGGGTCAGGTTTGTTGATAATATTAATTTTTTATGCCAACTTATTTCTAGCAAAAGATGTTGGGGGATAAAAATTAAATTTCTCAAAATAACTCGAAGTTTGCTTTTGACATTTGAACATCCTGACATTAAATGTGATAAATATAAAATGAGCATGCATGCTCTTAGTTGGTACTTAAATGTGAGTTTGGAAGCAATCAATCATTGAAGCTACCTACTTGGTTAATTATGTAATGCCCATCCTTTTCCGCTGCTTTTCAAAACCGAGGATACTTTCGACGAATAGCGAGACAGTGCGTTGAAGAAAGCCGCTCACTTTCATTCTCGAAAAGAGGAGCCGCAATGGTCCTTCCCTGCTCCCGAACTACTCGGAATGTTACCTAAATTACACTATATTATCCAATAGACACATAATTTTGGAATAACCGTAATAAATATCAAAATAAATAAATAAATAATATGTCTACAACTAAAAGATTTCATTATATAACAGAAATTTATTACATATAAAATCACAATATTCTGAATTTATACAACAAAAGAATTGGAAGGAAGAACAGGGCTCGAACAAAAGAAACTATGAACACTATATACATAAGATATTGAGTCTAGATTTACTTTTTTCATATTCTCTCCGCCTGGTCCACAAAATAAGGATCTACAGTCGGTGTTGGCTCCGCTTCTATGTCCTCGAAACATGGGTTTAGAATCCAGAGCATTAAATCCAGCAAATAACATATAAGGAAAGAAAAGACATACTAACGTTGTACTGGAGTATAGTGTACGTGAGTAGACTTATATTAGTATGAGTCATGATCATGTAAATATGAATGTGAAAACAAGTACGAGTAAATAATTATAAATGGTATAAACAGTGTATGTATTTTGAATATGTATATTATGCTAGTCATGGCCATTGTTCAAGTTAATTATAAAAACTGTATTTTATGAGTAAGATAGTGTTATTCCTCATTATCGTATAAGTATCTATGCATACCGAGTCCTTTTCTGACCTCGATCATATGGTGTTGAATCATATCATATCATTAGATATTATCATTTACTCCATTTACAGTAGTGAATATATCACATTGGGTATTATCAACCACTTTCTGATCCAGTATCACCCAATTGTATGGTGAGAAAAGATAACTTTATTGAACTCTTGATGAAGTTGCACAAAAATGGATTTTCATTTACAGAAGTAAAGGAATGGTAATTCCTTTTATGTTTTTGGCTAGGATTTTATATGATGATAGAGGCTAATCTTATCTCCTTTGATGATCCGAACAATGAAATATTTGGAGTCTTAGCTTCTTAGTTCAGGAAATAGCCTGCAAGCTCTAGAAAGAGATAAAAACTTTGAAAAATCTAATGCACATATTCATAGCACAAGTGCTCAAAGAGATAATTCAACCCCTTTTTCGGTCCAAAACATGGGTACTTATAGGAGTTTTGGGGCTCTTATTTTTGATGTAACTTACCAATTAAGAGCCCTTTTAAAGATGATTAATTTTCATGATTTAAACTTGTAACTCCTCATTTAAATCTTTGGATTCATAGTGGAAATGTCGGTCATGATTGATGATCTACATTTGATCTTCTATAGCAAAGCAAATGACTTCTCTGATCCGTCTTTGGCTTGCAACATAGATGAGTTCAATCCATTTACGTTTTAGACTTGAAACGTGGATGGTTTCGGATGGAGGTGACTCCAATTGATTAAAAAAGGAGATCACTCCAATTGATCCGCTTTTGGCTTGAAAACACGGTCGACTTCTGAACATCTGTATCTTAGACTTGAAATGTAGATGATCTTGGGTGGAGATGACTCTTGTTTTTTATTCGAAATGAAGGTTGCCCAAGTTGATTTGCATTTGGCTTGAAATTAGATGGCTTGGCCTATCTACGTGTTGAACCTAGAATGCAGATGACCTCAGACGAGTATGACTTTCCTTATTGATTTGGATGCTAGTGGTCTGGGATGACCGACATTTGTCTTGAAATATGATCGGCCTTAACTATTGTATTTATTGGACTCGAAATGTGAATGTCCAAGCAGGTCTGTTTTTAGATGGTTCTAATCAAGCACAACTCCTTTTATCTATTTGAAACACAGGTGATCCCTAAGTGACCCATGTATTTATTGAAATGTGAATCCCTTTAGAGAATTCACATTTTGATGTTGAAATGCAGATCCTATATGTGGGTATGATATATATTTTTTGATTTGAAGTTTGGCCTCTTCAGATAGCTCTCTCACTCAGTCCACCATTGATGTAATTCTTCATCATCTATGTCTTTAATGTGGAAGACAAGCATGACCTACATTTGGTTTCCTTGGCAAATGTTTCTCTCCAACAAAATCCCTCCACAGTTTTTAAAATTTCTTTTCTTTTTGAAGATGTTTTGAAATACTTTGGATTGCAATTCTATTTCTTTTCTTTTTGAAGATGTTTTGAAATACTTTGGATTGCAATTCTAAACTTTTGAGGTTCATCTTTTGAATGTGGATCTTGTTTTTGTATTTTCTAATATTTTGAAACAAAGATTGATGATCTGCATTTTGCTGTTGTTTGCATGTGAATCGAAAAGCTACCATTTTTATTAACAAAATCTTTTTGACCTGGGAACCAAAGATTTCAGCTATCAAATCTTCTATATTTAAGACCAAGGGTCTTTTAGAAGTCAAGTCACCCTGAGTCTTCTTTGAGCAGCAAGCTTTGTTCTTAAGCTTTAGTTTTTGAGCTTTAAAATTGTCAAGCATCAACATTTCATCTTCTTGAACCCTCTGAGTTCCAATCATTCTAAAATGTCAAAAATAACTTCTTCCAATAAAAGCATTGGCGAGAACAAAACCTATTGCTTTCATTCCAGTATCGAATTGTGCATGGGTGGAGCAACAACGTTTGTCCAGAACTTTGGGAGTACTATATCCCGAACATGAAAACCTGTCGATTGATGACATGAAGGAAGGTTTGATAGCATTGTTGAAGGATTATCCGGATTTCAATTGGATAATTTATGATGGGGGGAACAAATTCTATACATACTTTCCTTCGGAGGCCGGTTTATCTTTTGCGGGCAGTAGAACCTCGGTTCCATGCAGAGGGCACGAAGCAGGGTTTAGAGTCTTTAGGTGGAATGGAGAAGAAGATGATCAGTTCTACGCAATCCCGACGGTGGCTTGGGTGGAAATTAGAGGGTTGTCGATACACCATTGGAATAGAATGGATATTAGCAAACTTATGATCAAATTTGCACATGTCATCGATATCGACGAGGATACAAGTCAAAAATAGAAATTAGATTGTGCTAGAGTGAAGGTGGGGTGTAATAGTGTTCAGGTCAGTTCGTGTCAATTAAACTGAAAATCACACATAAACTTAAAAACAATAATAACCCATCGGTGGGTTTTGAGAGAATCTCGGTTGCCGGCAGGATCGATGGCTCTGATCTGCCGTCGGCTGGGATCACTAACCTCCTCGGCGGCAACAAAAGAAGTTTTATATGGTGAAGGACCGGCAACACTTCTATTAAGGGGCCGCGGCGAAGATGGCGCTGGTCAACAACACATCAAACGATAAAACCCATTATCAAACAAATCATTTTGAGGAAAGAACAGAGACTACCTTCGGAGTTGGAAGGGAGAGAAGCCTTGACAAAGAAAAAAGTTGGATTGGGGGTCCCCTATCTCCACTGATAGGCATGTAGAGGCTCTCTTCCCAAACCTCCATATTTAAAGCAACTCAAAGCCCTAACTTTCTGTTGGAAGAAAGAAGTACAATACAGGAAGGGAAAGTAGTGTGGATGACAAAAGATCCACGGTCATTGACGAAACGGGCTCCAATTTTGGGATTCTGAGGAGAGATGAGGAGGGGAGACTTTTCCTTGACACTAAAGGGCTCAGAGACCATACCTGCTTGGAAAAGAAGAAATTTTACTTGCCGAAGAGAGTGAGGCCAGAAGGAGGGTGTCTGACCTGAAGCAGAGGGGGTGACAGTAGATCGGCTGGAGGGATTTGGTGAAAGAAATCAGAGAGACGAAGTGAGGGGGAGAGAGACCCAAGGAGACTACTTTGACAGTAGTGCACTAGTGGGGAAAAGTATGGAAACGAAAGGTCCCTCTCTGTCCTTTCGCACAGAGAGAAGGCAGGCGTGGGACCCAAGGAATGGGGGGGGGGGGGGATTAGGGTTTGTGTGTGACTGGGTGGGAATAGGGGATGGGACCCGCCTCTCTCAATTTAAAGTGGGCTGGCCAGCGCAGGAGGGGGTGCAAACAACAAACAAAAGGAAGAGATTCTTTGTGACCTGACAGAGATGGGGGGCGGGGGGGGTGGTCCAGAGGAAGGAATGATATTTCAAAGGAAAAATATATGGATTGGATTGGGGATCAAGGCCAAATTATGGCTGAACAAAGCCCAAGTATGGGTGCAGAGAAAGATATTATTAATTTTAGTGGAGTAGCTGGTCTACAAAATAGCAACAGATAGGTGAACGAAGCTCCAGAAGGCATCTAGATTTGTGGCAGGATTCTTGTAATAGGAACATGGAGCACACGAGTCTACTGACAACCTTAAATAGTTTTGATAAAGATTTTATAAGAGATACCATTGCCAAACTTCTCGAAAATGTTATGTGCAAAGAAAATCTCGGACAAAGCAGATGTATCAGGATAAGGCAACCATCCAGATTACCTAAACATATCAGGAAAGTAAGGTAGGTGCTTGGTGATGAAAGACAAGAGGTACAGTTAACTGAGAAGGACCCAACGGTAACAACCCAGGGGGAAACTGTGGAGCTGGCAATGGACCAAATAGAAGCAACAGAGTTTTTGAAACACAATGAAGGAAAGGTACAGGACAAGGAAGTTCAGCCGGAGGATGAGAGGAGGATTGACCCCTTGGGCCAAGGTGGATAGATTTCGTCCCTGATCATGCCATCTAGAAGAAGTAAAAGACTGAAAGAGAAGAGAGGTAGTCAGAATTACCAGATGGGCCAGGTCGCAACAGTAGCTACTAAGTGAAAGGCAGAACAGATGACCAAACACCAGGTACTTCTAACCTTGACTTTAATATTCTTGTTCGCAGCAGAATTTCTTCGCCTTCCTTCCATTGAATAAACTCGAATTATAACGGAAGAGAACAAAAGAAAGAAAAAACAAACGAGAGGATTTTATATTTCAATCACTCTCTTTTACAATGATTTGTGGGATCTGTGGCGATGGGATCTGTCAAGCAGCTCGTTTGAACGATCTGACATCAAAATCTTCTTTCTTGAAGATGACGGCCGACTGTAGACGATCTTCTCTGGTCTTTCACGAACTCAAGGCTCTATGCGTAACTTGAATTCTCCAAGATGCCGAAAAGAAGAAAAAAAAGACCACTAGGGCTTCCCCAAGAGGGTATTTATAGCCTTAGGATAATTTGAGAGTTTCTATCTAAATAGAATTTGTTCTCATCAAGGATTCCAATCAAATATCTTAGTCTTGATTTAAATCTCTTGATTTAGAGTTCTAATCGGACTTAATTTGGGTATTTGGATAAGCCCAAATCATAATCTCAATTAATTTGAGATTCTGGTTATCTGCTTACGCGGAGTTAAACTCATCAAAATGTGGAGCTAAGAAACCAGAACGCGGAACTAACGCGGAGTTATTAAACATCTCCGCGTTTTGTTCAAACGCGAGGCTAACATAGCCAAACGCGGAGCTACTGAGTTAGCTCCGCATTCTGTTGTGGAAAATCCTTTTAACTTAGAAATTTTTACTGCCAACAGAACCCCCTCCAAAGTTTTTAAAATGGCTTAGAATTTAGCAAATCTTGAAATACTTTGGATTTTCAAATTGGAAACGCGGAGTTAAAATACCAAGTTTATCTCGCGTTTTGTTCACTTGTGCGGAGCTAAATAGCTTCGCGTTTCAGATGACCACGCGAAGCTAAATAGCTTCGCGTTTTAGAGAGTAACTGTTCAGTTAGTCAATCCGATTTTCGCGCCGAATACCAAGAGGCATTTTTTTCATTTAAATGGAGTTTCCTTTTCTTCTTCCTCACTCTTTTCAAGAATTTTCAAGAACTCCAGAGCTCCAGGCGACCGGCGATCAGGCGATTCAGGCGACCCGACTAATTCCGACCGAATTTCCTTCAATTTCTCCAAGAGCAATGGCACCCAAGACTCGCGCTTCCTCACGCGCAGCCTTGCTTTCGGCGATTTGCGGCGGCAGCGGCCGTGGCGGCGGCGAGCCAGTCCACGCCTCGCCTATCGGAGGTAAGAACCTCACTTTTGGGGCTTTCTAGAACATTTTTAGAGTGATTTGGCTCGGTTTTAACCGGCCAATCATCTCTTTTATCGGCGAGATCGCCGTACTCCGGCCAAATGGCTTGGAGAAGAAGGAAAAGATCTCTGATCTTCCTCCATGCGAAACTATTGCGTTATCTTCTCGTTTTAAACTCGAAGTTATTTTTGCTAACTATCACTTTTGGACGCGAGGTTAGAATTTTAGCTTCACGTGTGTAAACGCGAAGTTATTCTATCATCCTCGCGTTTTGCCAAAATGCGAGGCTATCTTCTTAACTTCGCGCGGAGTTATCCCTAGCTCCGCATTTTCATACTTAAATTTTTTTTTTCTGATTTGTAGAAATTTTTCTAATTCTTAATTTCTCTTTTACAGTTGGCTATTCAGTGAATCCAATCTCCCAAGGGCATCATTTTGGCTATGGTGGGGGTGCAGACTCAGCAACTCAGTTCAGTTTCACCACTAATCTTCCCGCCTTCAAGCCAGGTCTCAGAGAGCGCAGGAAAAAGCTGATCAGATACAGCCCTGCTACTGCACGGAAATTGTCACCGACGACCCTTTTGAGGCTACGAATCGAGAGGTATTGGAAAAGCCTGCATTCCTCTTCGGAGATACATTGGATCACTCTGATAAGATCCTCTTTGAAGAGGAGGGAAAATGGTTGTATCAGGCCGGGGATCTGCTCATGTTTCTGCCTGACATGGAGCGTAGCTACCCCTTGGTGTATCTCCAGAGGCTTTCTTTCCGCCGCGAGTTAGAATTTGAGCTAACTCGTGAATATGATAGTGTTGCGACCGGCAAATTCGGCGCGAATGGGGCTTTTCAAGACGGTCCCCCTAGATGTATTACGGGGCTCCTCCCAGGCAGAGTCACCAAAAAGCACCCTGTTGATGAAGTCCCGATTCATGCTAAGACTTTCCTCAGCGAATTCTTAGCCAAGGGTGGTCAGTACCCTGCCAAAGACTTTAGAATGCTTGGATGGGTCCATTCCTCGGGCAACATGTGGTGGTTCAGACTTGTCAAACACATACTGGACACCCATGAGCAGACCCTAAAGGAAATTGGCTTGTACAAAGCCATTAGAAATGTCCAGTTTGGCTTGCCTCAAAGTGCATACCACTTATTCTGCCTGCTGGAGATGATAACTCGGAGACCGGCACCTTCTTCACACCAGTGGGTGAGCTTGGATTCGCTCTCCATGAGATGTTCGAAGTGTTTGGTTTATCAATCGGCGAAATCCCTTATGAGGAATATATCCCCACTACTGAAGAATTGAAGATGTTGAAAGCGGGGGATGAGCACATCTACCAGACTTACTGAAAAATGATGTGCCATTATCATATTTGTGCCGACCTGGCTGGAGTAAGGAACCAGGGAATTGGCCATAAGAAGTGGGCAGACTATCTCTTCATTAATCTGAAGGAGAGTCTCCCTATGGTTCGTGGACGCCCTTCCATTAGTATTGAAGAAGTGAAGGAGCGTATCTCCAACTTAGAAGCCACATCATACACGACCGAATCAAATGAAGAAGAATTTGGTCCGGGCACGGTCTTTCAGAGATTCCACTAACAGGAACAGTTCCCAATTTCAGACAGGGGTCTGCTTGCGGGATTCCTGATGCTTTGGTTAAAGAGATGTGTTGTCCCTTCTCTTCCCAAGGAGGCCATCGCCAAGAATGTCGTCTATTCAGCCGTTCTATTGGCCTATGGTTGACCGTTCGGGTTGTTACGAGCAATGGTTGCCAACCTCCAAAGTGGGCTCCGAGCCCTTTGCAACAGCTTCATGCCAGCGGAGAAGAATAAAGGCAAAGCTGGGAAGGGTAAAGCAGCTAAAGAAGCTACCATGGTGAAGACACCGAACCCAAGGGTAGAGATGCCCTATACATATTTATGGCATGGCTAGTCATGCACTGCCCGTCTCTGATGAGTGCTGCGGATTATAACCCAACTGACAAGCCGTTCTTTGTAGAGAAGTATGAGCGCTCTGTCTGGAAGAGCAATTACATGTCTCAAATCCGCAGAACACTCCGTCATCATCAAAACTATGAGATCTTCCGCTGCTTTTCAGACTTTTCTGGGGGAGAGTATGGATCTAAATTTAAAGATATTTTGGGAGCAGACCAGATCACCACCTTATCTTCAGGGGTCTTCTGGTGGTTGTTGAATATTCGCCCCGGACACTTGGTGTACAGGCAAGACACCATTTGCTATATAGAGCCGTATATCCCGAACAGATTTGCTCGTCAATTTGGATATACGCAGCTTTATATAGGAAATCCAAACAAAAAGTTGGCGTACGAGGGAAATCTGTACGCAGGGGCATGGGGCTGGTTCCATTTTGTTGCTGGAGGAACCGGAGCAGAATTTATGCTACCCCTGAAATCGCCAGAGCTCAGCATGGTGTTAAGCTTTTGTACCTGGTACAGCGTTGCTAATGCTGAAGTGCCCAACTTCTCCATCAACCGCAGCTGCTGCAAGGAGATAGAGGCCTTTTATGCTAGCCGCAAAGGAGCCAAAAGAGTGAGGGTGAAAGGAATGGACAAATTCCTTGGTACGGTGGCCGATCCATTAGACTTGGGCAACTCTGATGGCGATGATGATAATGGTAATGATGATGACGGATGATGGTAGCGCCCCTCATGACTTGGTTCCCCGTCCCCGAAGTCCAACCATTAAACGTCGCGGACCTGTAAGAGGCGAACAGGCGAAAAAGAAGCAAAAATTAGCCCCGGGGACCCTCTTAGTCCCTCAAGATGTGGCAGCCAAGTTTGCTTCAAATTTGTTGGCTTCAACTCTGCCTCCGGTGCCGGCAGAGGAGAGTAGACCTGCTGAACCTCTAAGTGCTACTGAGGTTCCGACTCCTCCAACCGCAGAATCTATCGAACACCCCGCAATGCAACCTCTTGGTAGCGAAATGGTTGTGCTCCTGGAAACAGCGATGGCTCCCCCTTCAAGTCCGACCACTGGACTTGTTTCTCCTGGTATGGCTCTTATATTCCATCTTCTGTTCGTTATTATATGTAATACTATATGTTTGCTTTTTTGCAGGTGGTCTGCCTCACTTGCCGATACATTCGACTACCAGGGGAGAGTCTGAGGAGAAGGTGGATTATTCTGGCACAACTGACTCAGCGGGTGGATTAGGTAGTTCTGCAAATGAGTTTGACGCAGACTACTTGACGACAACTCCTCCCTTTGTTCTTTCTTCAGTTCCCCCAATTGATGAACTCGGGAGTGATGATAGGACAGAGGTGGTTGTTGTGGCCGCAGCAAAAGAGGCTACCCCATCTCCAAGTTTGCCATCTCCGACACCCGGGGTCTGCTCTGAAGAAACCTTTCCAGTGGTTATTGGTGTGCCCTCTGCTCCCCAACCAGCAGTATTAACGTCATCTACCATTATGGCTGTTGAGCCGTTGGTGACTCCTCCAGTCCCGAGTCCTCTGCCAGCGGGAGATGAAGAAAATTTGAAGTTCTCATTCGAAGCCACTTCTGCCACGGGAGGAACTTCAGGTGAAGACACACCATCGTCTACCCCTGCTGGTGGAGCTGCCCGAGTGATCTGTACTAATGATGCTTCTCCTCGGGTTCCTAATTCCGCCAAGTTCATATTGGCTTTACTGGCCCCACATATTATGAATCTGCTACAGGGACGGGCTTCTTCTTCCTCGGCCCCAACGGACGCCACTCCTCCCCTAGCAACATCATCTTTAGCGCTGCCTACTTTAAATACAGACACTGCGGACCCTCTTGAAGATTTTTCAACCACAGTGTTAATGACTTTATGCGGTTGCTAAGGAGATGTATCGGGATGATCCTTGACGGAAGAGATTTCTTTAATTTTGGACGTCCAATATTGTCCAGCTATCTGGATAACATTGAAAGGATTGGGGGACGAGACCGAGCAGCTCCTTACCAGGCCCGCCTCAAAGGTTTAGTAGATCAGGTGAATATGCTAAACACAGTTCGCGAAGCGGATGTGGAAGCGATCACTGAGATCTAGTCGGCGCGTCTACGGACAGAGTTGGTGGCTCGTCAAGAGGAACTGAGGCGCCAAGAGGAAGTCTGGTCTCGGGAGTTGGCAGAACTACGAGCCAGTCAAGAATCAATCCTCAGGGGGTTAGAGATAGTGGACTTCGAGATTGAGGGGAGTCAGGCCGCCATCCTTAGAGCCAGAGAGACTATTACTAAGGCTCGAGCTATTCTGGAAGCCAGTAAGTCTCGGTTAGGGGAATCCGTTAAGAAATGGGAAGAGCTGATTCTTCAACAAGGACAGCTCGAACAGGAAGGCATAATGAGGAGCCGTACTATTGAAGAATCTCGTCAGCAGTTGGCCCAGCAACTGGCAATAAACGACGATGATTTACGCCGGCAGGCCCAACACTCCGTGGAGGAAACTCGTCGTCGAGTGATTGATGAGACCACGAATAAATTGAGACTTCTAGGAGATCCATAACTTTCTTTCTTTCTATTCTTTTATTCTTCATTCTTTATGTAATAAGAACTTGTAATAAAAGAGAGAACTTTACTGATTCTTTGTAACTTCATCCTTATTGATGAATAAAGGTAATCTTTTGATTCTTTTACCTGTTGGCTATAAAATTTATTTGCACAAAAGATAACTTGTCATCAAAATGATTTAGTTGTTTAGGTAAAACAGTCCAAGGCTCATCTGCATAACTTAGACTGCTAATACCGAGGTGATCGGGTCAGGATCACTAGATTTCGGCAGAGGCGTCTAATTGCGCATGCCTAGAGTTTATTTGGAGGCGGTTCAAGGCTCTCATGCGTAACTTGAACTGCACATACCAAGATGATCGGGTCAGGATCACTAAATTTTGGCAGAGGCGCCTAATTGCGCATGCCTAGTTTTAAGCAAAAAGTTCAAGTGCTCATCTGCGTAACTTGAACAAGTGGAGGCTGTTCAAGGCTCTCATGCGTAACTTGAACTGCACATACCAAGATGATCGGGTCAGGATCACCAGATTTCGGCAGAGGCGCCTAATTGCGCATGCCTAGTTTTAAGCAAAAAGTTCAAGCGCTCCTCTGCGTAACTTGAACAAGTGGAGGTGGTTCAAAGCTCTCATGCGTAACTTGAACTGCACATACCAAGATGATCGGGTCAGGATAATCAGATTTCGGCAGAGGCGCCTAATTGCGCATGCCTAGTTTTAAGCAAAAAGTTCAAGTGCTCATCTGCGTAACTTGAACAAGTGGAGGCGGTTCAAGGCTCTCATGCGTAACTTGAACTGCATACCAATATGATCGGGTCAGAATCATCAGATTTCGGCATAGACGCCAAATTGTGCATGCCTGGCTTTAAGCAAGAAGTTCAAGTGCTCATCTGCGTAACTTGAACAAGTGGAGGCGGTTCAAGGCTCTCATGCGTAACTTGAACTGCACATACCAATATGATCGGGTCAGAATCATCAGATTTCGGCAGAGGCGCCTAATTGCGCATGCCTAGTTTTAAGTAGCTCAAGTGCTCATCTGCGTAACTTGAACAAGTGGATGGTTATACTCCTAGAGATCTGAACCAGATGTGACAGTTACTCTGTCATCATTCTGGTTTAGTTTAGGCATAGTATTTCTTCAGAAATTTGCCTTTGATCGGCATCATCATTCTATCACCGTTCTGATTCATTAAGCGATAGGCTCCACTAGAGTATACCGTCTCCACAACAAACGGTCCTTCCCACTTGGGTTCAAATTTACCCTTAGTCTTGTGGGTTAGAATCATTGGCCTTTTAATAGCCAGAACCAAGTCTCCTTGTTTAAAGGTTCTTGGTTTAACTTTCTTATTGAACGTTTGCGAGATTCAGGCTTGATACAACTCAATTTGTTGTTGAGCTCTGAGACGTTTTTCATCTAACGCCTCTAGTTCTTACAATCTCTGTTGATGATGCTCTTCTGTCGTCATCTTTATGGCTAAGGCCACTCTTAATGATGGTATCTGGATTTCAAGAGGCAAGACGGCCTCACTTCCGTAAACCAAAGAGAACGGGGTAGTTATTGTTGGGGTGCGAACGGTGGTGCGATAAGCCCATAAACACTCTCCTAGCTTTTCATTCCAGTCCCTTTTGTTAGAGGAGACAAATTTCCGAAGGAGTTTAATGATTGTCTTGTTGAAAGCTTCGGCTAACCCATTAGCCGCGGGGTTATATGGCGTTGAAGCAACATCTTTGATTCTGAACTTATCACAGAATCTTGAGAACCCTGGCTGATGAATTGCGGTCCATTATCATGAATGATCCTTCGGGGGATGCCAAAACGGTAAATGACATGATGCTTGATGAACTTAATCACATCTGTCGTTTTCACCTCTCTCATGGGCACGACTTCGGCCCCTCTTGAAAAATAATCGGTTATTGCAAGAATAAACCGATGTCCTCTAGACGACGGGGGAGTTATTGGCCCCACAATATCCATTTCCAATGCCTCAAATGGCCAACTAGCAACGGTATTGTGCAAGTATTTTGGGGGTTGATAAATAAAATTAGCATGTACTTGGCATGCATGGCACCGTTTAGCGTATGCCATTGCCTCTGTAATCATGTTCGGCCAGTAGTATCCCAGCCTTCTTATGCGGTCTCCGAGTTTTGGACCGGGCTAATGAGCTCCACATACTCCATCATGTGTTTCCTTCAGCACTTCATCTGGTTCTGCTTTTGATATGCAGCGTAGTAGCAGACCATCGTTTGACCTTCTGTACAAAGTTTGAAGTGTACGATCAAAGTAGAATCTCGGGGCCTTCCTCTTTATCAAAGCGGCTTCCTTTGGATCCTCTGGTAGTATCCCATATAAGGCGTAATCTACAAATGGAAATCGCCAATCTCGGGGTTCCAGTATTAGACCTGTCTGGCACACCTCCTTGGTTTGGGATACCATGTCTGGGTGGAGGAGTTCTCTGCTACTAATGTTGATGCTTTTAGCTTCACCTGACGGGATTGCCAATGTTGCAGCTAATGCAGCAAGAGCATCTTCATAGACGTTCTCATTCCGGGATATATGATATATGTAAAATTGTTCAAAATATCATGCTAGCTCAATTGCTAGCTGATGATAGGGGATGAGGGCTTCATGTCTGACTTCATACTCACCCGTCATCTGATTGACGATGAGTTTAGAGTCTTCATATGCCTCTAAATAATTCACCCCCAGTTGTAGAGATATTTTTAAGCCGATAATGAGCGCGTCGTATTCCGCCACATTATTCATGCACGGTTCTGTTAATGAGTAACCGTTAGGCAATATATGTCTATATGGGGTATTAGCACAACCCCCACTCCAGCAGCAGATCGTCTGGCAGTGCCATTAAAAAATATTTGCCATGGTTGTTCTTTACTAACTGTGTTGACCTCTGAAATCTGTTTGGATTTGGACCAAATTGGATGGTCTGGAAAAAAGTCGGCGATCGCCTGTCCCTTCATGGCTTTTTGAGGGACGAAGTGTATATCATATGGCGATAGAAAGAATGCCCATTTCGCCAATCGGCCGTTTACGGATCCTGGTCTTGTCATCAGAATCTTCAAAGGATTAACCCGTGAG